>CM061063.1:47544703-48041416 GCA_030762895.1 Sophora flavescens
AGAGTTATCATGTTCTTGATGTTTTAATTTTTATATACTTATATTTTAACGTATATATAATTTAATAATTTTTATTTAAATATTTATATATATTTTAATATTTTTCAGTTCGAACTGAATCAAACCAAAATCAATTTTAATTGATTCGGATATTGTTATTGACTTTTTAAAGTTTATAATTTTTTTAGTTTTTTAGCCGTGAAAGGTAGCAGCTTACCTCGTTTGAAAAAAGTTTAGGTTAGTAAGACTAACCAATAATTCGATGAATTTGAAAATCCGAACCAACCAATTAAATTGGTTCGCTTTTTTTTTTCTTTTTAATGCACTACTTGTCACTGAACCAAACTCAATGATCATTAATTTGGTTTTTGGAACCGAACCAATTACTATATTTTAATATTTATATATATTTTAATATTGAATATGTATATCACTTTACTCCAAATTAACAACTTCTTTCTATTGTTCTCATGCAATTGAGGTGGAGAAGAGCTTGTCAACCGATAGGTTATTTTGGATTATTTAAATTTATTTATTTAGTTTCTAAACATATATTCTTTTTATAATATTTTTTAATAAATTTATTTTTTTTCCCAAATTAGTTTTTCTAATTTACTTTTTTAAAATATTTTTTTTAAAAATATTTTTGTTTTCTAATTGATTTTATTTTTCTAATTTTTTTGAATATTTTTTCTAATTATTATTTTCCTAATTTTAAAATATTTTTTATATACTTTTTCTAAATTTTTTCCTAATTCATTTTTTTTTTAATAATTTTTTAAATGTTTTTTCATTTTTTAAATATATATTTTTATAATTAATTTATACTTTTTATAATTAATTTTTTATCTAATTTTTTTAAAACCTATTGTTTCCCTAATTTTTTAATTAATTTTTTCATAAATGTTTTTTATGCAATTATTTTTTGTTTAATTTTTCTAATTTACTTTTCCTTTTCCTTTTAAAATATTTTTTATAATTAATTTTTTATGTTTTCCTTAAATTTTTAAAAAATTCCTATTAATTTTTAAAAAATTCATAATAATGTTTTTTGCTAATACTTTTTTGAATTTATTTGTATAAACTGACAAGCAGAAGTTTTTTTACACTTTAACCAATATTAAATTGGCAAACAGTAAAAATAGAGTTATCGTGGTTCTTGATATTTTAATTTGATATACTTATATTTTAATGTATATATAATTTAATAGTTTAAAATTTAATTTCTTTATGTTTTTATTTATATATATATATATATATATATTATATATATTACTACTTTTCTGAATCGGAATCAAACCAAACCAATTTTAATAGGTTCAGATATTGTTATTCACTTTTTAAAGTTTATAATTTTTTTGTTTTTAAATAATTTTAACCGGGAAAGGTAGCAAAGCTACCGTTGTTCTTCAAAAGGTTTGGGATGATCGAAGACTTAACCAATAATTCAATTTAATTTGAAAATCCGGAACAACCAATTAAATTGGTTCTTTTTTTTTTTTTATTTTTTGTGCACGACCAATTTAACTATACTATTGCCACATTAATCTGTTATTTTAACCGAACTAATTACTATATTTTAATATTTATATATATTTTAATATTCAATATCTATATCACTTTATCAATTAACAACTTTTCTTCATTGTTCCCAGCAATGGGGAAGGAGTTGTCAACCTGGATTATTTTGGATTATTTAAATTTATTTATTTATTTTTAAACATATATTATTTATAATATTTTTAATAATTTTTTTTTTACTGTCAAATTGAACCAAATCTAACGATCATTAATTCGTTGAACCAATCAATTACTATATTTTAATATTTATATATATTTTAGTATTCAATATGTATATCACTTTATCAATTAACAACTTTTCTTCTATCGTTCTCGCAATGTATAAGGAGTCATGTCAACCTGAAGATTATTTTGGATTATTTAAATTTATTAATTTATTTTTTAAACATGTATTCTTTTTATAATATTTTTAAAAAAATTATATTTTTCCAGAATTAGTTTTTTTCTAATTTAATTTTTTTAAAATGTTTATTTTTATAATTGATGTTTTTAAAAAAATTTCTTATTAATTTTATTTTTCTAATTTTTTTTTGAATCTTTTTCTAAGTATTATTTTCCTATTTTTAAATATTTTTTATATACTTTTCTAATTTTTTATTTTGTTTTCGATTTTTTCTAATTTACTTTTTTATTTTTCTAATATCCGTATCGACATAAATAGAGATAGACCCATTCATAATTTGTATTTTTTTCTATATCATTGCCTTTGCTTTTTCTATTTTAAATAATAAATCTATATCTATACTAATTAATAAGGGGAAATATTGATTTTAGTATAGCACAATGGTGCAAGCCACATGTCAAGTGATGAAAATTTATTATTATTATTTTTTATTTTTTAAAATATATATATATATATATATATATATATATAATATTTACACACCGGTAAAGTTAAAATGTTTTGGGAGTCAAACACGACAACTTCGAATTGACATAAATAGAGATAAAGCTATTCATATTTTCTAATCTATTTTTTTCTACATCATTGCCTTTGTTTTTTTCTATTTTAAATAATAAATCTATATCTATACTAATTAATAAGGGGAATTGATGAATTTCTAATAAAGTGACACGTGTCAGCACCACATGATTTAAGAGGATTAGTTGATCATTAGTAATAATCAAAGAGGAACACTTAACACATAGTTTTACATTACTTATTGTAATATCATTTTAAAATAAAAATAATATTCAATTCTTTGCACTCAAATTATAGATAAAATTGTTTCAAGGTTTTTGCCGACTCACTTCTGCATAAATAAAAAAGCCTTAGATATGAAATGAGTACCACCATTATGGGTTGGAAGGAAATATTGAAAGCAATGTGAAATAAATCAAGAAAATGTTTGACATAGTGGACTTAATTTGGGATAAAGGAAAAAAAAGAGTTTCGTATATATAAAGATACGATTCAAGTTATTAATAATAGGAATTGATGACCACAGACGCACTAATAAAAAAAAAAAAAGTTAGGAATTAAGGAAAGCATGAGAGAAAGAGGGAAACAGGAATTCGGGTTGATAAAAAGTCAAAGAATCAATACTCAGAGCATTTTCCTAATTCCCTTTATATAAATTTGTTTAAATCAATAGTGGGGTATCTTTTTTTAAAGCATGCATTTATATGTTCCTAGAACATGCTAGAATTTCACAGCTTGAGGTTGTATATATATTTGTATATAAGTTGAAATGTCTTTATTAGTGCTAAAAGAGTTGTTTCCAAGTGGTTCGAAAATATATATGAAGGCAAGGTGTCAAATTTTCACTTAAAAAAAAACTCTTAAGGACTACGCATATTCAGGCCGCTAAACTTTCTAATTCGGGTCGCTAATTAAGTTAGCAACCGAATTAGCGACCGATCATGGTGGTGGCTGATAACCCGACGCTAAGCTTTTTAGAGACCGAAATAATAATTTGTCATAAAATGGCGACCGTAATTTCTATCGCTAAATAATAAAAACGGCCGCTACACGATTGGTCGCATTATCCGGTAGCTATTTGTAGCGACCGACATCGGTCGCTAGTTCGGTCGCCAATTTTGCTATCATATTACCCCTATATTAGCGACGGATTTTCTGGCCGCTAGACCACAATCGTTAATGGTAACTAAGTTTAGCCGACCAATTATTGGTTTCTAATTCGGTCGCTAAACTGGTTTTTATTAAAAATTTTTAAAATTTAATTTTTAAAATAATAATTTTTCCTGCTTTCTCTTAAAGTTAAGCAAAAATACTAATAAAACACACCAAATTACTAATGAAATATACAATCATAAGAAATAATGAATATATATATATAAAAAAATTAATCCAAAGTGTCTTACAAGAATCGTTTAAAGTCAAAAATATGAAGGAAAAAAAATTCAGTCATGATGAGGGGGAGGTGGAGGAATCCAATCATCCTCAACGTCCGTACCACCGACGTCTGCTATCCGATCGCCCTCAATAGCAAAGCAAGACGTGGCTGGCGACGTCAATCGGGAGGAGCGACAAAGCAGCGGCACAAACCGGCCGTCGGAGACATCACCATGAGCAATCGAGTCTGGATCTCATCTGCTCCAACACCAACCGCAGCACCTGCCGATGCTCGCCTCGCATCAGCTTGGTGTGCGTGTGCCCGAAGTCAATCGCAGGCATGTTCGCCATCTCGCCGCTCTCTCGCTCTTCTCCCAAGCTCCGCGTCACTGCGTGATGGTGTCCTCGCATTTGGTTGAACTCGCTCCTGAGGGACGGTATCAGCGTAGGAAGGAGCAGGCGTGCCAGATGATGAAGCGATAAACTCGCCTCCCAGGTGTCCGAGGCCATACACGTGCCCCTTCTTGTTCCTGCCCCCGACGACCTCCACCCACTTCCCCTTATTCTTACCCTTCCTCGGCTTGTTCGTCAGATTCTTCATGACCAGTAAGCCTTTATGCTCAAATATGTCCCTGACGAGACCCTCTAAAGCTACGTCCCACCTATACTCTTTCTGCAACTTACAGTTGTTAGGAAATTCGTGTGTGTGTGTGTATATATATATATAATGTAAATTTAATTTACATAACTTAATAAATTGTTACCTTAAATTCTAGAAAAAACTGATCCTTATGGCCCCCTGGGATGGCCTTCCATGCAGGCCGTGGACCATCAAACTTGCGTCGCAGGATCTTCGATATCGAATCGGGGGGGCCCTTCGCGGGCGTAAAGTCATGCAAAATGAGAGCATTAATAAATGCTATAAATAAATTTAAAAAACAAGTAAATAGAAATTAGCAATACTTTATATATATTAAAAAATTAAATTAGCTTACTCGTTATCCCCCCTGGGGATAAGAAGAATCCTCCTGTCGGATGGATCATGACTCTCCTGTCCTGATGATGATGATGGTCCTGTCATAGGTGTGGATGATGAGGGTGCAGCCTGTGTCCCGACCACATGAGGTTGGGTAGGGGGTGCAACTTCATCACCCTGAGGTGTCCCGTCCACAAAGGTGCTGGTAGGGTGGTTTCGATCTGAAGGATGTGGGTCCGTCGGCGAAGGGACTCTCGCAGCACGACCTCTGCCACGACCTCCACGACGACCCCTACCTCTAGAGGAATCTGCCATCTGTGTAAAAAAATGAAAAGATGATTACACAGCAGTGTAAATAATACAAAAATAAATTACCTAAGTACAATGACATTTACACAATGAATTATGACATAAATAAATTACCCAAGTAGAATCTCCGTCACTAAATTCACCCTCACTCTCATCAGTCTCACTTGATCGGAATGTGCCTTCGTTAGATGCGTCCAAATCGGATTGATCCATTAACTCTCTTTTAACTTCTTCCCCATTTCCGGAAATGTCCGCCAGAGAATTAACAAAAATGTCCGGCGTAATTTGCAACGGTACGTGGGGTCTTGAAAACTCATCATCTTGGTACGGAGCATCTTTTTCAGGCTGGTTGATTACATTATCAGTAATTATACTACGAGCCTTTATATTAATAACACCCAACCAGCCTTGATGTCCTTCGGGATATGGCGAGCAATAGACCTGATCTGCCTGTTGTGAAAACATGAATGGGTCGTACGCTTTATTATACATTCGAGACAGCCTAACTTGAACAATACCATATTTTTTATCGATTTTTGTCCCTACGTCAAGAGTAGGATCAAACCAATCACACTTGAAGATAACTAACTTCATCACGGGGAAACCGGTATAATCGAGTTCAAGGATGTCAGTTAGAACCCCATGGAAATCATCCTCTACATTGCCATCAGTGGCTCGCACACAAACACCATAGTTACACGACTGCATTCCTTCATTCCTTCATTCCATGTTTTTGTGTTAAATTTATATCCATTTACAATATAAGTATTCCATGATGTAACCCATCTGTTAGGCCCCCATGCCAAATTTGTCAACAATGGATTTTGAACATTGTTTTCTGGATCTAGTACCTAAAAAACCAAATATTATATTATTCTTATACATGCTATATATTTAAGGAGATAAAATGTATTGCAACAAATGAATATGCTTAACCTACATATTTACTAAACCACGTAGCAAAGTGAGAAGTAATTTCTCGATCAACCTGATCGTTTAAAATGTCAGGTTGGAGATCCCTTAGAAAATTGCCGTACATCCTACATATGGGAGATTAACAGCAGGACGATTAATAATCATAAATGTCAATTGAATTTATAAAAGACATTGTAGAAACTTACTCTAAATATGATACCACCTCTTCACAATTTTGAAGGATATACAGATGAGCAAAGATTAATGTCACGCTGCTCCAAGAAATATCATTTTGATTTGCCACTAAATCTGTCCGGATAGTTGAATATTGATATAGGAGGACTAGTTGAACTTCTTTCACCCGAATCAACGTTTCTAGGCATCCTTGTCCTTCTCGTGTTAACTTCGTCCGGATATTAATAAGAGGCAAAAGTGAAAGTCTCCTCTACTAAGTATACTTCACAAACGGAACCCTCCACTCGTGCCTTGTTCTTTACTTTGTGTTTAAGGAAGTGCAGGAACCTATTAAAGAGGGATACATACAAATAATTACTAGTTTTAGGGAAAGCTAAACTACGATTTCGTGTTTGTGAATTTCATATGTATTAAATAAAATAGTTAATGTTGTTTACCTCTCAAATGGATACATCCAGCGGTATTGGACTGGGCCACCAACTCTTGCTTCGTAAGGTAGATGAACTAGCAGGTGTTCCATGGAATCAAAGAAACTCGACGGGAAGATTTGCTCCAGCTTACATAACAAAACGGGTATCTTGACTTCCATATCCTTTAATTGATTCACATTTAGTGTTGTCGATGTAAGCTCCCTGAAAAAGTGGCTAAGCTCAACAAGTGGGTTCCAAATTTGCTTCGGTAATGCGTCGAACACAATTGGAAGCAACCGTTGCATGAACACGTATGGTAACTTTAGTTCTTTAACCCACTTACAGACGATGACTTTCTGTGTTTTACTTAGTGTATAACTTGCCTTCGGTTTGATAAGTTTGCCACGACCACTGTCCTGCAACTCAAGCTCCTTCCGATTACAAATTTCAGCCAGATCCAATCGGGCTTTATTTGTATCCTTTGTCCTCCCCTTGATGTCCATCACAGTGTCAAACACATTCAAAAACACATTCCTCTTAGTATGCATGACATCAATGTTGTGACGGAGTAGCTGCGTCCTCCAATACGGCAACCTCCAAAATATACTTTGTTTTGTCCAATTATGGTTGACGCCATAATCAGGAATATGTTCTCCTTGGGATTCATGGACGAGCAGTAAGTACTGTACTCTGCGCCATACATTAGGACCAGTCAAACATGGTGGAGGCGGTGTTGTCTCCGCACAACGCTTCTTGAATGCATTCTTGTTCCGCCTATAAGGATGATCTTTTGGAAGGAATTGACGATGACAATCAAAATATGAGATCTTTCGACTGTTTTTAAGCATGAATGCCTTCGATCGCTCCATACATATTGGGCATCCAAGCTTCCCCACGGTCATCCAACCCGACATCATCCCATAGGCGGGAAAGTCGTTGATCGTCCATATCAAAGCTGCTTTCATGATGAAATTCTGCCTCAAAGATACGTCATATGTCAACACACCATCATTCCACAGCATCGTCAACTCATCTATCAGCGGCTGCAAGTAGACATCAATCTTACCTTTTGGATTAGATGGACCCGGAATTATGACTGTTAGGAACATAAACTCTCGCTTCATGCACGTCCCCGGGGGAAGATTGTACGGAGTCAGGATAACCGGCCAACAAGAGTATGCTTTTCCAGACTGCCCAAAAGGATTAAATCCATCAGTAGATAACCCCAATCGGACATTCCGAGGGTCCAGCGAAAATGCCATATGAACCTTATCAAAATGCTTCCAAGCTTCTCCATCAGATGGATGACACAAGACATCTTGCTCCCTCTCATGCTCACTATGCCACCTCATGTGAGCTGCAGTAGCCATCGAAGAGTACAATCTTGTAAGTCTTGGCACGAACGGAATTCTACCACATCTTTTTTAGCGACCTCTTCTTCTCAATGCCCATCCTAGTGGTTGTCTTATACCGATCCGCACCACAAAATCGACAACATGTTATGCTTTCCGCTGAATCATCCTTATAGTACAACATACATCCATTCGGGCAACAATCAATTTTCAAACACCCCAGACCCAAATTTTCCACAGACTTCTTAGCATGATAAAAACTAGTAGGCATCCAATTGTCTTTTGGCAACGCCTTGGACACTGACCTGGTGAGGCGATTAAAACAGCCTTCTTGCATATTGTACTCAGATTTGATACTCAACCATTCCATGCACATCGACAACTCTGTGTACTCCCGACATCCTTCCCACAATGGAGATCGTGCAAAGACTCAAAGATATCATAGAATCTTTAAGCTTCGGGATTCGGATTCTCCTCTATGTATTGGGAACCCATTCCACCATCTTCTCCCCCATCTTCTTCTAGTACAACACCAACCGATGGTCCAGCATGATCCATTATCATCTGCTCGTATGGATTCAATTCTTCCCTCCGGTCACCACTTCCATAGTACGAACCTTCAAACATAATCGGGTTTAAATCAGGCAACATCTCACCATGGTTACTCCACCTATAGTAATCAGGCATGAAGCCCTTCTCATAAAGATCGGCTACAACTCCATCCACGCTTTTGAAAGATTGACACTTGCATCTTTTGCAAGGACACCTCAAATGATCACCGCTCAGTTGTATAAATCTCTCCTGGCTAACAACAAACTCTATAAACTCACCCACTCCAACTTTATACTCTTCCCTAAGACGTTTATTCCGATCCAACCTACGATACATCCATTTCCGATTCTCCGGAATATCCATTGCTGGCAATTAAATAGCCTGACCAATCCTACAATAACACTTATATATTACGGTGCATTCCAATAACTCCATGAATCTCGTTCTTATGACAAGGTATGAACCTATCCCATTCGAGAAGAAACCTTTACCACACTCGGCTAATAATAGTTATTCCCATATTCAAATACCTTTTACTTGACAAATTTTTGGCAGCATTTCCCATCTGTCTCCAAGTACACGACTCGAGCACGGTGAGAATCACCGCGATCAAGTATGCACCAGGAGAACAAAAGGAAATGCATCAGATCGAGATTTCAACAAGTATATAAGGCATTTGAACATTGAAGTGACTATTGTACGAGTGTGAAAAAGGTTTTTTTCCCAAACTATCCCATTTGGACAATTCAAGATTCAATACAATGAGCATGCGTACCCTGAGAAGGTACGCATGCTCATTAATATTGAATCTCAAACAGGAAACTAAGGCTTTCGTAAATTAATAATTAACTCTAGCAGAAAATAAAACCATTAACCTATAAATATAGTTGAGCTTATATATTGCAATGTAAATCAATACAAACTTAGATAAAATATTGTAGCAAACATCCTATTGAGATCTGCTCTCCACTAACAAGTAACACATAATTGTCAACCACATGCATAACTTCTAAATCATCAAAGACACAACCAAGCATCCAGCCTTTCGATGGATCACATCCTATTGAGCTCTGCTCTCCACTAACAAACAACACATATTGACAAACACATGCATAAACATTAAATTATCAAAGACACAAATCCTATCGAGAAACAACATATAAACCCACTGATCCTATTAAAAGTTTACAGCACAAACTCATTGCACAGAGTAACTAAAATGAGCTTCTCTTGTGCTCACTTTTAAATTTTAGCTTGTATGCTAGATGGGTAAATAATAACAGAATGTAACAAATACTGTATGACAGATAAGCCAAACAGTACACACACATATACATACAAAGTAAAACAAGAAATTGATCAAACCAGAGCATTCATATAAATAAATAAAAGATCATGGCTCATGGCTGTTAGGCCTTCACGTGACAACATAAAAAAATTAACACTTATATATTACGGTGCATTCCAATAACTCCATCAATCTCGTTCTTATGACAAGGTATGAACCTATCCCATTCAAGAAGAAACCTTTACCACACTCGACTAATAATAGTTATTCCCTTATTCAAATACCTTATGCTTAACAAAATTTCGAAGCATTTTCTCATCGGTCTCCAAGTACACGACTCGAGCACGGTGAGCATCACCACGATCAAGTATGCACCAGGAGAACAAAAGGAAATGCATCAGACCGAGATTTCAACAAGTATATATATAAGGCATTTGAACATGGAAATGACTATTGTACGAGTGTGAAAAAGTTTTTTCCCAAACTGTCCCACTTGGACAATTCAAGATTCAATACAATGAGCATGCATACCTTGATAAGATAGTTACGCATGCTCATTAATATTGAATCTCAAATAGGAAACTAAGGCTTTCGTAAATTAATTTTTAACTCTAACAGAAAATAAAACCATTAACCTATAAATATTGCAACATTGTTGAGCTTATATAAATTGCAGCGTAAATCAATACAAACTTAGATAAAATATTGTAGCAAACATCCTATTGAGCTCCGCTCTCCACTAACAAGTACCCAGATATTTTCATCACTTTCACTTGCAATATTCCTAAATGGCCAAAAATCACTCGATATGTAAACTCACATGGTTTGAATGTAGAGGACAGACTAGACATAGTTGTTCAAGTCTTCAAGACATAGTTCGTTCACTACTCCATATTTTCACTTCACACACTAACTTGAAGTTGTTTTCCTTTTTTTTATTTTATGATATTCACTTTCATTTCACAACCCTACAGTATGGAGACTTGTCTTATAAAAGACCTAAGACGTGGAAAATAAAATAGAACATTCACGGCAAGGATCATCAGGCTTTGGCAAGTTACTAGACACTATGTTCAATCATCATCTCTTCATATGGTACTCATTGATGAAGAAGTAAGATCCCTTTCTACACGTTTTTGTCATATAAATAATTATATTTTTGTTAACAGTTTATAATTTCCTTCATAGAATTTGTTATAATCTCACATCAACCCTATATTTCTCAGAAAAGCAAGATTCAAGCTAGCATCTATAGTAAAGATACTATACATATCACCCATCTTCACGAAGGAAAATGTTATGCAATCTCCAAGTTCAACATTGGAAAGAATAACAGTGCATTCAAAACTACAAAGCATCAATTCCGTATTACCATTCACTATGGGACAACAATTAAACCTTGTGATGCACTCATTCCATATCATGCATTTGATTTTATCCTTTTTGAGACTATCTTATCGGAGACAAAGATCAATGAATATTTAATTGTTATACACTTCTAATTGACTCTTACATGTTTAATAATGTTAATGTTAATACATTCATTTATGCTTTTAACATTCATATATATGCTATTACTACAGATGCTATTGGTGTTGTCTCCGAACATGGACATTTAGAGGATTATCAACATGAAGGTATAACAGGAAAGAGAATTGAGTTCAATCTTCTTGATGAAAGGTCCTCCCAATTACATTATTATACTCTTAACTAAACATTTTATTTCACATAGAATTTATACTCAAACTTCATTTTTTTCTCAAACTTTAGCAATAATTTTGTTCGTGTGACATTGTTTGGGGAACGAGCAATCGAAATGTTCAACTTTCTGACTGAAAATAACCAACTTAAAGTGGTAGTTTTGCAACTTGCCCGAATCACTCATTATAGAGGTATTTATTATAAAAATAATTCCTTCACCATTATTAACATTTATTTCTAATGTCTACTTATTCTAATCTTTTATACTGCTTTAACAATATATCATTCCTTTAATTTATATTTTATTTGTTATAACAAATTCAACTCATCAAAAAATTTATAGGCCATAACTCACTCATTACTTCATGGAACACAATAAAAGTCCTGATGAATCCAGCTATACTAGAGGCAACTGCATTGATGAATATGTATGCCTCAAGTTTAATTTTTGTACATAGCAGTTTTATTCCTTCTATACATTTCTTATTAAAAAAATATTACTTTTACTTTATATATTTGTAGCCATTCCAATCAATGTTTCGGTGCAACACAATCTACAAGTCAGCTTACATTTCGAAGTAGGAACTCATCTAAGAATATCCTTTGTGATCCTAATCTCAGAAAAACTCTAATTGAAATAAGAGAATCAAAGCAGGTTACAAATTATACCTGTTTTTTCAGTTTTGTTAAACAAATTTTCCCATCTACATCCGTTGATCACTTACTTTGATTTCAATAGCCTAGAAGGGTAACAACACTTGCATCAATTCACGAGATTATTGAGGACTATACTTGGTTTTATTAAGGATGCAACAAGTGTTCTAAAATGGTGAAGAAAAGGACCGATGGTACTTTGTATGTTTTGTTACAATATTTTAGAGATAAGACAATTAGAACATGAAAATACTTTTAACCTCAATTTATGGCATGTATTTATAAAAGAACAATTAGATTTAGCATATAAAAATGCCAAAAACCAAAGAAGAATCCAAATCTACCAACATAGTATGAAAATTGTGATCAAGTTTATGTGAGACTGTGAGGTAAGCAGAGAATTATAATTTGATTTTGCCAAAGGGAAGAATACTTACTATGCTACGGTGGTAACGATGGCGCTGCTCTGGTGGTGCCGGTGGTGGCGCTGCTCTGGACGTGCGGAGGAAGAAGGACCTAAGAGAGAGAGAAACGGTTAGAGATGGAGAGAGAGAGAGAGACAGAGACAGAGATGGAGATAGAGAGAGAGAGAGAAACGGAGAGGGAGAGGGGGAGGGAGAGAGCTTACCTGACGGCGGTGGCTGGAGGCTGGTGGTCGAAGCTCGCGAGGAAGAGAGAATGAGTGAGAGAGAGAGAAGTTTCGTGAAATGGGGAAGAAATGGGGGTTCTGGTGGATTTAGGGATTTTAGTTTTAGCGACCGAATTATTCGGTCGCTAAAGCGGTAATTCGGTCGCTAAAGCGGTCGCTAAATGGGTTTATTTGAAAATTGAATTCATAAATTTAGCGACCGATTTAAAATTCGGTCGCTAACACGCTCTATTTTAATTTTTTACGTGCCGTTTAGCGACCGATTTAATATCGATCGCAAAGATAAATAAAAATTAACTGTTGCATTTAACTCGGTCGCCATTTCGGTCGCTAAAAAGTCATAAATTTTTTACTTTTACTTTCCTTTATTTTGCGACCGAAATAGAGACCGATAACTTTGCTACGCTCTATTTTGGTCGCTATTTCGGTCGCAATATCAACTCTCATCAGTGTTTGATTTAGATCCTACAATCGGTCGTCATTTCGGTCGCAAACAGCAACCAACAAATTCGGTCACTATTTTCGGTCGCTAAATAACCTTTTTTTTTGTAGTGTTTTTACTACCAAGTACCAAGGGTAAACTAAAACCAATGTGGTGGTCTAATGTAGTTTGTTCTGCTCTTGTATGTGTCAGAGACACCAGGTGGAAGAGAGCTTCTAAGTGTTAGGTAACAATTTCTTGTTTCTCTCTGAATGAGAGTGCTTGCTTCTTCTCTTCGGTGTAAGAGTCTCGTTCTATATTGCTTTGTTATGGAATCGTCTTTGGAGGGTCTGTCACTGGGTGTGGAGGAGGACGTGGGTTTGAAGTTTGATGTGGACAACAAGGAAGCTAACCAGGTTAACTATGATCTCTGCCTTGTGGGTAGATTTCTTACTTATAAAATTGTTCACTTCAATAGTATGAGCCAGAGGATGGCGACTATCTGGAGGCCAGGGGAGGGGGTGTTTGTCAAGGAGCTTGGTCAAGGGAGATATCTTTTTCAGTTCCACCACAAGTTAGACATGCTGCGAGTGCTCAATGGTGGTCCCTGGGTGTATGACAACTTCATGCTGATCCTATGAAGTGTGATGGCCGAAGAAACTCTATCTGAAATTCCTTTGAACCATGCTTGCTTCTGGGTGCAGATTCATGACCTCCCAGTAGGCTTCATGTCAGAGGTGGTTGATCAACACTTGGGAAATTACGTTGGCTCTTTTGTGGAATACGATATTCATAACAATGATGGGGTGTGGAGATCATATATGGGACTCAAGGTGATGGTGGATGTCCGGGTTCCTTTAAAGAAATGAGAAGAAAGTCTGAAAGCCAGGGGGAGAGTGGAAGGTTGTTAAGTTCAAGTTTGAAAGGCTTGGCACCTTTTGTTTTCTCTGTGGGCTGCTAGGTCATACTGACCATTTATGTGAGAAGATTTTTGAAATGGAGGTGGATGATGGCCGCCGTGGGTGGGGGGCTGAGCCTCCGGCGGACATGCGCAGATGAGGGGGGTCAGACGGTTCCAGATGGTTGAGGGATGGTCCCGTGAATGTTGGGGGACGTGGGGGCAGTTATACAACCTCCCATAATAACAATGTGGGAGAGAAAAGTGGAAGTGGACCCAACCACTTTGAAGAAGTTACCAAAGATGCTGCTATAATGGGAACATTAATTCAAAATACTGGTCACGTGAGTAAGGGGACGCATGAAGCTGTTTTGGGAGCTTTGGCACAACAAGGACCCACTCATGCAATTATTGTTGAACCAATGCATGTGCTAACTTCCCATGCAGAGAAGAAACGAAGATTGGACGAGATAAACAAGGAGGCCTCATCAAAGTCGGTTGCGACTAAGGAGGATAACTCAGCTATTCAGGTTGATCATTTTTAATCGGTGGGTCCTAGTCCCCAGGCCCGTCGGTAACAATAAGTATTCTTAGTTGAAAATGTCGTGGCCTGGGAAGCCCCAAGACAGTTCCTAGTATTAAAGACCTGGTGAGGTCTTCCCATGCTGATGTTATCTTTCTTTTTGAAACTCTAGCTCACGTTAATAAAGTAGAGGAGGTGGAAAGGAAAATTAATTTTCAAGGTTGCTTTGCGGTGGATAGGGAAGGGGGAGGGGTGGTATTGTTGTGCTTTGGAAGGAGGAGTTTAATTGTAGGGTTACTTCTTACTCCTCTAATTACATTGACATGGAGGTAGTTGATCCTACCAAAGGTGTGTGGAGACTAACGGGATTCTATGGCTTCCAGACAGATCTAAACAAAAGGAATCTTGGAATATTTTGCGTCATCTAGCTTCCCTATCCACATTACCATGGTGTATTATAGTAGATTTCAATGATCTTCTTTCTCTGGATGACAAGATAGGGCGAGTAGAGCACCCTCCTTGGTTGTATGATGGGTTTAGAGCTGCGGTCGGAGATTGCAATTTGGTGGATCTTCACCTTGAAGGGTACCCATTCAAATGGTTTCGAAGAAGGGGATATTAGGATGTTATCGAAGAAATGCTTGATAGAGCCATGTGTACTCCAACCTGGATGTCTTTATTTCCTAAAGTTGTCCTTTCGAACAAGGTGGCTTCTCCTTATGACCATTCTCCAATTGAGCTCCAGCTTTGTGAAAAGGAGGTTATGTCTTTCAAGCGCAAATTCAAGTTTGAGAATGCTTGGCTTATGGAGAATGAGCTCTATATGGTAGTTTCAGTGGGATGGACGAAAGGAGCTCATGGTGATGTGATGAATAAAATTCATTTTTGTGCTGAGGACTTGGAGTAGTGGGGTCGTAAGCTCAAGCAAATGTTTTCTAGGGACGTCACGCGATGCAAAACAAGAGATTCAAAGGTTGTTGTATAGTCATGATATGGAGTCATAAGCTCTTCTCAAAGCTGCTAAGGCTAAGCTAGGAAACTTATTAATGCAAGAGGAGAGTTTTTGGATACAAAGGACAAAAGTTCATTGGCTGCAAGAGGGTGATAGAAACACCAAGTTTTTTCATGCTATGGCTACTCATAGGAAAAGGCAAAATGCAATTACTAGGCTTGAAAATGGCGCAGGTGCAATGGTTGTTGATCAAGGAGATTTGTTTGAAGTTACCAAGGATTATTTCCAGCATCTTTTTACTGGTGGGGCTTGTGCTTTTGACTTGGTATTGGATGTGATAAACCCGAGAGTCTCCTTGAAAGACAACAGTAGACTGACCAAGCCATTTTCTATGGAGGAATTCAAATTAGCTTTATTCTAAATGCATCCTGACAAATATCCAGGTCCAGATGGTATGAATGCAGCTTTTTATCAAAGATTTTGGGACTTATGCGGGAATGATATTTTTTCTGCTTATACATCTTGGTTGAATGATGGTATTTTTCCTCCTCACCTTAATAATACTAATGTTGTTTTAATTCCTAAGATTGACAATCCTATGTGTATGAAGGATTATAGAACTATTTCTCTTTGCAATGTACTTTACAAATTAGTATCTAAGGTACTTGCTAGTAGATTAAAAGGTGTCCTTCATGATTATATTGCTTAAGAGCGATTTGCTTTATTGCGGGTAGATCAATCATGGATAATGTTTTAATGGCCTTGGAAATTATTCATTATTCAAAAAATAAAAGGAGAGGAAAATGTGGAGAAATGGCTTTAAAAGTGGATATTAGCAAGGTGTATGATCTAGTGGAGTGGGAGTATCTTAGAGCTATCATGAACAAAATGGGGTTCTCTTCCGAGTAGATTTCTTGGATTATGCTTTGTATTGAAACAGTTCACTATTCGGTTATGGTGAATTATGATCATGTTGGCCCTATTATTCCAGGTAGAGAGGTCTTAGGCAAGGAGATCCTATTTCTCCTTACCTTTTCTGCTTTACTCGGAGGGTTTGAGTGCTTTGCTTCATAAAGCTCAACTTGATGGGTTGGTTCACGGTGTTACTATATGTAGGGGTGCTCCTACTATTAATCATCTTTTGTTTACCGATGACTGCTTTATGTTCTTCAGGCTTCCAAAGAGGAGAAGGAACAAATTATGCAGATTCTTCATGTTTATGAAATGGCTTCTGGCCAATCTAAAAATCTCCACAAATCTGAAGTTTACTTTAGTGGTAATGTGTTGGAACCTCTGCGTGATGAGCTTGCTGACTTGTTGGGTGTTCATACTCGGGTTGGTGCAGGCAAGTATCTTGGAGTGCCTTCTATCATTGGTAGAAGTAAAATAGCCAATTTCAAGTAAATTAAAGATAGAGTGTGGAAGAAGTTGAATTCTTTAAGTGAGAAATTTCTCTCTTTGGCACGTCGTGAGGTTATGATAAAATCAGTTTTGCAAGCACTTCCCTCCTATTGCATGAGTGCCCTTCTTTTACCGAAATATTTATGTGAGGAGTTGGAAAAAATGATGAACTCGTATTGGTGGGGAACGAAAGGCAATGGTATTAGATGGATGTCTTGGCAACATTTATCCGTTAGAAAGGAAGGGGGAGGTATAGGTTTCCGAAACTTGCATGGTTTCAATCTTGCAATGCTTGGTAAGCAGGGCTGGAAATTTATTTCTCAACCGGATGCTATGGTCACGAGGTTCTTCAAAGCTAAATATTTTCCAGGTGGAGAGTTCTTGGATGCACAAAGAAGTGCTAATCCAAGCTATGTGTGGCATAGTATTTGGAGTGCTAGAAACTTACTGAGAGCTGGATACAACTGGGGCATAGGGCATGGAGATAGAATAAAAGTTCTGGATGATACTTAGCTACGTGGAAATCAAACCAGAATAGAGGGACCTCAAACCAATGAGCACGTGCAACATTTATATGTGCAGGATCTGATGGCTCAAGGGAAAAAGGAATGGGATCCTATTTTCATCCATGCTATTCTTTCGACTGAGCAAGCTTCAAAGGTTATGGCCACTCCCTTACTGGAATCAGTGGTGCAAGATACATGCCTGTGGGATTTTAGCAAGCATGAATACAGTAAAAACTGCTTATCACCTTTACATGTCCATGTTCAATGAGGAGCGACCTAATGCAATTGAGGGAGACTGAAATATTATTTGGCAATTATCTATTCCTCCAAAGGTTGAGAGTGTTCTTGTGGAAAGTTTGTAGAAAATTCTTGCCGACTAGAATGCGACTCCAGGATAAAGGAGTGCTTTGTTCGCCTATTTGTGTGTTATGCAACAGGGAATTCGAGCAAGCTTGGCACCTGTTTCTGACTTGTGACATAAGCAGACAATGTTGGCAGGAAAGTGGGCTTTGGAGTTATATTGATTCATTGCTGGAAGATGCAGAAAGCTTCCCTGAATTTTTATTTAAGATCTGTCGTAGGTTGAATGAGTAGGAACTGACATCTTTTGCAATGTTGTTGTGGAGCATTTGGAAACGAAGGAATAATTGCTTGTGGAATGATCTGGTTGAGTCAACAGCTGAGGTAAAGAACCTTTAGAGAGATCACAGTTCTTGAGGATTGTACTCTGTTGAAGGTTTGGCAAGTGTACCAAATCGCGACAAGTAATAATAGTGAAAGTAAAGTATCGTTTCCAACGATGATTGTTGTCAAGTATCAACGTAGATTAGGCAATAGCTATCTGAACCAATGAGTTTCATAGTTCCAATAAGTTTTTATGAATTTTTGTATTTAGAGTTGTCACAACAATGAATGAAACAATATCAATTAAAGAACGAAGTCGATATAGGTAAAAGCGGTTAGGCATCGGAATCATTCAATCTTCACTTGACGTAACCTTATTTAATCCTAACTTCAATTCATTCTATACAATTGATATTCAAATCACTAACTTAGATTTATCCCTAATTCCTTAGGTGATAATCCTTTTGTACTAATTAAGAAGCCTAATTCCTTAGGTCATTCAAGCATTAGCACGAACATTAAGCATGAGATTCATAAGAATACATTGAAACATAGTTCTATTCCTAGAATCAACATTCCAATGGTAATCTACTTCAATTCCAATTCAATAACCAATTTTTCAATTGTGAAATTGAATCTAACATCATTTCAAGGTTGATCAATCCAAGAAAAGCATTAAACATAGAAGCAATTACTCAAATTGAATGAAATAGAATTGAAATCAGAAATCAAAGTCAATTACATCAAACTCCAATTAAAATCATCCTAACCTAACCTAAGAGATCTAACAACTCATAGTAAAAAGAGAAGGGAAGAAGAAACTTGAGTATGAAGGAGTGGAGGAAGCCATGGAAGCTTCAAATCTTGTTCCCAAGCTTGAATTTCCAATGGATGCAGAGAGAATGAGGTGAACCAGGGTGAGAGAATGTGAAAAATGAGCCAAAAATCCATTTCCAACAATTGAAACACGTATTTATAGGTTCTCTGCTCGTAACCTAGTGCCGAGCTTCCTGATCTCAGCGCTGGGCGTTGGCCTCTGCACCAAAACCTGCTCTGTCTCTGCTGGCGCTGGGTGTAGCTTCTGGGCGCCAGGTCTTTTCCAGCATGCCAGCGCTGGGCGCTGGTGACTTGCGCTAGGCACTGGCCAGCCTCCTGCTCCTGTTGTTTTCTTCCGTTTCTGTCTGGGCAGAGCTCCCGATTCCAGAGCTGAGCGCTCGGCCTTCAATCCTGCATATTTTTTACATCTTTTGAGTATATTTTTAATATAAAAGGATCAAAACTCTCACTACTAGAAATCCATCTTTTTCGGATGGATTTCGGACGGAAATTGGACAAATTTCGGACGGATTTCGGACGGATAATTCATTTCGGACGGATTTCGGACGGAATGGCATCCGTCCGAAAAAGCCCCGTGGGAAATTAGAAAATCCGTCCCAAATTCCGTCCGAAAATATTTACGGACGGATTTCGGACAATGTGAAAATCCGGATTGTGGTTATTTTTCGGACGGATTTATTTTTATTTTCGGACGGATTCTGTGATTTTGTTAGTTATTTTTCGGACGGATTTCGGACGGATTTATTTTTATTTTCGAACGGATTTCGGACGGATTCTGTGATTTTGTTGGTTATTTTTCGGACGGGTTTATTTTTGTTTTCGGACGGATTTGGGACGGAATGCTGTGATTTTGTTGGTTATTTTTCGGACGGATTTATTTTTGTTTTCGGACGGATTTGGGACGGAATACTGTGATTTTGGTTATTTTTCGGACGGATTTCGGACGGATTTACTTTTGTTTTCGGACGGATTTCCCACGGAAGAATCAAAAGTCAGAATCTGTCACGGCAGTGACATGTTAACTGAGTCAGACCCCTTATAAGCAGGATCTGTCACGACCAGGCCGTGATACCCATCACGGCCGGGACAGACCATTTAGTGAAACAACATTCAAGGCAGAAGCTGTCACAGCCAGGCCGTGATGCTCATCACGGCCGTGACAGATCACTTCACTTACATTACAGTTTCACTATCTATGCGAATTATATGGCACCGATCACTAACATTTGCAGTTTCACATTCAGTCACAAAATCATGAATTTGACTATTGTTACAAAATACAGTCTTGGTACCATACAACTTCTAAAAATCAAATACCAATTGCTGCATGCAATCCAAAAGTCATGACTTAAAAACTATCAGAAGATCAAACCACTGTGAACTGTGAAGGTCATGTAATGAACCAAAAAGTTGAGGAATCTGAGAATCCAGCCTCTCCAAATTTGCTGACATTTTTCCTTTAGAAGTAGAATGACCTGCATCAATGGAGATGCTCCCACGATACACCTGAAAGATTTATATCCAACAATTCAGTAAAAGAATGAACCTTTCCATCAACCAAGCAAGTCAATTAATTAACAAACAGAAATAAGTGCACACATGTATTCAACTGTACTCTAGAACCCCAAAAGAACTGAGCCGAGAAAGAAGCCCATGTGATCTATACTGTTTAGTATAGCCGTCTGAGCAAATATACATGCTACAGATCAGTAAGATCGATGGTACTTCCAATAGTTGGAAAGTGCAATCTAATTGTTTATAATTAAAAAGTGCTAAATGCTTAGGACATATTTTATCTTCCAGCATTGTTAACTGCCAAAAAGCATAATTAGAAGGCTATTTATTAATTATTGGCATTTAAATTGATGCGACTAGCAGAAAGTACAAATAATAAAAATTATCAAGAGATTTTTCCAGCAAACCCTCAAATTGTTTGGATCTTTATTGCTAGCAAACCCTCAAATTGTTTGAATATTTATCTAACTCATGTCCGTTCATAATTCCTAGGCCTAAGCATGCACTACACTTTAGTTCAAAGGATAGTCAAATGTTGAGGCTAAACAAAAAATCTGCAATGCACAAGAGTATTAGGATAGCCAAAAGAACCAACATTATTTCCACTACACACACACAAAACAAACGACACACAAACAATCAATATTGGAATCTTTAAATTTGATAAAGATTAAAGAACAGAAGATTCGGTGAATAAGAGAGAAAAGGTTGAAACAGGTAAGTTGCACTGAATATAACAAACATTATCCAATGATAATGAATCTTCAAATAGTACAAAACATATCGTGAGTAAAAACATGGCCTTGAATGTACACTACACATTGCAACTCATACAAGGCAAGCAACTAAAACTAAATCATGTCCCCCAATAACATAAAGTACACCCAAAGATCTCCCAAAGAGATATTTATAAAATTTACATTCTTATAATCTAATTCATCAAAGAAAAACTATTTCCACAAAAGGAGGATGAAATTCTCGTAATACCTGTATAGTAGCAAGCGATCACAAGATCCAAAAGTGTGTTAGTAGTGTAACTATTGGATTGCAATCTGATTCGTCCTGGCTCCACATCCACCGAGCTCCTTGACCAGAATGCAAAGGTAGATGAATCAAATTTCTGCATAATTAAATTAGAAACATATTATATTGAGACTAGTTACAAAAATTAATTTTGAAGAAATAGTCAAAATGTCAATAAGGAAGCTAACAAACTTACTTCACATCTTGTTATGTTGTCAAGAGGGTATATTCTCAATGTTCGACTGGTATTTGGATCTAACATACGAATTCCATCCAAACCAATCTGAAAGGATAAACATTGAGAAAATCACTAATTCAGAACAGCAGCCACAGAAGGGATAAACAATTGAAAGGTTTGTGAATGCAAAATAAATAAAAGAGAACTGCTAGAGAGCCGGGAGGCTCCTAGACCGGTTGATTTATCTCCCAGGAGGTGAGCAAATCGGCTGTAGAAAAAGATCAGCACCACAGAAAACGAAGACAACCCTTACTGCACATAACAGAGAAACACATACCAGACAACAATCTTCAAGACTTGCCGCCTCTGTTAAGAAGGGAAACACTAATTCACAGTCCCAATTTCATAAAACAAGATTTAATTTTAAGCTAAAAATCACTTTTCTGTGTTCATATGTTTTCAGTAAAATAGTTTTCCAAAACATAAGCTATGACGTATGTCACGACTCCACACCTAAGCCTTGATCGGCACACAGACTTACTATCACAGCCTGACAAGCCTATTTAATTTAGAGAATATACTTGAATAAAATCTAGTATTTTTACGAAAATTTTGACAGAGTCTCCTCTATAATTCAGACATCCCAGGTAAAAGAACACCGAGGAGGTAAGGGCAGAAGCTGTCAACTAAAAAATTGAATGACATCTATAATAGCCGCTTGGGTCATTGGAGAAACAATCATTTAATTTTTTAAAAATTAATCTATAGAGAAAATACAAATCTATTTTAGACATTTTTTCCATAAGAATTTCAATATAAAGTACATTTATCTACTTATACTAAAATTACTAGTTGGTAACCCGATGCACACCACTGGTCAAATTCTACACTTTTTTAACCTTATGTAAACTACTTTGGTGCTACATTTTCTGTGAAGATGAGAAGAAATAAGGTCAAGGTAGATAAGTTTTATATTCTACAAACTATTTCTAATGAGATCTTCTCAAGTGAAACATGATCCTCAAAAGTAATATATCAAGTTTTTGAAACTACTGATAGTCACTTGTAGAACTACTTACAAGATTTTCAGTTTTTCCGTTGTCCCAATATATTCTGCCAGTCTGGGATCTTTCCTATAATCAAGCATTTTCTCAGTATCCTGCATATGGTGTCCAAGTAAAATATAGGTTAATTAAAAAAATACTTTAAGTGAAAGAGAAAGTGGTCAAGTCATTGAACTCACAGTATCTTCAAGGATCTCATATTACTTGGTAAAGGGAAAGTATATCCTCTGCTACCTTTTTAGGTCAGTTGTGCTCCTAAGTATCAAAGAATAAACAAAACAATCTCATTGACATGAGAAGGTGGGAAAATACCTTTTTAGCCTAAATACAATTTGGGGAAAACTCATTTTAATTAAAGAATAATGAAATTGGTTTAGGGAAACACTAATTCACAGTCCTAATTTCATAAAACAAACTTAAATTTCAAGATTAAAATCTGAAATCAAAGGGTTAGGGTTAGGGTTTCAAAATCAATTTGGGGTTTCTTGAAACTAGGCAAAGTGAAATGAGAAAATCACTCACCCAACTAAGAGGAAGGAGACGTGGTGGCTGAAGGTGTTTCCGCCGCGGTGGCTTATGGTGGCGGCGCGGCAGCGGTACAGCGGAGGAACAAAACGGAGCAGAACGTGCGGAACAGGGAGGACGCGGTTCAGGTCGGCTTCTTCGCCCTTGATGCAGTCGAACGGCAGCTGGAGGTGAGCAGGACGGTGGAGCTTCGTTTCCATGGCGGTGTATGGCGGCGCAATTGGAGCGAACATGAACCAGAAGGAGCTGCGTCGTGTGGTCATCTTCTCCACGTCGTGTGGCGGCAGGAGGTCCCTTACGTGGTGGTGTGCAGCTGGTTTGGTGAGAAGGAGGAGGAAGAGAATTTTTATGGAGATGAGAGTCTGAAACATGAAGAAGTAAGAACGAAAAAGAAAGAAAGAAGAAGGGTCTGGACGTGTGGAAGAGAAAAGAAAGAAAATAAATAGAAAAGGAAAGAAAGAGAGTGGGAGACGTCGAGTATAAAAGGGAGAGGATAGAGGATTTTTATTATTTTTGTACTAGTGGGTATAAAATGAGGGATAAATATTAGGCCTAAAATAAACATGTTTTTAGTTTTTGAATCAAAAAATAAAGATTGATAAAAATATGATTTCGAAATTCAAGTTAGAGTAAAGATTAATAATTGAACTGATCAACTAAGAAAATACTCGGTCCAAAATTTAATCTCCGATTAAAGTCAAACCAGTTTATTTTCAAGTCTAAAATTAAATAGGATGAAAATATGAAAATGCTTTTATCTTAATCATATTATTTAAAATATTTTTCTGTACTGGTAATGATAGTGACGATAACGTAAATTATTGTCTAATAAGCGTGCATTCACTGAAATAAGTCGGTGCTAACGCACCCAATAAAATAATTTGAAGAGAGTAATTTAATTACTCAAACTAAACCACATAACAAAATAAACTTAAACATCCAAATAAAATAATTAATCATAGGTGTAAAAACTAGGGTGTTACAGATTGCTTCTCCACATTATCAATCAAAATGCTATAGGTTGCATCTGGACAGAGGATAAATGTCTAGACATCAGTTAGTTGGCTAGTCTCACAAGGAACATCCTTCTTTATCATGTGGTTTCTCTCACGTTTGGAGCTTACGCTTCACAATACCCTTTTAGGAAACTTTGTTTTGATTAAAGGATCATGAAAGAGAACTTGGGAATCATCAATTAAAAACGCTAGGGCTCCATTAGGATCAAACAAGTCCATTTGGGCTCCATTAGGATCAAAGAAGTACAAATTGGCCCAGTTAGGTCGTATATGACCTAAAAAGTCGATTTGGGCTCTATTAGGATCAAACAAGTCCATTTAGGCTTCATTAGGACCATAGAAGTTCAATTGGGCCGATCGGGGCAATTGGCCCAATTAGGTCCTAACAAGTCAATTTGGGCTCTATTAGGATCAAACCAGTCCATTTGGGCTCCATTAGGATCAAAGAAGTACAAATTGGCCCAGTTAGGTCGTATATGACCTAAAAAGTCGATTTGGGCTCTATTAGGATCAAACAAGTCCATTAAGGCTTCATTAGGACCATAGAAGTTCAATTGGGCCGATCGGGGCAATTGGCCCAATTAGGTCCTAACAAGTCAACTTGGGCTCTATTAGGATCAAACCAGTCCATTTGGGCTCCATTAGGATCAAAGAAGTACAAATTGGTCCAGTTTGGTCGTATATGACCTAAAAAGTCGATTTGGGCTCTATTACGATCAAACAAGTCCATTTAGGCTTCATTAGCACCATAGAAGTTCAATTGGACCGATCGGGTCAATTGGCCCAATTAGGTCATAACAAGTCAATTTGGGCTCTATTAGGATCAAACCAGTCCATTTGGTCTCCATTAGGATCAAAGAAGTACAAATTGGCCCAGTTAGGTCGTATATGACCTAAAAAGTCGATTTGGGCTCTATTAGGATCAAACAAGTCCATTTAGGCTTCATTAGGACCATAGAAGTTCAATTGGGCCGATCGGGGCAATTGGCCCAATTAGGTCCTAACAAGTCAATTTGGGCTCTATTAGGATCAAACCAGTCCATTTGGGCTCCATTAGGATCAAAGAAGTACAAATTGAGGCCCAGTTAGGTCGTATATGACCTAAAAAGTCGATTTGGGCTCTATTAGGATCAAACAAGTCCATTTAGGCTTCATTAGCACCATACAAGTTCAATTGGGCCGATCGGGTCAATTGGCCCAATTAGGTCCTAACAAGTCAATTTGGGCTCCATTAGGATCAAACCAGTCCATTTGGGCTCCATTAGGATCAAAGAAGTAAAAATTGGCCCAGTTAGGTCGTTTATGACCTAAAAAGTCGATTTGGGCTCTATTAGGATCAAACAAGTCCATTTAGGCTTCATTAGGACCATACAAGTTCAATTGGGCCGATCGGGACAATTGGCCCAATTAGGTCCTAACAAGTCAATTTGGGCTCTATTAGGATCAAACCAGTCCATTTGGGCTCCATTAGGATCAAAGAAGTACAAATTGGCCCAGCTAGGTCGTTTATGACCTAAAAAGTCGATTTGGGCTCTATTACGATCAAACAAGTCCATTTAGGCTTCATTAGGACCATAGAAGTTCAATTGGGCCGATCGGGGCAATTGGCCCAATTAGGTCCTAACAAGTCAATTTGGGCTCTATTAGGATCAAACAAGTCCATTTGGGCTCCATTAGGATCAAAGAAGTACAAATTGGCCCAGTTAGGTCGTTTATGACCTAAAAAGTCGATTTGGGCTCTATTACGATCAAACAAGTCCATTTAGGCTTCATTAGGACCATAGAAGTTCAATTGGGCCGATCGGGGCAATCGGCCCAATTAGGTCCTAACAAGTCAATTTGGGCTCTATTAGGATCAAACCAGTCCATTTGGGTTCCATTAGGATCAAAGAAGTACAAATTGGCCCAGTTAGGTCGTATATGACCTAAAAAGTCGATTTGGGCTCTATTATGATCAAACAAGTCCATTTAGGCTTCATTAGGACCATAGAAGTTCAATTGGGCCAATCGGGGCAATTGGTCCAATTAGGTCCTAACAAGTCAATTTTGGCTCTATTAGGATCAAACCAGTTCATTTAGGTTCTATTAGGATCAAACAATTGTACTTCTTGTTTACTGTACTTCATAAATCTTGTAAGAAATATAAATCTTATTTAATTCACTTCATAAATCTTGTCTACTTTTAAATTTATTAAGATCAAATATTTTAATCATATTTATAAGATAAATTATTTAATATTTTTTCAAGGATAATATAAGATAAATTAAGCAAATATAAAAAATAACATAATCCGTCCAAAATTTTCGGACAGATCAAGGAAAATATACAAAATAACACAATCCGTCCGAAATTTTCGGACGGATTTCGGACGGGTAATGGAAAATATAAGAATTAACGAAATCCGTCCGAAAATTTCGGACTGATTTCGGACGGATCATGGAAAATATAAGAATCAACGAAATCCGTCCGAAAATTTCGGAAGGATTTCGTACGGATCAAGGAAAATATAAGAATCAACGAAGTCCGTCCGAAATTTTCGGACGGATTAAGGAAAATATAAGAATCAACGAAATCCGTCCGAAATCCGTCCGAAAATTTCGGACGGATCATGGAAAATATAAGAATTAACAAAATCCGTCCGAAGATTTCGGACGGATCATGGAAAATATAAGAATTAACGAAATCCGTTCGAAAATTTCGGACGGATCAAGGAAAATATAAGAATCCGTCCAAAATCCGTCCGAAATTTCGGACGGATTTTGGACGGATCAAGAAAAATATAAGAATTAACGAATCCGTCCGAAATCCGTCCGAAATTTGGGCTCTATTAGGATCAAACCAGTCCATTTGGGCTCCATTAGGATCAAAGAAGTACAAATTGGCCCAGTTAGGTCGTTTATGACCTAAAAAGTCGATTTGGGCTCTATTAGGATCAAACAAGTCCATTTAGGCTTCATTAGGACCATAGAAGTTCAATTGGGCCGATCGGGGCAATTGGCCCAATTAGGTCCTAACAAGTCAATTTGGGCTCTATTAGGATCAAACAAGTCCATTTGGGCTCCATTAGGATCAAAGAAGTACAAATTGGCCCAGTTAGGTCGTTTATGACCTAAAAAGTCGATTTGGGCTCTATTACGATCAAACAAGTCCATTTAGGCTTCATTAGGACCATAGAAGTTCAATTGGGCCGATCGGGGCAATTGGCCCAATTAGGTCCTAACAAGTCAATTTGGGCTCTATTAGGATCAAACCAGTCCATTTGGGCTCCATTAGGATCAAAGAAGTACAAATTGGCCCAGTTAGGTCGTATATGACCTAAAAAGTCGATTTGGGCTCTATTAGGATCAAACAAGTCCATTTAGGCTTCATTAGGACCACAGAAGTTCAATTGGGTCGATCGGGGCAATTGGTCCAATTAGGTCCTAACAAGTCAATTTTGGCTCTATTAGGATCAAACCAGTTCATTTAGGTTCTATTAGGATCAAACAATTGTACTTCTTGTTTACTGTACTTCATAAATCTTGTAAGAAATATAAATCTTATTTAATTCACTTCATAAATCTTGTCTACTTTTAAATTTATTAAGATCAAATATTTTAATCATATTTATAAGATAAATTATTTAATATTTTTTCAAGGATAATATAAGATAAATTAAGGAAATATAAAAAATAACACAATCCGTACGAAATCCGTCCGAAATCTTCGGACGGATCAAGGAAAATATACAAAATAACACAATCCGTCCGAAATCCGTCCGAAATTTTCGGACGGATTTCGGACGCGTAATGAAAAATATAAGAATTAACGAAATACGTCCGAAATCCGTCTTAAAATTTCGGACGGATTTTGGAAAATATAAGAATCAACGAAATCCGTCCGAAATTTTCGGACGGATTTCGTACTGATCAAGGAAAATATAAGAATCAACGAAATCCGTCCGAAATTTTCGGACGGATTTCGGACGGATCATGGAAAATATAAGAATCAACGAAATCCGTCCGAAATCTGTCCGAAAATTTCGGACGGATTTCGGACGGATCATGGAAAATATAAGAATTCGTCCGAAATTTCGGACGGATTTTGGACGGATCAAGAAAAATATAAGAATTAACGAATCCGTCCGAAATTTGGGCTCTATTAGGATCAAACCAATCCATTTGGGCTCCATTAGGATCAACGAAGTACAAATTGGCCCAGTTAGGTCGTATATGACCTAAAAAGTCGATTTGGGCTCTATTAGGATCAAACAAGTCCATTTAGGCTTCATTGGGACCATAGAAGTTCAATTGGGTCGATCGGGGCAATTGGCTCAATTAGGTCATAACAAGTCAATTTGGGCTCTATTAGGATCAAACCAGTCCATTTGGGCTCCATTAGGATCAAAGAAGTACAAATTGGCCCAGTTAGGTCGTATATGACCTAAAAAGTCGATTTGGGCTCTATTTGGATCAAACAAGTCCATTTCGGCTTCATTTGGACCATAGAAGTTCAATTAGGCCGATCGGGGCAATTGGCCCAATTAGGTCCTAACAAGTCAATTTGGGCTCTATTAGGATCAAACCAGTCCATTTGGGCTCCATTAGGATCAAAGAAGTACAAATTGGCCCAGTTAGGTCGTTTATGACCTAAAAAGTCGATTTGGGCTCTATTAGGATCAAACAAGTCCATTTAGGCTTCATTAGGACCATAGAAGTTCAATTGGGCCGATCGGGGCAATTGGCCCAATTAGGTCCTAACAAGTCAATTTGGGCTCTATTAGGATCAAACCAGTCCATTTGGGCTCCATTAGGATCAAAGAAGTACAAATTGGCCCAGTTAGGTCGTTTATGACCTAAAAAGTCGATTTGGGCTCTTTTAGGATCAAACAAGTCCATTTAGGCTTCATTAGGACCATAGAAGTTCAATTGGGCCGATCGGGGCAATTGGCCCACTTAGGTCCTAACAAGTCAATTTGGGCTCTATTAGGATCAAACAAGTCCATTTGGGCTCCATTAGGATCAAAGAAGTACAAATTGGCCCAGTTAGGTCGTTTATGACCTAAAAAGTCGATTTGGGCTCTATTACGTTCAAACAAGTCCATTTAGGCTTCATTAGGACCATAGAAGTTCAATTGGGCCGATCGGGGCAATCGGCCCAATTAGGTCCTAACAAGTCAATTTGGGCTCTATTAGGATCAAACCAGTCCATTTGGGTTCCATTAGGATCAAAGAAGTACAAATTGGCCCAGTTAGGTCGTATATGACCTAAAAAGTCGATTTGGGCTCTATTATGATCAAACAAGTCCATTTAGGCTTCATTAGGACCATAGAAGTTCAATTGGGCCGATCGGGGCAATTGGTCCAATTAGGTCCTAACAAGTCAATTTTGGCTCTTTTAGGATCAAACCAGTTCATTTATATTCTATTAGGATCAAACAATTGTACTTCTTGTTTACTGTACTTCATAAATCTTGTAAGAAATATAAATCTTATTTAATTCACTTCATAAATCTTGTCTACTTTTAAATTTATTAAGATCAAATATTTTAATCATATTTATAAGATAAATTATTTAATATTTTTTCAAGGATAATATAAGATAAATTAAGGAAATATAAAAAATAACACAATCCGTCCGAAATTTTCGGACGGATTTCGGACGGATCAAGGAAAATATACAAAATAATACAATCCGTCCGAAATCCGTCCGAAATTTTCGGACGGATTTCGGACAGGTAATGGAAAATATAAGAATTAACGAAATCCGTCCAAAAATTTCGGACGGATTTCGACGGATCATGGAAAATATAAGAATCAACGATATCCGTCCGAAATTTTCGGTCGGATTTCGTACGGATCAAGGAAAATATAAGAATCAACGAAATCCGTCTGAAATCCGTCCGAAATTTTCGGACGGATTTCGGACGGATTAAGGAAAATATAAGAATCAACGAAATCCGTCCGAAAATTTCGAACGGATCATGGAAAATGTAAGAATTAACGAAATTCGTCCGAAATCCGTCCGAAAATTTCGGACGGATTTCGGACGGATCAAGAAAAATATAAGAATTAACGAATCCGTCCGAAATCCGTCCGAAATTTCGGACGGATTTCGGACGGATTTTGGACGGATCATGGAAAATATAAGAATTACCGAAATCCGTCCGAAGATTTCGGACGAATCATGGAAAATATAAGAATTAACGAAATCCGTCCGAAATCCGTCCGAAAATTTCGGACGGATCAAGGAAAATATAAGAATCCGTCCGAAATTTCGGACGGATTTTGGATGGATCAAGAAAAATATAAGAATTAACAAATCCGTCCGAAATCCGTCCGAAATTTGGGCTCTATTAGGATCAAACCAGTCCATTTGGGCTCCATTAGGATCAAAGAAGTACAAATTGGCCCAGTTAGGTCGTATATGACCTAAAAAGTCGATTTGGGCTCTATTAGGATCAAACAAGTCCATTTAGGCTTCATTAGGACCATTGAAGTTCAATTGGGCCGATCGGGGCAATCGGCCCAATTAGGTCCTAACAAGTCAATTTGGGCTCTATTAGGATCAAACAAGTCCATTTGGACTCCATTAGGATCAAAGAAGTACAAATTGGCCCAGTTAGGTCATTTATGACCTAAAAAGTCGATTTGGGCTCTATTACGATCAAACAAGTCCATTTAGGCTTCATTAGGACCATAGAAGTTCAATTGGGCCGATCGGGGCAATTGGCCCAATTAGGTCCTAACAAGTCAATTTGGGCTCTATTAGGATCAAACCAGTCCATTTGGGCTCCATTAGGATCAAAGAAGTACAAATTGGCCCAGTTAGGTCGTATATGACCTAAAAAGTCGATTTGGACTCTATTAGGATCAAACAAGTCCATTTCGGCTTCGTTAGGACCATAGAAGTTCAATTGGGGCGATCGGGCAATTGGTCCAATTAGGTCCTAACAAGTCAATTTTGGCTCTATTAGGATCAAACCAGTTCATTTAGGTTTTATTAGGATCAAACAATTGTACTTCTTGTTTACTGTACTTCATAAATCTTGTAAGAAATATAAATCTTATTTAATTCACTTCATAAATCTTGTCTACTTTTAAATTTATTAAGATCAAATATTTTAATCATATTTATAAGATAAATTATTTAATATTTTTTCAAGGATAATATAAGATAAATTAAGGAAATATAAACAATAACACAATCCGTCCGAAATCCGTCCGAAATCTTCGGACGGATTTCGGACGGATCAAGGAAAATATACAAAATAACACAATCCGTCCGAAATCCGTCCGAAATTTTCGGACGGATTTCGGACGGGTAATGGAAAATATAAGAATTGACGAAATACGTCCGAAATCCGTCCGAAAATTTCGGACGGATTTTGGACGGATCATGGAAAATATAAGAATCAACGAAATCCGTCCGAAAATTTCGAACGGATCATGGAAAATGTAAGAATTAACGAAATTCGTCCGAAATCCGTCCGAAAATTTCGGACGGATCAAGAAAAATATAAGAATTGACGAATCCGTCTGAAATCCGTCTGAATTTTCGGACGGATTTCGGACGGATTTTGGACGGATCATGGAAAATATAAGAATTAACGAAATCCGTCCGAAATCCGTCCGAAATTTTCGGGAAATTTCGGACGGAAACATTTCCGTCCGAAAATTCCGTCCGAAAAATCTATTTTTCTAGTAGTGTCTAATCCAAACTTTATTCATATCAAAGTATGTATTTTCCTATCACTTTTCCTATGATTTCTAAGATTATTTACAAACTATTTCCTAATTACACTTCCAAACTAACATATTTTGCACATTCATCACAACCCCAAACATAGAGATTTTGCTTGTCCTCAAGCAAACAATTAAATTCACATAAAGGTTTGAGAAATGGATTTTCATGTTCAATTCTCTTGTGAAGCACATTACTCATGCAAGACTTCAACTCCTTAATACTTTTACAAAATGCACAAGCATCACACAATCATTCATAAATTCCAATTGATCACATGCTTCATGCTTTAGAATAATAAATCATACTACAACATTAGCTCCATTGAATGCACAAGAAAACCCCTTGCAACCTCTCTATCATGTGTTCCACACATCCTTACTTGGGTATTATTTGCTCTCAATTCCAATCAAAATGCATTCCCCAATCCTAATCTTGACAAGATGCTAAGAAAACATATCACAAATGTCAATGCAACACATATCAAGAGGTCTTTTATTTGGTTGTAATGGGGCTAAGGTGGGGGTGGATAAGATCAGGTATATAGGCTAGACTACTTTGACTTCAAGGGATGTGGACTCTTGGAGCTTCTTCCCTTGCTTAGCTAGTTCACAAGCACATAAGCACACAATTTGTGATATTTCCCTTTTTATTCATTTCCAACTCTTTCATTTTTTTTTCTTTTTCTTTTGTTGCTTTTTGTTTCATTTTCTTTTCTTTCAATTTTGCATTTTCCTCACTTTTGTATACTTTCTTTGTTTCTTTTTCTCTTTGGCTTTCTCTATTTTTCTTTTTCTTTTTCAGTTTTTTCTTTTTCAATTTTTTTTTCTAGTAGGCATCTTTAGTGGCCTACTCTCACCCCAAACTTTATTTGCTTGCTTGTCCCTAAGCAAGAAAACAACCCCAAACTTAAGTCCAAACATTCCTCTAAGCTAAAGTAGTGGGACAAAATTGTTTTTTTCGATTTTTGGCTTGTAATGTGCTATCATTCCAAGAAAAATAGGCCAAGGTTCAATTGGGCTTAACAATGGTAAATGTTAGGATGGAAATTATGGCCTTGGGCATAAACAAAGAATTATTGCCTCAATCATTTATGCATATACAAGAACAATGCAACAGTGACAAGCATCAAGGTAAGAAAAAGTGAGAATATACAAGTGATGGACAATCACACATGAAAGAAATCAAGTAATATGATGTGTTTGGGCTTAAAAGCTCATAGTTCATGGTTATGTGCACGAGAAAATCCATGTATTCAACATTGCATCAATCATAGCATGAAAAATTGCCAAAACAAGTTACAATGATCAAGGGTTTCAATGAAATCATATGCTCATCAAGTATAAATTGCAAGTTTGGGCAATTTATTCAATTAAAACTAACTAAAAATTAGGGAGGGTAAAAAAAATCAAGAGTTTAGAGCATCCCCTTTCTTCTACACAATGGATGAGCATGTGCAAAAAAAAAAATTGTTTGCACTGGCTAGCGCTCAGCACTAGGAATCCATGCTCAGCGCCCAAGGTGCAGTATTTTCTGCTGAAACTGCTTTCTGTTTGCGCTCAGCGCTCACAGTAGCGCTTGTCACTTACAGAGGGTCATTTTCACCATTCTCTTGTGTCATTTCTCCCCTTCCTTTGGTCCTTTTTCCTTAGATGTGCTTGTATAACAATTCAAAGCAATCACACCACATTAATTGGCTCACACATCAAGGAACTACTCAATCATCTTAAAGAACTACTTATGCATGAATGCTAAAAACAGAAATTAAAGAAGAAGAAAAAAAGGAGATCTATGCTTGGGTTGCCTCCCAATTAGCGCTTATTTAACGTCTTTAGCTTGACATTTAGGCTCTTTTCAAGGTGGCATGAAACTCGATGAATGTTTTCGTCCTTTTTCCTTTTCAGTTATGTATTGCTTTCCTCTATCAAAGACCTTAAAATGTTCGTCATCTTGTTTCCTTCTACTTGACCAAGGTTACATGACATGTTCCACACATATTGTAACTAGTCTTGGCCAATACTGACTCCTATAGTTTGTTAAGTCTTTAAAATGTCTAATGTGCATTTCCCTAAGTTTTGTTGAGAACTAAACATTGGTTAGTGATTTAATTAACCTTCATATTGGTTGCTAACCTATATATCGAGTGTGCAGATTAAGTAATAGAAGCTCACGTCCAACACTGTAGTGATTAAAACAAACGTCCAACACTGTAGTGTTTAAAGCACATGTCCAAAACGCAAGAGATATAAACTTGCGTCCACTAAAGTGATGAAAGCCAGCGTCTACTAAAGTGACAAAGGCACTCATCTACTAAAGGTATCAGAAGCGCTCGTCCAATGACGTGGCAGGTGACACTCGTCCATTAAGGTATTAGAATGGTCCGTCCAATGACGTGGCATTTGAAGCTCATCCATTAAGGTATCAGAATGGTCCGTCCAATGACGTGGCAAATGGAGCTTGACCACTAAAGTAACAGAGGCTCTCGTACACTAAAGTAACAGAGGCCCTCGTCCACTAAAGTAACAGAGGCTCTCGTCCACTAGAGTAACAGAGGCTCTCGTCCACTAGAATAACAGAAGTGCTCGTCCACTAAAGGTGACAGAAGCGCTCGTCCACACTAGTCTTTGGACTTGCTGAGTCCTTAATATGGAGCTCGTCTACTAGCTCGAATGAAAAGTCAAATGGCTAGATAGACGTGGTTATTTTTAAGATACAAGCACTTATCTTTTGAACGCGAATTATATAAGGATTATCATAATCATATTTTCAAGAACCAGAAAGAGACTTGAAGCCTTCTCTCCTACTCAATTTCACGCTTATCAAGAAAAGTCAGAAGTTACTCTCTCAAGCAACCTTGGATAATCAGAACCAAAGACCAGTTAAAGAATGCTTCCAACATGCTTTATTCCCTAGTACCTCTGGTCCTTACACGAAAAGGGAAGTGTACTCAGCAAAGTACAAAAAGCTCTCTGCATAACTCTAATATGGCTGTATCACGATGCATAAAGACATGATCATTCATGTTAGAGTACAACCGACGTTCCTATTGCATTAATGGTTGCCCAGAATGACTCTATTGCATTAATGGCTGCCCAGAACGACTCTATTGCATTAATGGCTGCCCGGAACGACTCTATTGCATTTAATGAAGTTCTGCTTGAAGCCAACATCTGAGGGAATGTCTCTAACGGATCCTGAATGCTTGAAGACTATAAATACAGAAGTCATTGAAAATGAAGAGCAGAGAATACACATTGCATTAGAAGCCATTACTCTGCGCATCAATTTCTTCATTCTTTCATTCTGTATTCTTCAATCATTTGAAGATTATTAAGCAGACTTTCCTAAGCTTTATATTTAAACCACTCTCTGAGTGTTAGTGAAAGATCTGCCCGTGAGAAGTTGTATTTATTACAAACCAAATCTCTCAAACAAACCTGAGTGAACCTGAAGATGCTAGGTGTGCAAACAATACTTGTCTTGAGCCTGAAGAGGCTAGGTGTGCAAACAATACTTGTCTTTGAGCCTGAAGAGGCTAGGTGTGCAAACAATACTTGAGTCTGTAACCTGATCAGTTATAGTGGATAAATCTTAGTGCTGCCAAGGACTGGACGTAGCTCTTTGCTTTGACGAGTGAACCAGGATAAATAACAGTGTCAATCTCTCTTTCCTTAAACTCTTTAATTGCTTTAGTTTTCTTACGTCTATCAAGTGGTGTGTTTGAAAAAGTCACCCATCCATCCTGTATTCTTCCACTCGTCCAAATCTAGCTTCTGTTTACAAAAAAATTTCAACTTTGCTTAAATTCTGATAAACACAATTCAACCCCCCTCCCCCTTTCTCGTGTTTATACTTGTCTATTTCAAGTTTATCTTTGTAAACTCAATCCTTGCATTTTTGAGTTTATCATCACTCATTGTTGGTGGAAACTCCTTATGTTTTACTCCATCCTTCTTTGTTTTTTTCCTCATGTTGATAATGCTTTTCATCCAACCTCACAACAACATCTTTTTGTGACTTGTCTTCATTGAAACACTCTTCCAAAATGCCTTCCATGCATTCTTCATTCTCATCATCTATCTCTAAAATTATCAGCTCATTTGATATTGGAGAACTTAGGACCTCTCCACTCATTATAGTACCAACATTGTGTTCTTCCTCCAAATAGCAAATTGTTCTCTCGGCTAATTGTCTAGATAGCTTCTCGATCTGATTTTCAAGGTTCTTGATGGAAGCCTCGGTGTTCTTGAAATTTGTTTGGGTATCTTCAATGAACTGTGTAAGAGTATTCTCAAAAGATGAAGTCCTATCCTGTTGCCATTGTTGTCGCTGTTCTCGAAATTGATATTCACGGGAGAATTGTTGAGAATCTAGATAGAAAAATGGTTGTTCTCTAAAAGTCCTCGTGTAACCTACTGGTTCTTGGAAGTGTTGCAATGCTTCCTCACAAAGACCATTTACATGGTTTCCACCACAAAAATCACACGCAATTTGGTTAGAACATAATGCACCTACTTTACTTTCATGTGATTGTTCAGAGATATGAGACAATTGGTTCAACAACAACTCATTTTGTGCATGTAGGTAACTCCAAACATCCATTCCAAACATTGTGAGTATAGTTAGAGGCACAAACAATGGAAAACAAAATAAAGAACACAATGAAGAACTACAAAAACAAAATCAAGAACAAAACCTATGGAAAACAACTAAAGGAACAACAATTAAAAGAAAAAACACACACACAATTAAATGATTGCTCAAAACAAAACCAAAAAAGAATCAATGTCCAAATTAGCAATGCCTTTGCTTTGTTGATATTGAAATCAACAATCCTCGGCAACGGCGCCAAAACCTTGTTGAAGGTTTGGCAAGGGTACCAAATCACGACAAGTAATAATAGTAAAAGTAAAGTATCGTTCCCAACGAGGATTGTTGTCAAGTATCAACGTAGCTTAGGCAATAGCTATTTGAACCAATGAGTTTCATAATTCCAATGAGTTTTTATGAATTTTTGTATTTAGAGTTGTCACAACAATGAATGAAACAATATCAATTAAAGAACGAACTCAATATAGGTAAAAGTGGTTAGGCATCGGAATCATTCAATCTTCACTTGACGTAACCTTATTCAATCCTAACTTCAATTCATTCCATACAATTGACATTCAAATCACTAACTTAGATTTATCCCTAATTCCTTAGGTGATAATCCTTTTGTACACTAATTAAGAAGCCTAATTCCTTAGGTCATTCAAGCATTAGCACAAACATTAAGCATGAGATTCATAAGAATGCATTGAAACATAGGTCTATTCCTAGAATCAACATTCCAATGGTAATCTACTTCAATTCCAATTCAATAACCAATTTTTCAATTATGAAATTGAATCTAACATCATTTCAAGGTTGATCAATCCAAGAAAAGCATTAAACATAGAAGCAATTACTCAAATTGAATGAAATAGAATTGAAATCAGAAATCAAAGTCAATTACATCAAACTCAAATTAAAATCATCCTAACCTAACCTAAGAGATCTAACAACTCATAGTAAAAAGAGAAGGGAAGAAGAAACTTGAGTATGAATGAGTGGAGGAAGCCATGGAAGCTTCAAATCTTGTTCCCAAACTTGAATCTCAAATGGATGCAGAGAGAATGAGGTGAACCAGGGTGAGAGAATGTGAAAAATGAGCCAAAAATCCATTTCCAACAACTAAAACATGTATTTATAGGTTCTCTGCTCGTAACCCAGCGCTGAGCTTCCTGATCTCAGTAGGGGTGAGCATTGGGCGGGTTCGGGCGGGTTCGGGTGGGGACCATCGGGTTTGGGCGGGTTCGAGGTAAAAAAAATGGAAACCGAACCCGCCCAACTATACCATCGGGTTAGGCGGGTTCGGGTTGGGCGGGTTTCGGGCGGGTTCGGGCGGGTTGAAACGGGTTTAGGCTTTTTAATTATTTAATTTTATTCCAAAAAATTAAAAAAAAAACCAACGAGCCTAATTAAAATTTAAGGCTTTCAACCCAATTAAGTACCCAAAAAAAAAAATATAACAAAAGAGGGAAAAAAAAATCTAAGATCCAGTCTTGGCAGCCCATTCTCCATTGAAATTTTTATTTTTTTTATTTTTTTTTGTTATGAACGGGTCGGGTCAGGTTCCGATGGGTGGCATAAACCAGACCCGAACCCGCCCGCTCTTATCCATCTAAAATCGAATTTCCACCCGCCCAACCCGCCAACCCGTTTCAACCCGACCGTTGCGCAAAAATTAGTAACGGGTTCAGGCGGGTTCGGGCGGGTTCGGGCGGGTCATGCAATTTTGCTCACCCCTAGATCTCAGCGCTGGGCGCTGGCCTATGCACCAAAACCTGCTCTCTGTCTCTGCTGGCGCTGGGCGTAGCTTCTGGGCGCCAGGTCTTTTCCAGCATGCCAGCGCTGGGCGCTGGTGACTTGCGCTGGGCACTGGCCAGCCTCCTGCTCCTGCTATTTTCTTTCGTTTCTGTCTGGGCTGAGCTCCAGTTCCAGAGCTGAGCGCTCGGCCTTCAATCCTGCATATTTTTTTTACATCTTTTGAGTATATTTTTAACATAAAAGGATCAAAACTCTAATCCAAACTTTATTCATATCAAAGTATGTATTTTCCTATTACTTTTCCTATGATTTCTAAGATTATTTACAAACTATTTCCTAATTACACTTCCAAACTAACATATTTTGCACATTCATCATACTCGATCAAAGCTGTCATCAAGAGGCTAGCAGTCCTCAAGTGGATCAATCTGTGCGTCATCAATAGTGGTAACATCCTCCAACTGGCTATGTTAAATGCAATCTTGATGCATCCTTTTTTGAAGGAGAGCCAAGGATGGGTTTTGGCCTTTGTTTAAGGGATGATCGAGGGGACTTCCTTCTAGCCAAATCGATTTGGCAAGACTTGATGCTTCCTGTTTTGGAAGGGGAAGCCTGTGCTTTGCTTTTGGCCATCAAATGGGTGCAATCTATGAATATGCAGTATGTGATTGAAACAGATTGCAAGACGGTGGCAGACAAGGTGAACTCGGTTGGCAATGATATTTCAGAATTTGGATCTCTTCAAGCACTGCAAAGAGTTGTTATTAGCAATCCCTCGCAGCAAGGTGCAATTTGCTTCGAGAGGTGTGGATGTGTATGCACATCATCTAGGTAGGAAATCTGTTTCATGTCGTAGGAACTTTATCTTTCATGTATTTCCTGATTGTAATCTTGACATTGGTGTTTAGTTAATGTTATTAGCATCTTGTTTCAACAAAAAAAAAGTACCAAGGGTAAACTGTAATGTATTTTAAAGTTACACGGCATCAATGGTACGTGATCTAAAACAAACAAATGGTAAAGCCGGCATATTGAAACTTTAATAACTGTATTGACCTTAATTAACTGATCAAGAGATGTAGATTAATTAATCATGTGCCGGCGAATCGAACAAAAGATTACGCGGATGAAATCCCAGTTCACAAGGCCGGCGCAATTGCGTGTGATGCATGGTCTTATCTGTTACTTCTTAGCTTCACTATATAGATAAGGAAATTCACGAGGCAAACCAAAATTAATTAGCAGTAGGTACAAAAACATGGCATGTTACTGGCACTCAGGGAAAAGGTTGATATGCTTCCTAATGTTTGTGTTGGTGGTTGTTTCTCTCATTCTCATGGAAACTTCAGTGATACATGGAAGGGAACTTTACCCCATGGAAGTTCTAGTTGGAAAAGAAACTGGAGTTCAACGGCTTGGGGCACTAGCAGCGATGCTTCCAAGAGGCTCTGTGCCACCATCGGGGCCCAGTTCAGGGATAAACTGAATGCTCCAAATTCCAAATCCAAACTTATTCGTTTTGCAGTATACTGTTGTGCATTTATCTGTTTTCGATTAATCTTCTTGTAGAAAGTGTTTTTTTTTACATTCCTAATCCTAATACAAAACTTGTGTCTACACAAGTATCCGATGTGAGTATCATCACTAGTTAGATATTATCATATATTATATATAGAATTATAATAAATTTTTCATGCGCAATTGTGTGTGAAATATTAAGCATTTAAATGATATTTTTTTTGTATGTTATATTATATTATACAAGCTATCATTTAAAGATTTCCGTTTGGATGAGTTTTTTTTATTATGACGTAGAAGTAGAAGCTACTATTATGGATAAGCTTTGGAAAAATAACTTTTATGAGTTCTATTGTACGAACATTACGGTTGACAATTTTATCCGTACACGCGGATAAAATCCATAACGGGCACGAGACAGAGATCGTAATGAGTATCCACGGGTAAAACAAACGGATATTTTTATTATCCATTTGTTAATGGGGTGGGGACGGTATTGAGGTACCCGTACCCACAAGTACCTATACCCTTTGCTAAAATTACAAAATTACTCCTAAATTAAAACCCTAATTCACTCATCTATTTTTTCCCTATGCGCCGGTCACCTTCACTCCAGTCACTCAAGACAGATCTCACAATCTCACCATTCACCTTCACTATGTGTTGTTCACCTTCAGCTAATTAACACTACAAAAAAAAAAAGGTTGTTTAGCGACCGAAAATAGTGACCAAATTTTTTGGTTGCTTTTTGCGATCGAAATGGCGACCGATTGTAGGATCTACATGAAAGACTGATTAGAGTTAATACTGCGACCGAAATAGCGACCGAAATAGAGCGTAGCAGAGTTATAGGTCGCTATTTCAGTCGCTAAATAAAGGAAATTAAAAGTCAGAAATTTTATGCATTTTTAGCGACCGAAATAGCGATCGAATTAAATGCAACGGTTAAATTTTATTTACATTTGCGACCAATATTAATTCGGTCGCTAAACGGTGTAACATCCTAAATTTTAAATATAATTTTTAAAAATAAAAACATTAAGCTATTATGAGGTTTAGTGTAGAAATTGGTAATATGAGAATGTATCAGAATTTTCTTTAAAAATTACAAATCAAAAGAGTGTAAAATTGGAAAATAAAATAAATAAAATAAATAAATAAGAGATTTAGTATGAAGAAGTGATAGTATAAGAATTTATTGAAATTTATTAATTATTATAAAGCATTTTTAATTTTATATATATATATATATATGAAAGAAAAGAAAAAAAAAAAGGGGAGAGACTTGGGCGTTAAGCCCAAGCAGAGAAAAAAAAAGAAAAATAAAAGAAAAATAAAAAATTCAAAATGAAACCCTGAAATGCGCCTACGTATATATATGCGTATATATATAAAGCGGCTACAGTGCACGGAGCGCCGCACAGGAGGTGAGACGAAGTAATTCCATTCCTTGTCAGTACAGCCGTAACAACACAGATCCAAGAACGCCACCAAACGGGAGAAAAATTTTTAGGGAAGCACAAATCCTTATCATATGTGATTTTTAGAGCATATTGGAGGTCTTCAAAAGGTGACTAAAAATAATTTTTCTCACACTTTCATGGTACAGATAATTTGATGTTTTTACATGTAACTTTGTCTTTTGTAAATAGTAAAATATTTTAGGGTTCTTAGTTCTTGATTTGAGACTCTTAAATTATTTTGAGATGTTATTAGATGGATCGAATTATTAAATATATTTTCCTGGAATCTATAAATAAATAGCTTTATATTAATTTTGTGGAATTGTTGTACATTCTTTATTTTGATTGTTTGATGGCAAAACAATTGTCCAAGTCAAATTCATTATTTGTAGTGTGATTAATTCTTTCCCTGTTACGTGAAACTCTATTCCACTGATGAAGGCCAATTTAAATTAGAAATTGGAATGTAGGTTCATGTTTTGTGAACCCGTTCCCGTAACGAGTCATTTTAAGTATGTTTTGCTCAATGGTTTTTAAATTAAAATTTGTTTAATTACAGTATGAATTATTGTTGATTTACAATATTTAATATGTATAATATGACGTTATAGTGTTGGTTTGGCATGACATTGTAACATTGTTATTGACAGATAAAGTTGGAAAACCTTGAGAGTCATCTGGGATGACATATTGCATTATGCATGAGTTGGTCATCACCTTCCGGAAGGGATGACGGTGTACATTCTATTCCGGAATAGGATGAGAGATATCACCATCTGGGATGGGATATCAAATTATTAAAATATTCACATCTGGGATGGAATATTAGATACCTCCATCTGGGATGGGGAAGGCAGTGGGACGCCATTGCATGGATATGAGCTCATAGACCTTTAGTGGATCTGGGATTCACACCGGTTCTGGGAACCAAAGAGTCAAGTTAAGTGATTCTGGGAATCACCGAGTCATGTTCGTGGAGTTGCATTGTGTAGAGTTTGCATGGTAAATGTGATTAAATGCAATGTGATGTGATCGTTGCTGAGTTTATGAGTTTGTGCTTTAAATGCTTGACATTAATTTTATATATATGTATATATAATTATTATTTTGGAGGTTTATTATATTCAATATTTTAAAAATTAGCGGGTACCATGAATGTTTTTCCTATTACTGCAGACCTACTGAGAACAACACTATTTGCGAAAAGATTTTTAGAACTTGATTTTTATTCACTGGGATTATATCTCATTAAAAGTGTTGTTTTCAGAGCACGACGACGATATCACTGAAGCTGAAGAGGATTGAAGACTTAGCGAATTTACTTATTTATTATCTAGCTTTGTTAGTATTTTATTTTGAATAAGGAACCGTTTTTTGCTAGACATATTTATTTTATTTTTATTTATTTATCGTTGGGTTTATTAGTAGACGCCCGATTTTGAGGCTTGGGGTTTTTATTTGGACGTATGGATTTATTATTTATTACTTTGATACATTATTACTATTTTATTTAATATGAGACATTTTCCAGACTTGTATAATTGATAAAAATTTTATGACTAACATATTCTAATTAAATGTATTAAAGGATTTTTATATAATTTGTTTTGGGTTACTAATGTAACGAAGTGCGTTACATTTATGGTATCAGAGCAGTTCGATTCTAAATCGGACTGTGGTAATGGGGCTTTTTCCAAAATAAAACTTGGGCGCATAGGATGCTTGTTAGAGTTATAGATGCTGCATGCTATTCTTTGGGATATTGGACCTGATCAACCCAGTATTTCATTGGTAGTGAGCAGATTTATGGCGACTAATAGGCGAGGGACGAATGTTGCACTTGCAGCAGCTTTGGATTGTATGGCCAAAGCTATGCAAGGGCAGACGGAGACACGCCGTCAACTGAAGGGGAATGGAGGCCAGTCACTAATGAAGTGGTGGCAACCTAGGACCCTTAACACGTGGGGCTGTTCGAATTCAAGAAGAACAATCCGTCATCTTTCTGAGGCAGCTTAGACCCGAAGGAGGCTGAAATTCTTCTACTCATTAAAAAAAATTATTATATTGTCTGATTCAGGAGCAACGCATCCCTTGATACATCCTTCATGTGTGAAAATTTGGAGATGTCAATCTTTCATTTGTCCTTTGGTTCATAGGTTTCTACTCCTGTAGGGATATTCTTGTTCTTCCATTGGTTGTTTAAATTGTCTCCTTGTGCATCAAGACACTCCTTATGACATCAAACTTATTGTTATCTATGTATTGTATGTTATTCTTGGTATTGATTTATTGGCATCTAGACTCATTACCATAAGTATTCTGACAAAAATATCCTTATCTCTTCACACCCAATGTCTTTTGATTTTCGGTGTCGACCCGTATTTTATTCGTCGTTTCTTATGATAAGTGTTTGGTTTAGAGAGCTCAAGGATACATACTCTCATTCACTGCTACTATAGGGGCAGACAATGATGTAGCGAATATCTCTATGATGCGCAAGTTTCAATAGGGAGTTGAGTTTAGCATAGATCTAGTGTCAAAGAGTAGACTAATATCTGTAGCGCCTTACAAGATAACACCTCTAGAGTTGAGCGAGCTAAAGAAACAGATAGAGGTATGTTACAAAAGGGGTTCATTAGGCCTAGTGTGTCACCTTGGGGAGCACCAGTGCTTTTAGTGAAGAAAAAGGGATGGGAGTATGAGGTTGTGTGTTGATTATAGGCAACTGAATAAGGTAACCATCAAGAACAAATATCCCTTGCCTAGGATATATGATCTCTTAGATCAGTTAAGGGGAGCGTCGGTATTTTCCAAAATAGATCTAAGATCGGGATACCATCAAGATTAGAGTTAGAAGCGAGGACATTCCTAAGACAGTCTTCAGGACAAGGTATGGGCACTATGAGTATATAGTGATGCCCTTTGGTGCGACCAACGCCCTAGCCGTTTTCATAGACTACATAAATCATATCTTTAGGACCTTCTTGGACAAGTTTGTGGTGGTGTTCATAGATGATATTTTGATATACTCTGGGACACCAGAGGATAATGAGGAGCATTTGAGGTTAGTGTTGCAGATTCTAAGGGAAGAACAACTGTATGCAAAGCCAGAAAAGTGTGAATTTTGGCTTGATGAGGTGAAGTTTTTAGGACATACCATATCTAGGAGTGGTGTAGTGGTCGACTCTAGTAAGGTTGATGCAGTGCTTGGATGGGAGCAGCCTAAGTTAGTGACAGTCGTGAGGAGTTTCCTAGGACTGGCAGGTTACTATAGGAAATTCATAGAAGGATTCTCTAGGCTAGCTTTACCTCTTACCAAGTTGACTAGGAAAGGAAGATATTTCTTGTGGGATAAGGAATGCGAAGAAAATTTTGAGGAGCTTAAGAGGAGATTGGTGTCATCACCGGTCTTAACCATTCCAGATCCCGCAATGAGCTTTGTGGTATATTGGGATGCTTCTAAGAATGGTTTAGGTTGTGTGTTGATGCAGGAAGGCAAGGTAGTGGCGTATGCATCTAGACAGCTTAGGACACATGAGGTGAATTACCCTACTCATGACCTTGAGTTAGCAGCAGTAGTTTTTGCTTTTAAGATTTGGAGGCACTATTTGTACGGTGCAAAGTTTGAGGTTTTTAGTGATCATAAGAGCCTTAAGTATTTGTTTGACCAAAAGGAATTGAATATGAGGCAAAGGAGGTGGATGGAATTTCTTAAGGACTATGATTTTGAGTTGAAGTACCATCCAGGGAAAGCCAATGTGGTGGCTGATGCACTCAGTAGGAAAACCTTACATGTGTCTAGTTTAATGGTCCAAGAGATGAATATGTTAGAGGAGTTCAAAGACATGAACCTAGAGGTATCTCTTAGTGCTCTAAGCTTGAAGTTGAACAGACTGGAAATTTGTAGTGACCTTAGAGAAATGATTAGGCGAGAACAGCTTTTAGACCAGGAGTTACAATCTCTTTTAGACCAAGAGGATTATGTGTTGTCTACTGATGGTCTAGTGTTGTTTAAGAATAAAATCGTTGTTCCTAAGGAGGGGAGCCTTAGAGAGAAAGTTTTAGAGGAAGCACATAAGGGGAAGTTCACCATACACCCAGGGATAACCAAGATGTACCAAGATCTAAAGAAAATGTATTGGTGGCCAGGAATGAAACGGGATGTGGCTAGCTTTGTAGCCAAGTGTCTAGTATGTCAAAAGGTTAATATAGAACATCAGAAGCCTTCGGGGTTGTTACAGTCCTTGGAGATCCCAGAATGGAAGTGGGAGATAATTTCTATGGACTTTGTGATGGGGTTACCTAAGACACGTTTGGGCTTATATGCCATATGGGTAATTGTGGATAGGTTGACCAAGTCTGCACACTTCTTGCCAATTAAGACAACCTATAGTTTGAATAAGTTAGCAAACTTATACATTAAGGAGATAGTGAAGCTTCATGGCATACCTACCCCTATAGTGTCAGATAGAGACCCACGATTTACCTCTAGATTTTGGAGAGCATTCCAACAAGCTTTTGGTTCTAAGTTGAGTTTTAGCATAGCCTATCATCCCCAAACGGACGGTCAGTCGAAAAGGACCATTCAGACCCTTGAGGACATGCTTAGAGCATTTGTTTTAGATGAAGGCGCGGGTTGGGATAAATTTTTACCTCTTATAGAGTTTGCTTATAACAACAGTTATCACGCTAGTATCGGCATGGCATCCTATGAAGCTCCTTATGGGAGGAAGTGTAGGTCCCCTTTATGATGGTGTGAGGTGGGTGAGAAGACCCTGCTAGGACCAGAGTTAGTCCAGGAGACCACCAGAGGATTAAAGTCATTAGGGAAAGGATGCGCGCTGCACAGAGTAGGCAAAAGAGTTATGCCGACAAGAGAAGGAAGCCTTTAGAATTTCAGGAAGAGGAACATGTGTTCTTGAGAGTCACTCCTAAGACTGGGGTTGGGAGGTCAGTGAAAGTCAAAAAGCTCAACCCTCGTTTCATGGGTCCGTTTCAAATCCTAAAAAGAGTCAGGCATGTTGCTTACCAATTGGCTCTTCCACCACAGTTGTCGAATCTCCATGACGTCTTCCATGTGTCTCAACTCCGGAAGTACGTACTAGATATTTCACACGTGATAGCTCCTGAGTCAATACAATTGAAGGATAATTTAATCTTTAAGCTCCGACCTATTCAGATCATTGACAAGAGCACAAAAACTCTGAGGAACAAGATGATCACATTGGTGAAAATGATTTGGGAAGGGTTGACTCCAGAGGAAGCTACCTGGGAACTTGAGGAAAATGTTAGACAACATCATCCAGATCTTTTCGGCACAGATACATAACTTAGTATTGTATTACCTTTAATGTTGTGTAGTTTGGGTGAGACGTGAAAATTTCGGGGACGAAATTGATTAAGGAGGGGAGAAAATGTAACATCCTAAATTTTAAATATAATTTTTAAAAATAAAAACATTAAGCTATTATGAGTTTTAGTGTAGAAATTGGTAGTATGAGAATGTATCAGAATTTTCTTTAATAATTACAAATCAAAAGAGTGTAAAATTGGAAAATAAAATAAATAAAAAAGAGATTTAGTATGAAGAAGTGATAGTATAAGAATTTATTGAAATTTATTAATTATTATAAAGAATTTAATTATATATATATATATATATATATATATATATATATGTATATGAAAGAAAAGGAAAAAAAAAGGGGAGAGACTTGGGCGTTAAGCCCAAGCAGAGAAAAAAAAAAGAAAAAAAAATCAAAATGAAACCCTGAAATGCGCCTACGTATATATATGCGTATATATATAAAGCGGCTACAGTGCACGGAGCGCCGCACAGGAGGTGAGACGAAGTGATTCCATTCCCTGTCAAGATACCAGTAATAACAACACAGATCCAAGAACGCCACCAAACGGGAGAAAAATTTTTAGGGAAGCGCAAATCCTTATCATACGTGATTTTTAGAGCATATTGGAGGTCTTCAAAAGGTGACTAAAAATAATTTTTCTCACACTTTCATGGTACAGATAATTTGATGCTTTTACATGTAACTTTGTCTTTTGTAAATAGTAAAATATTTTAGGGTTCTTAGTTCTTGATTTGAGACTCTTAAATTATTTTGAGATGTTATTAGATGGATTGAATTATTAAATATATTTTCCTGGAATCTATAAATAAATAGCTTTATATTAATTTTGTGGAATTGTTGTACATTCTTTATTTTGATTGTTTGATGGCAAAACAATTGTCCAAGTCAAATTCATTATTTGTAGTGTGATTAATTCTTTCCCTGTTACGTGAAACTCTATTCCACTGATGAAGGCCAATTTAAATTAGAAATTGGAATGTAGGTTCATGTTTTGTGAACCCGTTCCCGTAACGAGTCATTTTAAGTATGTTTTGCTCAATGGTTTTTAAATTAAAATTTGTTTAATTACAGTATGAATTATTGTTGATTTACAATATTTAATATGTATAATATGACGTTATAGTGTTGGTTTGGCATGACATTGTAACATTGTTATTGACAGATAAAGTTGGAAAACCTTGAGAGTCATCTGGGATGACATATTGCATTATGCATGAGTTGGTCATCACCTTCCGGGAAGGGATGACGGTGTACATTCTATTCCGGGAATAGGATGAGAGATATCACCATCTGGGATGGGATATCAAATTATTAAAATATTCACATCTGGGATGGAATATTAGATACCTCCATCTGGGATGGGGAAGGCAGATGGGGACGCCATTGCATGGATATGAGCTCATAGACCTTTAGTGGATCCGGGATTCACACCGGTTACGGGGAACCAAAGAGTCAAGTTAAGTGATTACGGGAATCACCGAGTCATGTTCGTGGAGTTGAATTGTGTAGAGTTTGCATGGTAAATGTGATTAAATGCAATGTGATGTGATCGTTCTTGAGTTTATGAGTTTGTGCTTTAAATGCTTGACATTAATTTTATATATATGTATATATAATTATTATTTTGGAGGTTTATTATATTCAATATTTTAAAAATTAGCGGGTACCATGAATGTTTTTCCGTTACACATGACCGTGAGAACAACACTATTTGCGAAAAGATTTTTAGAACTTGATTTTTATTCACTGGGATTATATCTCATTAAAAGTGTTGTTTTCAGAGCACGAGGACGATATCACTGAAGCTGAAGAGGATTGAAGACTTAGCGAATTTACTTATTTATTATCTAGCTTTGTTAGTATTTTATTTTGAATAAGGAGCCGTTTTTGGCTAGACATATTTATTTTATTTTTATTTATTTATCGTTGGGTTTATTAGTAGACGCCCGGTTTTGAGGCTTGGGGTTTTTATTTGGACGTATGGATTTATTATTTATTACTTTGATACATTATTACTATTTTATTTAATATGAGACATTTTCCAGACTTATATAATTGATAAAAATTTTATGACTAACATATTCTAATTAAATGTATTAAAGGATTTTTATATAATTTGTTTTGGGTTACTAATGTAACGAAGTGCGTTACAAACGGCGCGTAAAAAAAATTAAAACAGCGCGTGTTAGCGACCGATTTAAAAATCCGTCGCTAAATTTATGAATTCAAATTTTAAATTAACTCATTTAGCGACTGATATTAATTCGGTCGCTAAAGAGCGGTAAACTAAATTCAGAAACAGAGATCCCGCGATCGAATATAGCGACCGATTTTGTATTTAAGTGATTGGCAACCGATTTAGCGACCGATTATTTCGGTCGACAAATTATAAATCCCTAAAGTCGTGAAATCTTTCCCTTCTTCCTCATTTCTGCCATCTCTTCCACCCTCACCCCTTTTCTCTCCCTCGCCTCGTCAAGCCGCCAGTCGCCATCGCCACCACCGCAGTGCGCACCACCACCACCATCTCCGGTAAGCCTCCGTCCTCCTCCTCCTCTTCTTCCATCTCTTCCTCCCCTCTTCCTCTCCTCTCTTCCTTTCCCCTCTTCCTGCTCTCTTTTTAATCCCCCCCCCCCCTCGTTTCAGTGCTTCGACCAATACTCCGGCTACCAACACGCAGCCCTCCGGTCACCACGCGCAGAGCTCCTCCTACCCTCTCTCTCCTCATTTTGTGCATTCCCTGCTCTGCCTTTTTATTTTGCTTCATTGCTTCATTTCAAAAATTTTATGGATTGTATGTATTTCATTGCTTGATTGCTTACTACTGAGAAGAGCTACTTGTGTATTTCATGTGAGTTGTGATTTGTGATGATCATTTGTTTTCATGTGTCATTATTTAATCACTCCTATTAGGATTAGAAAGCTCTCATTGAGAAAGCACGAGAAATCTGTTTTTGTAACTTTTTTTTGAATGCATTGAAATATCAAAAGTCAAGACTGTGAGATTAGAATTGATGTTTACTTGAGCCACAGAATGCCATTACTGCCTGTGAGACTGCGAAACATAAACAGGTTTTGGTTTTTTGTTGATTGTTGATGTGTTGTATAATTTAAACTTTAAAGCCTCAAAGCACCCACCTTCATTGGCCGTGAAACTTGAATCCATTAGCATATTTAAGTGATGAGATAAAGATAACAGTGAGAACTAGGATTAGTGTAATTGTACCAATTTAATGTTTCAAATTTAATCTGAGAACCCTTCTGGTTTGCTTCTTGTTGATTTAGCCGTGAAATTACCTTCCATTTCAGCATCTTAGTCTTTGATTTAGATTCAGTTCTGCTTTGTGAAATGCATCTAAATTGGTTAGTGAGGATGTGTGCTATGGATTTTCAATTTGTTTTGTGCTAGGTGTCTACAATTTCAAACATGGATAGTTCATGGCTATAGTTCATGGCTATTGTAATGTTAAAACAATGTTCAAAAGAGTTAATGTGATTTTGATTGTGTCATTCGTATTGATTTAAGCGAATATGAGAAGGGATTAACTTTTAAGGCTACTGTGGTAAGAGTAAAGGAGTTGAAAAACTCAAACCGATTTTTGGCAAAACACATAAATAACAATTTTTTTGCTTCTATCCATAAGTGAGTTTAGGACTCAAAAATGGGTTTGCAGTCATGTTTGAACATATCAACAAAGTTCATCAGTACATTGATGTTTACAACAACTTACTCCAACCTGACATTTCAAACGATCAGGTTGATCGAGAAATTACTTCTCACTTTGCTACGTGGTTCAGTAAATATGTAGGTTAAGCATCTTTATTTGTTGAAATACGTTTTATCTCCTTAAATATATAGCATGTATAAGAATAGTATAATATTTGATTTTTTAGGTACTAGATCTAGAAAACAATGTTCAAAATCCATTGTTGACAAATTTGGCATGGGGGACCTAACAGATGGGTTACATCATGGAATACTTATATTGTAAATAGATATAAATTTAACACAAAAACATGGAATGAAGGAATGCATACGTGTAACTATGGTGTTTGTGTGCGAGCCACTGATGGCAATGTAGAAGATGATTTCTATGGGGTTCTAACTGACATCCTTGAACTCGATTATAGCGGTTTCCCCGTGATTAAGTTAGTTATCTTCAAGTGTGATTGGTTTGATCCTACTCTTGACATATGGACAAAAATAGATAAAAAAAACATGGTATTGTTCAAGTTAGGCTGTCTCGAAGGTATAATAAGGCGTACGACCCATTCATTTTTTCACAACAGGCAGAGCAGGTTTATTACTCGCCATATCCCGAAGGACATCATGGCTGGTTGGGTGTTATTAAGATAAAGGCTCGCAGTATAATTACTGATAATGTAATCAACCAGCCTGAAAAAGATGCTCCGTACCAAGATGTTGAGCTTTCAAGACCCCACGTACCGTTGCAAATTACGCCGGACATTATTGTTAATTCTCTAGCGGACATTTCCGGAAATAGGGAAGAAGTTGAAAGAGAGTTAATGGATCAATCCGAGTTGGACGCATCTGGCGAAGGTACATTTCGATCAAGTGATACTGATGAGAGTGAGGGTGAATTTAGTGACGGAGATTCTATTTAGGTAATTTATTTATGTAGTAATTCATTGTGTAAATGTCATTCTACTTAGGTAATTTATTTTTGTATTATTTACACTGTTGTGTAATCATCTTTTCATTTTTTTCACAGATGGCAGATTCCTCTAGAGGCAGGGGTCGTCGTGGAGGTCGTCGTGGAGGTCGTGCTGCGAGAGTCCCTTCGTCGGCCGACCCAAAGTCTTTAGATCGAGACCACCCTACCAGCACCTCTATGGACGGGACACCTCAGGGTGATGGAGTTGCACCCCCTACCCAGCCTCATGTGGTCGGGACACAGGCTGCACCCTCATCATCCACACCTACGACATGACCATCATCATCATCGGGACAAGAGAGTCGTGATTCATCCGACAGGAGGATTCTTCTTATCCCCAGGGGGATAACGAGTAAGCTAATTTAATTTTTTAATATATATAAAGTATCGTTAATTTCTATTTACTTGTTTTTTTAATTTATTTATAACATTTATTAATGCTCGAATTTTGCTGCAGCTTTCTGCCCGCGAAGAGCCCTTCTGATTCGATATCGAAGATCCTGCGACGCAAGTTTGATGGTCCATGGCCTACATGGAAGGCCATCCCAGGGGGCCATAGGGATCAGTTGTTTAAAGAGTTTAAGGTAACAATTTATTAAGTTATTTAAATTAAATTTACATTATATATATATATATACACACACGAATTTCCTAACAACTGTAAGTTGCAGAAAGAGTATAGGTGGGACGTAGCTTTAGAGGCTCTCGTCAGGGACATATTTGAGCATAAAGGCTCACTGGTCATGAATAATCTGACGAACAACTGAGGAAGGGTGAGAATAAGGGGAAGTGGGTGGATCCTGAGATCAGGAGGCAGCTGGACCAGTACTGGGCTACTGAGAAGTTCCAAGAGATCCAGGCTACAGCTCGGCGCAATCGAGCTTCTAATGGTGGCGCATGTGCTTGGACGGGCGGGTCTAAATCAGCCGCCGCCCACTACGACGAGCTGGTAATACATTAAACTTTTGACTTAATATATTATTTAATTAATTAGTTTTCATTTTTAATTATTCTTATGAATTTAAGATTATATTTTTCTGTGTAGAAAGCACAGAAACAGCGGTCCCCCACTGCTATGGAGTTGGTGGAGAGGACGAAGAAGTTGAAGTCGGGGACATGGGTCAACGACAAGGCCCGTAACTATGCTGTAATCAAAAAAATAATTTAGTGTTTACTTGTAATTTATTATAAATGATTTGTTAATATTGGATATAATTTTAACTAAATCTCTTCAACTATACTTTGTAGGTGGGCTTCAACGAGAAGAAGGATGATGCCATATCACGTGCCTCACAGTCACAAGATGAGGATTTAACTGGTGATGGGCCCTGCTCTCCTATCTCCGTCGACGATAATGCCATTTATTTGGAGGTCGTCGGGGGCAGGAACAAGAAGGGGCACGTGTATGGCCTCGGACACCTGGGAGGCGAGTTTATCGCTTCATCATCTGGCACGCCTACTCCTTCCTACGCCGATACCGTCCCTCAGGAGAAATTCAACCAAATGCAGGACACCATCACGCAGCTGAATGCGGAGCTTCGGGAGAAGAGTGAGAGAGAGCAGCAGATGGCGAACCAAATTGCACAGTTGACTCAGGCACACCAGCAACCGATGCAGACGAGCACCGAGCAGGGCCAGACACTGCGGCTGGTGTTGGAGCAGATGATGATTTTTGGTCGAGCTGTCGCGCACGCGCCAAAAAGGACGAGCGGGTTTAAAAGTGTAGTATAATGCGACAACTCGGATGTCGTCTCTCAAGGACTCTGAGAATATTATCTTTCACAAAAATCAGTTTTTTGGGGGGGGGGGGGGTTTGGATTGGAATGCAATTAAGAAACAAACAAAACAGAGCAATCAAAAACAAGGCAGTTAAAAAGGGATTATCAATTATCAAACAACGATTAATCTACTGTCGAGAATTCCCAACTATCCTTGGTTAATGTAAACCCAAGCCCTAAGCAGATTCTTATCCCCTCCCGGTTGTAGTAGCAATTTACAAGCGAAACTACTACCACAGATACATGTCCCTATTCCCGAATTAAGCAAACGGGATTAAGCCCTTCGTGAACTAAGCGAACACGAAATGTACACACGCAAATTAAGCAGATGCGATTAATTATAGGAACATGATATCACCAGAGACAAATCAATACAATACAGTATACTCCTGAATTAAGCAAACAGAAATACAAAGTATGGTATTGAAAAGGGAAAAGCAATTAAAATAGGGGTTACATAACCTCAAGTATATAGGATCCTCAAACAGTAGACTAATCCTAGGACTTAGTGCTCCATGGCAAAAACGAAATCGCAGAGAAAAAAATTGTATATCAGAAGTTGGAGAAGCAAAAGTCTTTACAAAATGTTCAGAACAGCCTTTTATACAAATTCAGAATTCAGATGGCTCGCGAGGCGAACAACCATTCGCGAGGCGAACAACCATTCGCGAGGCGAATTTCATGAACTGTCAGCAACCCTTGGCATTCTCGCGAGGCGAAGTGATTCTCGCGTGGCGAGACTCTTCAGCTTCAAAACTGCCACGGCCATGACATTCAACACGGGCAAGCCGTGATCGTCTCTGACTTTTTCAGGTTTGCAAGACTCGCGGGGCGAGACCTTCTTCGCGAGGCGACCCAGAGACTTAGCAATTTCTTGGAACAGTCAGGCTTCGGGGTCGCGTGGCGAGCATGGCTTTCAAGGGCGAGACCCCTGTTTCCTTATTCTCTTGACTTCCACTTACCCTTAAAACAAAGAAATAACTATAAGTGTATTATTTAACTCCAAACTAGCTAAATTAACTTAAAACTACTCTAGAGACTCAAAACCTTGCTTGAGGACAATCTAATCTAATTTGGGTGAAAATACGATATAATTTGCACAAAACCCTGGTCATACTAGCCACAAAACTAGATGAGCCAGAGGCTTATCAAAATACCCCAAACTTAAACTTTGCTTGTCCCCAAGCAAACTAAGACTCAAAAATCAAAAAGACTCAAGACCTGGCAAGCTCAAAAGATTCAATCAACATTGCACACATTCAAGCAACTTCAAAAACAATTTTTCTTCATTGTTTCCCCTATTTCAAACAGAGCAATTCCCACATTCATTTATTCCAAACAATTGAGAGTTTCATCATGAAAACAATCAGAAATCTAAGCAGGGAATCTAAGTCACACACAAGAGGGAGATCACCAAATCCAAACAACTGCCTTCCTCACAAGGGCATTATTTGTTCACTCAGTCACTCAGTTTATGTCAGGCTAACAACTTGCACTCAGTTTCACTTTTCAAGTACACTTCCCAAAAATTTGCTTTTCATCTCAAAATGGCCCCCACAGAAAACATGCAAGCAACATCAGAAGGTCTTTATTGGGTTGTAATGGGGCCTGGCTAAGGGTAGGATATACAAAGGAACTAAGCTGAAGACCCTAGGAACTAAGAGAGCATGAACTATATTTACACCTTGAAATTCACCCAAGTTCCTTTCTTTATTTTTTTTCTTTACACTTCTGGGTGGCTACAGCTCTTTTTATTTCTTTTTGGCATTTTTGTATTTATTATTATTTTTTTATTTTTATTTTTTTTTTCAACATTTGTACACCCTTTTTTTTTTCTCAATCCCAACAACATATTATACCCTGCAGCCACCCCAAACTTAGTTTCTTGCACCCATTCTAAGATTACATGCTCTCCTAATCCTAAGATCGGGTTAACATGGTTTTCCAGATTTTTGGGCTTATAACATTAGGTTATCAAGAACTAATAGGCTAATAGGCTCAAAAGGGCTAACTAGGGAACATGCAATAGGAATTGGTTATTTTAGGCTAAGTAGCTATTTACAAAGAAACTGCCTAAATCATTTGCTACTCACATATAATCATGCAAACCAAAAAGAGATTCAATCAAATCCAGGGAAGTGCAACTTGAAAGTGATTTTCACACAGTTTGAAACATGTTGGAGGCTCAAAACCTCACCTGGACATTTATGCAAATTGTTTGAAAGAGATACTATCCCTAGTGTGTGCTTCCTATCACCCCAAACTTATCATTCATCATGCTATCATAACAAAATCCCAAAGTTCAGTTTTCAATTTCACATGGGAATCACATTTCAAAAACAAAAATTTTTCAGCTAGGGGGAATCATTACATATCAATCATGCAAACAATCTGTGCAACATCAATAAAAATCTAACAAACTTGCCAACAAAAGACTCAACACACAAATGCTCCTGAGCTTCTCAGATTATTCAGGAGCTTTATTCAAAGAAAAGAAAAACTACAACTAATTCCCTCCCCCACACTTAAAACATGCATTGTCCCCAATGAACAACAGAATTATAAGATCATAGTGAGGGAAAGGAAAAGAGTACTCCCTGATCAAGTGCAGTGTAAGCGGGAGCTGTCACCTGGATCCCATTCCTTGCAGTCTATGTCCAAAGAGGTAGAGAGGGCCTCCGGTGCTCCTTCATCTTCTTCATGTTTCTCATCCACTGCACTGACAATTTTATCACCTGCTAAACATGCAACAATCTCAGCACAAACCACAAAATGGTTAGCGTTAGTACAATCAAGAAAAGAAAGAATATCATCACAGCCAGAATTAAGTGGAAAATTAGAAAACAAGTTCTCATGGTTGTCCTCAATAGTCTCAGATATCAGCTCAATGTGGAATACAGAGTGCTCTTCCGCTGGATGTTTCATGGCATCAAATATGTTAAACTTTGCAACTATATCCCCAAACTTCATAGACATGGTCCCATCACCCACATCAATGTTAGTCTTGGCTGTCTTCATGAATGACCGGCCCAGGATGATTGGTGATTTACTGGAATGTGTCTCGCCTGCCATGTCCAAGATGTAGAAATCAGCTGGGAAGATCAGATCATCAACTTGCACTAGTACATCCTCCACCATTCCCATGGGCCGGGCACAGGTCCTGTTGGCCAACTGAATGGTGATACCCGTGTACTTCAAAGGACCAAGATCCAGTTTGTTAAAGATAGAGGTAGGCATGACATTGATAGATGCTCCCAAGTCCAGCATGCAGTTTTCAAACTTCTTGTCCCCAATAGTGCATGGGATAGTGAAGGTGCCTGGATCCTTGCACTTCGGTGGCAGTGCCTGAGTGAAAGCAACAACTTCTTCTGGCTTAGACTGGATAAGCGCTGAGACATTTCTTCCCAAGTCAACCCTCTCATTAGTCTTCATCTTACTCTTGTTGGTGCATAGGTCCTTCAGAAATTTGGCATATCTGGGCACTTGCTTGATCATATCCAACAGAGGGATATTAACACCCACCTTTTCTTAAAACATCAAGAATTTCCTTCTCTTTATCTTCACCACCACTCTTCAAATTTTTCTGTAATCTGTGTGGGAACGGAATGGGTGGTCTATACACTCTCTCAGTTTCAACTTCAACCACAGGCTCAGGAGTAGCCTCACAGTAGGCTCAGGAGTAGCCTTAACAGTTTCTTCATCCTTTCCAGAAATGGCCTCAACAACTTTTCCAGACCTCAAAGATATGGAGCTCACATTAGGGTTGGAGGCATTAGGATGGATCACTGGCTGTGCTGGCAGCTGGGTTGTTCTTTGACCTTGCGGTGTGCTATTCATGGATGTGGCCATCTGTCCAATCTGTGTCTCTAAATTTTTAATGCTGGCATTTGTTTGCTGCTGAAACTGTGCCTGTGAGGCCTGAATCTGTCTCATTTGCTGCTGAAACTGTAGATTTTGTGCACCCATTTGTGCAGCCATTTTATTGAGCATGTCATCTACATCAAGGTCCTAAGGTCTTGAAGTAGTCACTTGAGGAGGATTCCGAGGTGCCATCGGCTGTTGGGATGAGTTCCCATACCGCAGATTAGGATGATTACTCCACCGGGATGGTACCTATTTGTTGAAAGATCTGGAATGTTGTATCTGCTTGCGGTTATTGCCCTGATTATACGGATGGATCGCAAAGGCTTGAGGTGATTCAAGAATCGACCCTCCTTGCAAAATGGGGCATGCTTCATATGGGTGCTCGGAGAGAACCGCACATGCCACACAACACCGCAGCTGAACCCTATCCATTACCAATTTCTCTACCAAAGAAGTGAGCCTATCAATTCTATCATCACCGCCATGGTTGGAAGAGGAAGTGCGGACCTCATGTACACCTCTAGTCTCAACGAATTTATTCTTGTAGTGAATTGGCTGGGAATTCAACGACATGTTCTCAATAAGTTGCTTAGCAGCAGATGGAGTCTTGTCAACCAATGCTCCCCCACTAGCAAAGATCCAAAATATTCCTATCCATAGGCTGCAATCCTTCATAAAAATATTGGATGAGGAGTCGTTCGTAAATTTGGTCTTGGGGGCAACTAGATGTCACCGCTTGAACCTCTCCCAATACTCAACTAGCGACTCATTTCCTTGCCTTATTCCACAATTTCTTTCCTAATTGCAGCGGCTCGGAGGCGGGAAAATATTTCTCCAGGAAGAGCTTCTTCAAGTCGTTCCATGTGGTAATGGAATTCGGCGCAAGGTATAAAAGCCAATCTTTTGCAGCTCCCTGGAGTGAGAATGGAAAAGCCTTCAACTTGATATGATCCTCGCATTACTCCTTCCGGCCTCAAAGTTGTGGAGCAGACAACTTGGAACTCCTTCAAGTGCTTGTGTGGATCTTCACTGCAAGACCATTAAATCTAGGCAACAAATGGATTAGCCCGGATTTTAACTCAAAAGGGGTGTCGACACAGGATAAGCAATGCACAAACCATTGTAATTCACATCAGGGCAGCAGCAAGTCGCCTCAAAGTCCTTTGGTCTCCCATATTTTCAAAAGCAGTTTTAAAATTGGAATTACTACTAGTGCTAGCCCGAAATTCCCTACTGAGTGTGTGCAATGTTCTTTCAATTTCGGGTCAAAATCACACAGTTCGGCAATGAGACCTAGTAGCTGAACCAATTCAAAACAGAACAGAAAATAAAAGAAAGAAAAGAAAATAAAATAAAAACAAATTGAGAAAAATAACAACTCGAGTCCCCAGAAACGGCGCGCCAATTTTTGGTCGCTGTGCATCAAGACGCGCCACAAAGGACGAGCGGGTTTAAAAGTGTAGTATAATGCGACAACTCGGATGTCGTCTCTTAAGGACTCCGAGAATAGTATCTTTCACAAAAATCAGTTGTGGGGGGGGTTTGGATTGGAATGCAATTAAGAAACAAACAAAACAGAGCAATCAAAAACAAGGCAGTTGAAAAAGGGATTATCAATTATCAAACAACGATTAATCTCATCCGAGAATTCTCAACTATCCTTGGTTAATGTAAACCCAAGCCCTAAGCGATTCTTATCCCTCCCAGTTGTAGTAGCAATTTACAAGCGAAACTACTACCACAGATACATGTCCCTATTCCCGAATTAAGCAAACGGGATTAAGCCCTTCGTGAACTAAGCGAACACGAAATGTACACACGCAAATTAAGCAGATGCGATTAATTATAGGAACATGATATCACCAGAGACAAATCAATACAATACAAGATACTCTCGAATTAAGCAAACAGAAATACAAAGTATGGTATTGAAAAGGGAAAAGCAATTAAAATAGGGGTTACATAACCTCAAGTATATAGGATCCTCAAACAGTAGACTAATCCTAGGACTTAGTGCTCCATGGCAAAAACGAAATCACAGAGAAAAAAATTGTATATCAGAAGTTGGAGAAGCAAAAGTCTTTACAAAATGTTCGAAATGACCTTTTATACAAATTCGAATTCGGATGGCTCGCGAGGCGAACAACCATTCGCGAGGCGAATTTCATGAACTGTCAGCAACCCTTGGCATTCTCGCGAGGCGAAGTGATTCTCGCGTGGCGAGACTCTTTAGCTTCAAAACTGCCACGGCCATGACCTTCAACACGGGCAAGCCGTGATCGTCTCTGACTTTTTCAGGTTTGCAAGACTCGCGGGGCGAGACCTTCTTCGCGAGGCGACCCAGAGACTTAGCAATTTCTTGGAACAACAAGGCTTGGGTCGCGTGGCGAGCATGGCTTTCGCGGGGCGAGACCCCTGTTTCCTTATTCTCTTGACTTTCACTTAACCTGAAAACAAAGAAATAACTATAAGTGTATTATTTAACTCCAAACTAGCTAAATTAACTTAAAACTACTCTAGAGACTCAAAACCTTGCTTGAGGACAATCTAATCTAATTTGGGTAAAAATACGATATAATTTGCACAAAACCCTGGTCATACTAGCCACAAAACTAGATGAGCCAGAGGCTTATCAATGATCCAGACTCCAGTTGCTCGGGGTGATGCTCTGACGGTTGTGCCGCCTGCTGCCGGTCCTCCAGTTCCGCCGCCAGCTACTGCTGTTGCTACTCCAGAGGACGATCAGCTAGCAGACATCGGTGGTACGGGCGCTGAGGATGATTGGATTCCTCCACCTCCCCCTCATCATGACTGATTTTTTTATTCATATTTTTGACTTTAAACGATTCTTGTACGACACTTTGGATTATTATTTTTATATATATTTAATATTTCTTATGATTGTATATTTCATAAGTAATTTGGTGTGTTTTATTAGTAATTTTGCTAACGTTTAAAGAAAAACAGAAAAAAATATTTTAAAAATTAAATTTTAAAAAAATTAATAATAACCAGTTTAACGACCGAATTAGAAACCAATAATTCGGTCGCTAAACTTTATTTAACATTAACAGATGTGGTATAGCGACCGAAAATCCATCGCTAATATAGGTTAACAATAACCAAAATTAGAGACCGAACTAACAATCGATTATCGGTCGCTAGAAATGGTTACCTAAACAATGCGACCAACCGAATAGCGGCCATTTTTTATTATTTAGCGACCGAAATTACGGTCGCCATTTAACGACCGAATTAATATTTCAGTCGCTAAAAGCTTAGTGTCCAGATATTCAGCCACCACTATTAATCGGTCGCTAATTCGATCTCTAAATTAAATAGCGACCGATTTACAATGTTTAGCGACCGAATATCCCGGTCGCTAAACTGATGTTTTTTTTAGTGTAACTCACGCTCTCTATCGGTCTGCACGACGAAATCGTTCACCTTTCAAGCTACGACACCGTTCACCTTCTGCGTGACCGCGTCGTTCACCTTTTGCGTGACTGTGTCATTCACCTTCATCTAACTAAGACTCTCACTCTCACACTATGCGTAGTTCTCCTCCAGTCTCCTTCAATACCCCTTAATTATAATTTATAACCCAAACTCACTTTTCTATTTTTTCCCTATGCGTCGTTCACCTTCACTTTAGTCACTCAAGACAGATCTCACACTCTCACCGTTCACCTCCAGTCTCTCACTTTCATACCATGTGTCATTCACCTTCAGCTAACTCATGCTCTCCGTCGGACCGTCGTTCACTTTCTACAAGACAGCACCATTTGCGATTGTGTCGTTAACCTTCTGCGCGACTACGTCGTTCACCTTCATCTAACTTAGACTCTCACTCTCACACTCCGTGCGGTTCTCCTTCAGTCTCGCTGGTCGCCATCGTTGCTCCTCCAGTCTCTCTCCCTTAACTCTCACTCTCGCCCACTGCTTCTTCTCTGTTCAGCCTGCACCGCCATCAATTTTCTGATAGGGGTTTCAATTCTATGCAAGTCGGTGTTCCCAAATTGGTTGTGGTTTATATATAAAAAAATGTAACTTGAATTTACATAAAAATTGTTTCTTTTTAATTGATTCATTTTTGGTTTTCCTTGATGGGGTTGGTTATAGCTTGTGGGATATTTCAAAAGATAATAGTGCATCATCTGATAAATGTAAAATGAAATTCCATCTGCATATCAGGTTTGTGGTTTCCAAGCCTTTATTGTTTTGGTTGTGTCGTTTTGCGACTCTGGTTTGTAATGTTGTTGTCTAATTTTTTAAATTAATTAGAGCATGATATTCTTCATTTATTTTTTAAATAAAAAGTAGCTGCAACATATATCCGTAATATCCGCGGGTATTCCCAAAACCCACTAAATACCTGCTTAGGATTTTCACCCGTGAGGTGGGAGAATGCTACTCGTGCCCACCTTACCTCGTTATCATTCCTATTATCGTCAATAAAAATATAAAATATGATCGATTCTCACCCTTTTTTTTTGCATTACATCTCACTTTTTTAAAAATTAAAAATTGTAACTTCGTAAAAAAACAACAAAATATATTTATTCATCGTTTTACTTTTTTTTTAAATATAAAATATTATTCTTATTGAAAAATTCCTAAAGTCTGCAACTGATCGTATCCTAAAATCATGCCTTTTTAGGTTCCTCTCATTAGTAAAAAAAAAAAAGTGCCTCTCTAACATTTTGTTATATATTGGTTATATCCTAAAAAAAATAGTTTTTTATGGTTATATTCACATTGATGATCTCCTCCCCTTGCAGCAAGCAATTCTCATAATCATCATCGCTTTTTTTGTTTGGTCTCTAATCATCATCGCTTATAATTTGTAGTGCAATCACATTTTCATTATATATTGCTTCAATAAGTAGTAGTTTTCATTTAATCACATTTCATATAGTATGGATCTATTTTTACTATAAGAAAATTCATCCCTAATAGGACACATATCACTCTTTCAGCAAAAAATTTCCCTGCAAAACCACATCATCTCTATCTTCTCTTTTCATCACGCAGACACACTAACACACACAATCTACGGTTTTTTGATCAAACTGAATTATTTTTAGAAACTATTTACCAATTTAGGATTATTCTGAAACTATTTACTAAGGGGGTCATTTTGGACACGTGACATATTTTATTTTTTTTCATTCTGACTATCAAAAGCGCCAATCAGACTGGCACCTACCAGTTTTTTTTTATTTAAAAAAAAGACAAAACCTGCCCTGCAGTGCCACGTGACGCACTGTAGGGGGCGCCATCTGCAGTGGCGCCTCCCCTGCAGTGCGCCACGTGGTGATGCAGGCCCCCCACCCCCCAAAAAAAAAAGATGCCTGTCCCCCCCCCCCCCCCCCCCCCCACCCAATAATCCCTCCCCTCAGGACAGTTCCTCCTCTATAAATAGGTATAAGCAGGAAATTTTTATATTTACTACTTGTGATATTATTTGTTACTTATTATTAGGCTATTTTTTAGTGTCTCTTGTTGTTTTAAATAGATACTTTATGATTAATGTCATCGTTGCTCCATATACTTATAGAATAATTTTTTTTGTAGCGGTGTTACTTTAAAATTGCTGGTGACTTTATTTTAATTCTTATAAGGTAAATTTTTTCTTTGCTACTGTAATAATTGATGAATATTTATTGGTGTAAATTGTTATTGCTATTATTTTTTTATGCCTCCTGTGATATTATTTGCTACTCGTTATTACGAGATTTTTTTATTGCCTTTTGTTGTTTTAAATAGATACTTTATCATTAATGTCATCGTTACTCCCTATACTTATAGTATAATTTTTTTTGTGTCGTTGTTCCTTTAAAATTCTAGGTGACTTTCTTTTAATTATTAGACGGTAAAATTTTTTTTACTACTGTGATAATTGATGAATATTTATTGGTGTAAATTGTTTTTGTTATTATTTTTTATGTCTCCTGTGATATTATTTGCTACTCGTTATTACGGGATTTTTTTATTGCCTTTTGTAATTTTAAATAGATATTTTATCATTAATGTCATCGTTACTCCATATACTTATAGTATAATTTTTTTTGTAGCGGTGTTCCTTTAAAATTGCTGGTGACTTTATTTTAATTCTTATAAGGTAATTTTTTTTACTACTGTAATAATTGATGAATATTTATTGGTGTAAATTGTTATTGCTATTATTTTTTTATGTCTCCTGTGATATTATTTGTTACTCGTTATTACGGGATTTTTTATTGCCTCTTGTTGTTTAAAATAGATACTTTATCATTAATGTCATCGTTACTCCCTATACTTATAGTATAATTTTTTTATGTAGCATTGTTCCTTTAAAATTGCTGGTGACTTTATTTTAATTATTATAAGGTAATTTTTTTTGCTACTATAATAATTGATGAATATTTATTGGTGTAAATTGTTATTGCTATTAATTTTTTATGCCTCCTGTGATATTATTTGCTACTCGTTATTACCGGATTTTTTTATTGCCTCTTATTGTTTTAAATAGATACTTTATCATTAATGTCATCGTGACTCCCTATACTTATAGTATAATTTTTTTTTTTGTAGCGTTGTTCCTTTAAAATTGCCGGTGACTTTATTTTGATTCTTATAAGGTAATTTTTTTTTACTACTGTAATAATTGATGAATATTTATTGGTGTAAATTGTTATTACTATTATTTTTTTATGCCTCCTGTGATATTATTTGCTACTCGTTATTACGGGATTTTTTTATTGTCTCTTGTTGTTTTAAATAGATATTTTAATTAAATTTATCGTTAATGTCAATATTTATTGGGGCTAAATTGATACTATATTTTTCCTTAATTATACGACACAATAGATTTTATTATACAATCTATATAACTGTAACATTTTTTTTAATGTCAGGTGATAGATATGGCATCCACTAGCTCACAATCAGGGGCACGATTGGTAAACCCCGGTCCGATGGATGATTCACTATTGAACCTGTAAGAAAAGCATGTTTCCCAGCACGTATGATGATGAAGATGATATACCAACATCAAGTTCATCGGACACCAAGGAGGAAGTTGAATAGGGTTCCAACATAGTTTTGTCCTCATTGGCGTCACCTGGAATTGTTGCAGCTCCGGTTTCATCGATGGCTCCTGGTGGTTTTTTTCCGCATCAAGCTGGTTGGTTTCCTCCAACAATTAATAATTTTATTCCTACATCATTATTATTACTTTTTCTGCATCAAGCATGTTTGAAGGCGCCATCCGCAGTGGTGCCTCCCCTGTAGTGCGCCACGTGGCACTGCAGGGCAGGTTTTGTCTTTTTTTTAAAATAAAAAAAAACTGGTAGGCGCCAGTCTGACTGGTGCCTTTAACCTACCAGAGTGAAAATAAAATAAAATATTCCACATGTTCAAAAGGACCCCCTATTGGTAAATAGTTTCAGAATAACCCTAAACTGGTAAATAGTTTCTAAAAGGAACCCAGTTTGGTCAAAAAGCCCACAACCTACTCGTGTATCAAGGTTTGACTTTTTCAAATATTTTAATATTTTAATACTCTTTGATTTAGTAAGTTTTTGTTCACATAAATTTATCAAAATAACTTTGGATTTAATTGGTATATACTAACAGTGTAAAGTTTTTTTACACTGTCAACCAATCAAAAATGGACACATCATTATAAATATTTTATTCTTATGTCCTAACCACCTTAAAAGTCATCAATATCATGATTTTTGATTGATTGTCGGTATAAAATTTTTATATTGACGATGCACATAAATTAAACTCAATAACTTTTTCAAATATTTTAATATTCTAATATTTTTTTATTTAATAAATTTTTATTAACTTGATCAAAACACAAAATAAAAAGGAGATTGATACAATAATATTGATATCAATCAAATTTTTTTCTCTATCACCCTTCAATAACTTTTTGGGCTCACCTTTTCTCTTTTTTTCTTCTTCTTATTTTATAATAACACCAAGTTTTTCCTTTTCCAGCTCCTTCATCCAAACATTTTGATTTCTTTTTCATTGGTTTTATTTTATGATATTATAATTACTATAATAATAACTAATACAATAATTTTAATATATTATAATTATAATTATTCTTCGTATTAAATAGGCTTAATTATACTTTTGATCCCTTACTATTGATCATGTACGATTTTGGTCCCTAAATATTATGATAATATGATATTATTAATATAATAATTTTAATTTCCAAATATTATGATATTATAATTATAATCATTTTTCTTATTAAAATTACTATTTTTCTTATTAATCATTTTCCTAATTCCACTTTTGGTCTTCATACTATTGGTCATGTGTGGTTTTGGTCCCTAAAGTTTTTTGTGCACATTTGGTCCCCATATTTTTTTCTATGTTGTAAATTCGGTCCTTATGTTTAATGCCTACCAATATTTTCAATGATCAACATAAAGGAACAACTCCTCTAAGCGCACAACACCTCTGGTTGAGGTCATGCCTCATCAGCCTCTCCGATTCAACATGATTCTATAGTCCATCTCTGCTATTTATGAGTTTTGTCCCTCCGGCAAAAATTTTCCCTCCAAAACCACACCATCTTTCTCTTCTCTTTCCATCACACACACACACACAATGCACTCATGTATCGAGGTTTGACTTTTTCAAATATTTTAATATTCTTTGATTTAATAAGTTTTTATTAACTTGAATTTATCAAAATAACTTTGGATTTAATTGGTATACACTAGCAGTGTAATGTTTTTTACACTGTCAACCAATAAAAAATGGACACATCATTACAAATCTTTTATTCTTATATCCTAACCACCTTAAAAATCATCAATATCATGATTTCTAATTGGTTGTCAGTATAAAATTTTTACACTGACGGTGTACAGAAATTAAACTCAATAAATTTTTCAAATATTTTAATATTTTAATATTCTTTGATCTAATAAGTTTTTATTAACTTGATCAAAACACAATATAAAAAGGAGATGGATACAATAATATTGATATCAATCAATTTTTTTTCTCTATCACCCTTCAATCAATTTTTGGGTCGACTACCTTTTCTCTTTTTTTTTCTTCTTATTATTTTATAATAACACCAAGTTTTTCCTTTTCCAGCCCCTTCATCCAAACTTTTTGATTTCTTTCTCATTGGTTTTATTTTATGATTATAATTACTATAATAATAATTAATACAATAATTATTTTCCTTATTAAATATGCTTAATTGTACTTTTGATCCCCTATTATTGATCATGTGCAATTTTGGTCCCTAAATATTATGATGATATGATATTATTAATATAATAATTTTAATTTCCAAATATTATGATATTATAATTATAATCATTTTTCTTATTAAAATTACTATTTTCCTTATTAATCATTTTCCTAATTGCATTTTTGGCCTTCATACTATTGGTCATGTGTGGTTTTGGTCCCTAAAGTTTTTTCCATGCACATTTGGTCCCCACATTTTTTCTATGTTGTAAATTCGGTCCTTATGTTTAATGCCTACCAATATTTTCAATGATCAACATAAAGGAACAACTCCTCTAAGCGCACAACACCTCTGGTTGAGGTCATGCCTCCTCAGCCTCTCCGATTCAACATGATTCTATAGGTCCTCTCGACTATTTATGAGTTTTGTCCCTCCAGCAAAAATTTTCCCTCCAAAACCACACCATCTTTCTCTTCTCTTTCCATCACACACACACTAACACACACAATGCACTCATGTATTAAGGTTTGACTTTTTCAAATATTTTAATATTCTTTGTGTTCTTGCCGAGATCCGGTTTACCGGAACCTCGCCGTGAACGTCAAACCAGGGATGAATAATTGGGGTTGTTTTAGGCTATGGCTTGACAGAATGTAATATTCCGGTCCTACGTATCCCAATGGGAATCAAAGCCAGACGTAGTTCTCGATTCAACCCTTGGCCGTGGTGATCTCAATCTCTTAATTTTGTATCTGATGAATACTAGGGAGCAAGGACTCTCTGATAGTCTCTTGGTCGACGCTAGTTTCTCTAATACGCTTAAGAGAGAGTCACCGGAGTTCAGTGAAAAGATAGTCTCTTATCATGGGTACTCCTCCTTTTATAATAGGATTCCCCTCTCTTTAGAGATCTGATTTATCTCTTAAATATCTTTTAGAGATATGATTCATCTCTTAAATATCTTTTAGAGATCTGATTCCTTAATTTAAAGGATATTATCTCCTTTAACCAGATAAGGTTATTTCAGATAATATCAGGATTTAATATCAATATCCTATCCCTTAATTAAGTGATCTTTAACTTCCGGACTGGGCCGGGTATTCGAGCTCGGTGACCGAGTTTCACTCTTAGGCCAGTACACAAGCCCCCCAAGCTTTGAGCTAATAAAGCGTAAAAGCTTTCATGATGTTAGCCGAGCTCAGGAACTCGATTTCATCTTTTTGTCTTTAGGCTCGGCGAGGTGATTGGCCGAGCTTCATACTTTATACATATATATACATCCTCCAACTCGGTGAGCAGCTCGAGCTTGATGCTTTCGGGGTGCCAGACTCTATATCTCGGCTCAGTACACAAGCCCCCCAAGCTTTGAGCCGATGGCGTGGAAGCTTTTTCGTGGGAGCCGAGGTGAAGGTGATTACTTGTTTTGTGCTGAGGCCATGATTTCTTGGTTCCTGAGATGGAAAAGAGACGTTACTCTGTGTGACGCGTGGCCTTCACGGCATCATTTCCGAGACTTGCGTTGTAGTTGCGTGCTCAAACGATAAGTCGAGAGCCGGAGCTCAACCGAGTGGTCGGGAGTCGGATCTCAACCGAGTGGTCGGGAGTCGGATCTCAACCGAGTGGTCGGGAGCCGGAGCTCAACCGAGCTGTTGGAAGCCGGAGCTCAACCCAGTCAGGAGATGGAGCTCAACCGAGTAGGGAGCCCGAGCTCGAACCAGTAGTCGGGAGATGGAGCTCAACCGAGTAGGGAGCCCGAGCTTCTCATTTCAAGTTGCCGACCTTCACATTTCGGTCAATTCTTAAGTTCAGCGGGCTCGGTGGGCGAGTCTAGTAATCATTTCCCTTTGATTATTTGGGTTTGGAGATCTATCTTTACTTCTCATCCAATATTTTAGTTTGGTAGGCTCAGTGGCCGAGTTTAACATCTTGATCAGTATATATAATCTCCCCAAGCTTTGAGCTTAGAATAAGCGAAGAAGCTGAGCTTGTCCTTAGTGTTGACAAAGTACTGGATTTGCATAGATCCTCTTACTTTGGCTAATACTTCTTAGGCAGTACTCGAGTTTAGCGGTTGAGGTTCACCTCTCGGCCAGTAACATGTTCTGAACATAAGATACTTCAATCTTACCTTTGTTTAAGACAAGAAGCTGGTAGCTGAGATTCGATTTATCAGTGATTCAGGCCCGAACCGATCTTTTGGATAGTCAAGCTCAAACTCGGTCATTAGGACCTTACCTCAGGCTTGTATTTCATCCTTTAATTTTTTATGCTTTCAGGATGCTTATCTCGAGAGTTTGAACTTTACTCACATTTTTCCGGATGAGAGCTCTTAACATTTTCTTCGAGTAGCTCTTAACCCTTTCATCTGGCGGATTTTGAAATACCCACTAACTTGACACTTGACACTTGACCTTGAATGTCATTATTTTTACCGATCTTGAAGGTGTATCTCAATAAACTTTCCTAATATCTTTTCCAATTTGTATGGGAAAATAACAATCGATCTGTAGGCTGAGAGATATCCTTTCTCTGTGATTTCCGAGAATATCCTTCCTTTATCCCCACAAGCCCCCCAAGCTCTGAGCTTGAAATAAGCGAAAGAGCTTAAATGTCAACCCGCATGTCTTGACACACTTTTTGGTGCCGAGGACTTTGGACTATGATTCGCGGGATCATTGCTCGGAAATCTGTTTTTTGTAGAACCAAGCCTTTCTTGGGTTATCGTCTTGCTTGGCCGAGCACTGCTCGGATTTTTGTGCGGAGCCCAGCCTTACTTGGGATTCCGGCTTATTTGGTTGAACACTTACCAGGACTTCCTTCGAATCCTGGGTCTCTAACATGCATGATCTGCTGTGGACTTTATCTTGGTGCGAAGGTGTTGTGCTGGGCCTAGGATTTTTATTGCGAGGAAGGAAGCATTGCTCGACCTCGACTTTTTTAGGTGCGTAGTGCGAGGGAGCATAGTTCGACCTCGGCTTTTTGGTGCGAGGGAGCAATGCTCGACCTCGGCTTTCTGGGCTTTTGTCCCTCGTTATTAACTAGACAATTTTAACTCTGACCCTTTAGCGGGTTCCCGAGTTATTAAGCCAGCATATGCTCGGCTTTTACTAGAATTGGGCCATGATGCGAGCAGGAAAGCTACGGTCACTTATGCTCTTCTGAGTCTCCTTCATTACCTGTTTTTCGAGCCACAAGCTTTCTAATAATGAAAAGTATGAAGGTGGAAGCTGACTGAACTTTGCGCACCGGGGATGAGCTTGAAAAAGCCATGGCAAAGTGTGAAGGGCAAGCTCGGCTAATTGGGCAATTGAAAGCCCAAAAGGTAGAGCTGAAAAAAGGCAATACCACCCTTATGGCCGAGCTGGAAATGGAAAGAACCGACCGGCTCAACCTTCAGAAGGTCATGGAAGGGGTTCAAGCCGAGAGGGAAGCTAGTCTTGAGTTGCGGAAGTTGCTAGAATCCGAGAAGGAGGAGAATCTGAGGCTCCGTTCTGATCTGGCTGAAGCCGAGGCTTCTATCATGAGGGAGCATGTTAATGGCTTTTCCCGAGCCGTGAAACAGCTTCAGCATTTCAATCCAAACGCTGACTTCTCCCGTGCTGACGTGGACAAGGATTTTAACCGAGATGAAATCCTAGTTCCATTGTCCGAGCTGATGAGGAGGCCGTATCTCAGGGGGCAGAGGGCGAGGGGAAAGGGGCCGAGGAGGGACCCGAAGGTGAAGGTGAAGTGGGCCTACTTGTCCAGTCTGCTACCTACCCTCCAAATGCCGAGGATGACCTTGACTCATGAATTTGTGTTAGTAGGTTAGGAAACACGTTGTTTTTGGGCGATGCCCTTTTGATTTTGAAATCTTATGTATTCTGGGCTTGGCCTATGGTTATTAATGGACCAACATGCACCTTACTTTTTGCAACTATTTTTCTAAGTTAGTACTTGTTTAGTTTCAGCGTGTTATGCGATTTAGTCGCAATAGTCAGAATTTGAAATACATGTAGGTTCTTACCTACCTTCTTAGGCCTTGAAATACCATTTCAGGCGTTAAGGTGTTATTACCGTTGTAGGCTTGGCATTTCGACATCAACTGGGTCGACTTCAACTTGGCCAGTCTCTTTAGGTAGTAAGTTGTTTTTTACCTTTATAGGCTCGGCATTTCGACCTCAACTCGGTTGACTTCAGCTCGGTCAGCCTATTTAGGCACTTGCCTCTTTAGGTCCGGCGTCTCGACGGCAGCTCGGTCGATTTTAGCTCGGTCACCTCTTTAGGCTCTTGCCTCTTTAGGTCCGGCATCTCGACGGCAGCTCGGTCGATTTTAGCTCAGTCACCTTTTTAGGCACTATATACCTTTATAGGCTCGGCACTTCGACCCTGATTGGTCATAGCTCGGTCAACCTCTTTAGGATTTATGCACCTTTATATGCTCGGCACTCCGACCCTGATTGGTCGTAGCTCGGTCATCCTCTTCAGGATTTATGCACCTTTATAGGCTCGACACTCCGACCCTGATTGGTCGTAGCTTGGTCAGCCTCTTTAGGATTTATGCACCTTTATAGGCTCGACACTCCGACCCTAATTGGCCGTAGCTCGGTCAGCCTCTTTAGGATTTATGCACCTTTATAGGCTCGACACTCCGACCCTGATTGGTCGTAGCTCGGTCAGCCTCTTTAGGATTTATGCACCTTTATAGGCTCGGCACTTCGACCCTGATTGGTCGTAGCTCGGTCAGCCTCTTTAGGTGAGTTAGTATGGTGTTTTGAGTGCTAGAGCTGATGGAGTTTTATTTTTCCAAGGAGAGCTCGATCTCTATGATTTTTATAGAGGGAGTCTAACTCGGCCTCCATAGTTTTAATTTGAGGAGCTTTGACTCGTCTTCCTCTTTGGTGGAATTTTAAGAGGGAGTTTTGGCTTTACCTTTCGGGAGCCGGGGCTGAATGTGAGTTTTCAAGGGAGCCGGAGCTCAACCACTTTGTAGTCGCAAATTTTGTGACTCTGGGAGTGGTATCAGCCGAGCATCAGTTTGCTCAAATATATAAAAATGATATGATGCTACATAACACAACATTAAAGGCGTGGAGCAAAACATATCAAATCATATTAGGTTTAAGCTAGATTTAAAGAGCAATATCACTTGAGCATTTCGCAGCCTCTGATTTAGGCATTCCCTCAAGCCCATATGGTCGAGCTCTCCTAGACCAAGCTGGACTTGCCGAGCTCTCTGAGACGTCTTCTCCAGCTCTTCGAGGCCGGGCTGTTCTAGCCGAGCTCTCTATCACAAAAACTTCTGCGACATCAGACCATGCACTTGCTCCCCAGTTATTTTTGCACTATCTCGAGTAATCTTAGCAAGTGGAGATTCTTCTTCTTTCTTCCTAGGAGCGGGTGCTATTAATGGCCCAAAGCTTGAGTGCGCCAACTGTTTACAGTGGACACCGAAGTCTTCGATCTTATTGAGAGGTATGGTTTGGAACTCAGAAATAGGCTCATCTGGAGGCTTATAACCGTCAGGGTAGGTCCTATATGCCCCAGTCTCAATTTTTCCAGCAGAAACAGTCCTGGTTGGGTCAACCACAACAGCCAAAAAGTGCTCCTGAAACTGTTGGTTCAGCATTTGAGTAGACACATCTATACCAGAAAGCCCGCATCCGTAACCAGGATGAGAATGATACCATCCCACAACATTTTCCAACCTCCCTGCCTGTTTATTGGTCTGTGAATAATCAACCATGTATTCATAGGCATCAGCTTGGGCATTGATGCGGGTTTCGGTACCTTCAACGGGAAGGGCAAAGGCGTCCATTACAATGATGGCGTCTTTTTCGGTCATACCTTGCATGAGGTCCATGACCTCGATGGTGCCGTCGGAGCGCGCGTGAACAACCATCTTGAGGAGGGCGAGTGTGGAGATCTTGACGTGCTTGAAGTAGTGAGGGTCGTTAACCCAGGGCTTCTCGCGCCGGAACTCGTTCTGAGCGGGTTCGTCGTAGTAGAAGATGGAGTTTGTCCTCCATGGATGGGAAGGTGGTTTTTCTGTTGAAGATGAGGTGGTGGAAGTGCAGACAAGGAGAAGACTGGGGGGTTTGGACGGTGTCCATGGTAGCACGGTGGCTGATGGTCTTTGATTGAGTGGTCGGGGCAAAGTTTTACCTTGCACCACGGTGGGCACCAAATGTTCTTGCCGAGATCCGGTTTACCGGAACCTCGTCGTGAACGTCAAACCAGGGATGAATAATTGGGGTTGTTTTAGACTATGGCTTGACAGAATGTAATATTCCGGTCCTACGTATTCCAATGGGAATCAAAGCCAGACGTAGTTCTCGATTCAACCCTTGGCCGTGGTGATCTCAATCTCTTAATTTTGTATCTGATGAATACTAGGGAGCAAGGACTCTCTGATAGTCTCTTGGTCGATGCTAGTTTCTCTAATACGCTTAAGAGAGAGTCACCGGAGTTCAGTGAAAAATGAGTCTCTTATCATGGGTACTCCTCCTTTTATAATAGGATTCCCCTCTCTTTTAGAGATCTGATTTATCTCTTAAATATCTTTTAGAGATCTGATTTATCTCTTAAATATCTTTTAGAGATCTGATTCCTTACTTTAAGGGATATTATCTCCTTTAACCAGATAAGGTTATTTCAGATAATATCAGGATTTAATATCAATATCCTATCCCTTAATTAAGTGATCTTTAACTTATTATCTTTAACTTCCGGACTGGGCCGGGTATTCGAGCTCGGTGGCCGGGTTTCACTCTTCGACCAGTACACTTTGATTTAAGAAGTTTTTATTGACTTGAATTTATCAAAATAACTTTGGTTTTAATTGGTATACAATGACAGTGTAAAGTTTTTTTATACTGTCAACCAATCAAAAATGGACACATCATTACAAATCTTTTATTCTTATATCATAACCACCTTAAAAGTCATCAATATCATAATTTCTGAATGGTTGTCAGTGTAAAATTTTTACATTGACTTTTGCCGAAAATTAAACTCAATAACTTTATCAAATATTTTAATTTTTTAATATTCTTTGATTTAATAAGTTTTTATTAACTTGATCAAAACACAATATAAAAAGGAGATGGATACAATAATATTGATATCAAACAATTTTTTTTTCTCTATCACCCTTCAATCACTTTTTGGGCCGACTATATTTTTTCTTTTTTCATTGTTATTATTTTATAATAACACCAAGTTTTTCCATTTCCAGCCCCTTCATCCAATTTTTTTTTCTTTCTCATTGGTTTTATTTTATGATATTTTAATTACTATAATAATAATTAATACAATAATTTTAATTTGAAGATATTATGATATTATAATTATAATTACTTTCCTTATTAAACAGGCTTGATTGTACTTTTGATCCCTTATTATTGATCATGTGCGATTTTTGTCCCTAAATATTATGATAATATGAAATTTTTAATATAATATTTTTAATTTCCTAATATTATGATATTATAATTATAATATTTTTTCTTATTAAAATTACTATTTTCCTTATTAAACATTTTCCTAATTACACTTTTGGTCTTCATACTTTTGGTCATGTGTGATTTTAGTCCCTAAAGTTTTTTCCGTGCACATTTGGTCCCCAAATTTTTTCTATGTTGCAAATTCGGTCCTTATGTTTAATGCTACCAATATTTTCAATGATCAACATAGAGGAACAACTCCTCTAAGCGCACAACAACTCTGGTTGAGGTTCTGCCTCCTCAGCCTCTCCGATTCAACATGATTCTATAGTTCCTCTCTGCTATTTATGAGTTTTGTCCCTCCATTCTGGGACCTTTTTTGGTTCCACCATATGGTCATTTGCCACTGAAGCTCAAATAGAAATTCGATTTACTTAGAGATTCTATGTCAATCAATAAAAAATTGACGGACATTGTACGAAATGACTGAATTTGCAACGTTGAAAAAATAGGGGGACCAAATGTGTACAGAAAAAAATTTAGGGACCAAAATCGCACATGACCAATAGTATGAAGACAAAAAGTGCAATTAAGCCTATTAAATATTATAAGATAAATTTTACATACTAAAACTATATTTTTTAAAAAAAATATAGTAATTTTAAATTTTTCTCTCATCTACAGTTGATAGTAAAGCTTTTCATTTCTCTTTCATTTACAATAGCAACTAATTTTTTTCCCTTTTTCCCCCATTGTCATCAGAGCTTTTCTTTTTCTTTCTCATTATTTTTATTTTGTGATATTATAATTAACATAATCATTTTATTTTAAAATATCATGATCATATAATTAAAATTATTTTATTTATTATGCTTTTGTAATTAATCCTTTAATATTTGGTTTAATTAGAATCTTACCATTCCATAAATCATAATATTATTCTTTTTTCTCACCCTCATCGAAACTTTTTTTTATCATAGGTTTTATTTATGATATTATAATTAAAATAATGATAATTATAATTAATGTCATTATTATAATTTAAAATATTATGATATTATAATTATAATCATTTTCCTTATTAAATTACTATTTTGATTTTTTTTATAATTATAGTTTCAGCATGTGAAAGTTAACTTATAATATTTAGTAGACTTAATTGCACTTTTGGTCTTCATACTATTGGTCATGTGCGATTTTAGTTCCTTAAGTTTATTCCATGTACATTCGGTTCCCATATTTTTTCTATGTTGCAAATTCGGTCCTTATGCCTAATGCCTACCAATTTTTTCAATGATCAACACAGAGGAACAACTCCTCTAAGCGCACAAAACCTCTGGTTGAGGTTCTACCTCCTCTACCCCTCCGATTCAACATGATTCTATAGTTCCTCTCTGCTATTTATGGGTTTGGTCGCTCTTTTTCGGGACCTTTTTTTGGTTCGACCACATGGTCATTTATCACTGAAGCTCAAGCAAATATTCTATGTGCTTAGAGATTCTGTAACGCCCTTCGTTACATTAGTAACCCAAAATAAATTGTATAAAAATCCTTTAATACATTTAATAAAAAAAAAGTTATAATTTTTTTCTCAAATAACTAAGTATGAAAATACCTCGTATTAAATAAAATAATAGTATTTACAAGGTATTGAAAAATATTATTAAAGTCTGAAAATACCTCATAATAAATGACGTAGTAATAAAATATCCATGTAGTGAATATAAATATAAATAAAAATCAAAAGTCTCAAAACCGGCCGTCTACTAACAAACCCAACGATAAATAAATAAATGTGTCTAGCCACATACGGCTCCTTATTTAAGAAAATACTAACCAAACTAGAAAGAATAACTAATAGAATCCACTAAGTCTTCACGCCTCTTCAGTTTCAATGACGTCCTCCTCGTGCTCTGAAAATAATACTTAATAATGAGATATAAAATCCCAGTGATCAACAATACAGTTTTATAAAAATATTTTCGAAAGTAGCATTGTTCTCAGCCGGTGCGGTAACCGGATAAACTGTCCATGGCACCCGCTAATTTTTCAAAATAATATATATAAAAGAAAATACTTTTAATACTAATAATAATCTAATCTCAATACATCACATTCCATATACCAGATAAGTTCTAGTTTAATCCAAGCGGTCCGAAGACCTCCTAATTAAATTGGCCTCTTGCCGGTGTTACTTTCGATACTCCTTTTTAGGTAGTATTACTTATTTTCGACATCCCAATTATATGGATATGTTACTTTCGATACCCCATTACGGTGGTATTACTTTTCGATACCCCTATCATAGGTGGTATTACGGCAAACATCATACAATTCATCATAAGGCACAATTTCATGTCTCATACGTGTAACAATTCATTTACCAAAAATTAAATATTTGATCCTATCATGCATGTCAAATAAATTCACAAGGCATATCATACACCAATAAGCACGTCATTCAACTAATTCAATTACCAATCATGTATTTCATGCCATCAGTAACAGGAATAAATACCTAATTTAATAATTCTTTTTATTTTAATTCAAAACCCCTAAAAATATTAGTTTGTTAACAACATGCATCATTCAATTAAAATCTCAATTACCAAGGCATATCATACACCAATAAGCACGTCATTCAACTAATTCAATTACCAATCATGTATTTCATGCCATCAGTAACAGGAATAAATACCTAATTTAATAATTCTTTTTATTTTAATTCAAAACCCCTAAAAATATTAGTTTGTTAACAACATGCATCATTCAATTAAAATCTCTCAAAATCAGAGGTAAATCGCTCAACACTACAAGCACATGTACCATGGAAAGGGTTATTAAAAGGTACTGTTACTCACCTCTCGAAGACCTCCAAAGTACTCTAAAAATTTTGTACGATGAAACTAATGTTTCTCTAAAAAAATCTTCTTCCCTTCACTGCCACGATTGCACTGCCAAACAAGCGAAATGCGTCTAAAAAACCTCTTCCTGCCTGCAATGTATTGCATCCTCCCAAATACCCCTGTACGGCGCATCCTCTAATTCGGACAAGGTACTGCGCAAGCGTGTTTATATACATGTGTACTTTAGTTTATGAGTGAAACATAACATAGGGTTTTTAAATTAATTTTTTTTTCTTTAGTAGCTGCTTGGGCTTAACGCCAAGTATCCTTCTTCTCTTTTTTTTTTTCAAAATATATATATATATATATATATATATATATATATATAATTTTGCATTCTTTATAATAGTTAATAAATTTTAATAAATCTTTATACCATCTCTTCTTTACATTAAATCTCCCATTTATATTTTATTTGCACTATACTTTTTAATTACTTAATATTATTATTATTATTATTATTTTCAAATTAATTATGCTGGAATTTTAGGATGTTACATTTTCTCCCATCCTTAAAGAATTTCATCCCCGAAATTCGCCTCATACTCACGCACTTATTTTAACATGCGACATATTCAAACGTAAGGGTTACTGTACCTTAGATAATAAAATCTGAGTATTGACGAACGATGTCATCCTCCATCTCTCAAGTGGCTTCCTCAGGAGTCAATCCATCCCATAACACTTTCACCAATGGAATCGTCTTGTTCCTTATAGTCTTAGTGCTCTTGTCCAGGATTTGACTAGGCTTTGGCTCATAGATCAAATTATCCTTCAATTGTATAGACTCGGGAGCTATCACATGAGATTCATCAGGCACATATTTTCTGAGTTGCGACACATGAAAAACATCATGAAGGTTTGCCAACTGTGGCGGAAGATCCAATTAATAAGTGATAGGCCCGACTCTTTTAAGAATTTGGAAAGGTCCCATGAAACGTGGATTTAGCTTGCGGACTTTCATCGACCTCCCTACCCCGTCTTAGGAGTGACTCTAAAAATTACATGCTCGCTTTCCTGAAATTCTAGAGGCTTCCTCCTTTTGTCGGCATAGTTCTTTTGTCTACTTTACGCCGTGCGCATCCTCTCCCTAATCATTTTGATTCTCTCAGAGGTTTCCTGGACCAATTCAGGTCCTAATAAGGTTTTCTCTCCTACCTCACACCACCATAAAGGGGACCTACACTTCCTCCCATATAGGACCTCATATGGTGCCATGCCTATACTTAGCGTGATAACTATTGTTATACGCAGACTTAATGAGAGGTAGGAACCTATCCCAACCCCCTCTTCATCCAGGACACACGCCCTAAGCATGTCCTCAAGGGTCTGAATGGTCCGCTCTGACTGACCATCCGTTTGGGGATGATAGGCTGTGCTAAGTTTCAACTTAGTCCCAAAGTCTTGCTGAAAAGCTCTCCAAAATCTAGAGGTAAACCTCGGGTCTCTATCTGACACTATAGATGTGGGTATCCCATGAAGCTTGACTATTTCCTTGATATAGAGGTATGCCAATTTGTCTAAGCTATAGGTTGCCTTAATTGGCAAGAAGTGGTCAGACTTGGTTAACCTACCCACTATCACCCAAATGCCGTCTAAGCCCAAACGTGTCTTAGGTAACCCCATCACAAAGTCCATAGAAATTCTCTCCCACTTCCATTCTGGGATCTCCAAGGACTGCAACAACCGTGAAGGCTTCTGATATTCTATCTTGACCTTTTGGCACACTAAACACCTATTTACGAAGCTAGCCACATCCTTTTTCATTCCTGGCCACCAATACATCCCCTTAAGGTCTTGGTACATCTTAGTTATTCCAGGATGTATGGTGAACTTTCCCTTATGAGCTTCCTCTAATATCTTCTCTCTAAGGCTCCCCTCCTTAGGAACAACGATCCTATTCTTAAACTGCACTAGCCGATCAACAGACAACTCATAACCCTCTTGTCCCAACCGAGACCATAACTCTTGGTCTAAAAGTTGTTCCCGCCTAACCTCATCTCTAAGGTCACCGTTAATTTCCAACCTATTCAGCTTCAAACTTAAGGCATTTAAGGACACATCCAACACTTCCAGATTCATGTCCCTAAACTCCCCCATGAGGTTCAACTCTTGCACCATTAAGCTCGACACGTGTAGGTACTTCCTACTTAAAGCATCTGCCACCACAGTGGCTTTTCCCGGATGGTACTCCAACTCGAAGTCATGGTCCTTAAGGAACTCCATCCACCTTCGTTGTCTCATGTTCAACTCCTTCTGGTCGAACATATATTTTAGACTTTTATGATCACTAAAAACTTCAAACTTTGCCCCGTAAAGGTAATGCCTCCAAATCTTAAGGGCAAAAACCACAGTTGCTAGCTCTAAGTCATGGGTAGGGTAATTCCCCTCATGTGGCCTAAGCTGCCTAGAGGCATATGCTACCACCTTGCCCTCCTGCATTAAGACACATCCCAAGCCATTCTTAGATGCGTCACAGTATACCACAAAACTCACTAAGGGATCCGGTATAGTTAAGATTGTTGATGACACCAACCTCCTCTTAAGTTCTTGGAACCCGTCCTCACACTCCTGGTCCCACACAAAAGGTTTCTCTTTCCTAGGCAACTGGGTCAGAGGTAAGACTAATCTAGAGAACCCCTCTATGAACTTCCTATAGTAACCAACTAAGCCTAATAAACTTCTTACTTCAGTTACTGTCTTAGGTTGTTCCCATCCCAATACCGTATCAACTTTAGAGGAATCAACCGCCACACCATCCTTTGAGATGGTGTGTCCTAAAAACTTTACCCCGTCTAGCCAAAAATCACACTTCTCCCGTTCGGTATAACGACGCTCGTCCCTCAAGATCTGCAACACCAACCTTAAGTGTTCTCCATGTTCTTCTGGTGTCCTAGAGTATATTAAAATATCGTCTATGAATACCACCACAAACCTGTCCAAAAAGGTCCTAAAGATCCGTTTCATGTAGTCTATGAAAACGGCTGGGGTGTTGGTCACACCAAAGGGCATCACCACATACTCATAGTGCCCATACCTTGTCCTGAAGGCTGTCTTATAGACGTCCTCACTTCTAACTCTAATTTGATGGTATCTCGATCTTAGATCTATTTTGGAAAACACTGACGCTCCCCTTAACTGATCTAAGAGATCATCTATCCTAGGCAAGGGATATTTGTTCTTGATGGTTACCTTATTCAGTTGCCAATAGTCAACACACAACCTCATAATCCCATCCTTTTTGTAACATATCCTCTATCTGTTTCTTGAGCTCGCTCAACTCTAGAGGTGTCATCCTATAGGGTGCCACTGATACAGGTCCACTCCCAGGTACTAGATCTATGGTAAACTCAATCTCTCTATCTAGAGGTAAACTAGAGACATCCTTAGGAAACACATCTGGGAACTCACACACAATAGGCAACGCCGCTATATCACTTTCAGCCTCTATCTTAGCAGAAAAGAGGAGTATATATCCCTGGGCCCCCTCAACTAAACACTTATGACATGAGGCAGCAGAGATAAGATGTTTTGTCCTAGGAAAGTCAACAGACGTGGACTGTGGAGTGAAAGAAATAGTTCGACTAGCACAATCAATAATAGCATTATTACTTGACAACCAGTCCATGCCCAAAATAATATCCAGACCAGACATAGGCAAACATATTAGATCAATAATATAAGTCAGGTCTTGACACAATAAAGGACATTGCAGGCAGACAGAAGAAGTAATCAATCTATCTTTGGCAGGAGTAGAAACACACAAATCATATGACAGTTTAGTAACAGGTAACTCTAAGAATTGAGCACATTTAAATGAAATGAATGACTGTGTTGCTCCCGAATCGAACAATAGAGTAACTTTTCTCCTGTACGAGTTGAAGAAATTCAGCCTCCTTCGGATCTAAGCTGCCTCAGAATGATGGCGGGTTGTTCTTCATGAATTCGGAAAGTCCCACGTGCTAAGGGTCCTAGGTTGCCACCACTCCATTAGTGATTGACCACCATTCCCATTCAGTTGATGGAGAGTCCCCATCCGTGCTTGCATAACTCTGGCTATACAATCCAAAGCTTGTGCAAGTGCAACGTTCGTCCCTCGCCTATTAATCGCCATAAATGTGCTCACTATGAATGAAATACTGGGTTGATCAAGTCCAATATCCCAAAGAATAGCATGCAACATTTATAACTCTAACAAGCATTCTATGCGCCCAAGTTTTTTTTTTTTATAAAAGTCCCAATGCCACTGTCCGATTTAGAATCGAACTGCTCTGATACCATAAATGTAACGCCCTTCGTTACATTAGTAACCCAAAATAAATTGTATAAAAATCCTTTAATACATTTAATAAAAAAAAAACAAGTCATAAATTTTTTCTCAAATAACTAAGTATGAAAATACCGCGTATTAAATAAAATAATAGTATTTATAAGGTATTGAAAAATATTATTAAAGTCTGAAAATACCTCATAATAAATGACGTAGTAATAAAATATCCATGTAGTGAATATAAATATAAATAAAAATCAAAAGTCTCAAAACCGGGCGTCTACTAACAAACCCAACGATAAATAAATAAATGTGTCTAGCCACATACGGCTCCTTATTTAAGAAAATACTAACCAAACTAGAAAGAATAACTAATAGAATCCACTAAGTCTTCACGCCTCTTCAGTTTCAATGACGTCCTCCTCGTGCTCTGAAAACAATACTTAATAATGAGATATAAAATTCCAGTGATCAACAATATAGTTTTATAAAAATATTTTCGAAAGTAGCATTGTTCTCAGCCGGTGCGGTAACCGGAAAAACTGTCCATGGCACCCGCTAATTTTTCAAAATAATATATATAAAAGAAAATACTTTTAATACTAATAATAATATCATCTCAATACATCACATTCCATATACTAGATAAGTTCTAGTTTAATCCAAGCGGTCCGAAGACCTCCTAATTAAATTGGCCTCTTGCCGGCATGCCATATATTCACACATCACACGACAATGGCGTCCCATTGCCCACCCCTACTCACGAGGAGTGTTTCGATGTCACCCTCCTGTCGGGGACATTTCCATTTCGATACCTCCCATGTGCACATGGTGGTATTTCTCCTTTTTCGACACCCCAACCTGTGGCAGTATTACTTTCGATACTCATTTTTAGGTAGTATTACTTATTTTCGACATCCCAATTATATGGAGATGTTACTTTCGATACCTCATTACGGTGGTATTACTTTTCGATACCCCTATCATAGGTGGTATTACGACAAACATCATACAATTCATCATAAGGCACAATTTCATGTCTCATACGTGTAACAATTCATTTACCAAAAATTAAATATTTGATCCTATCATGGATGTCAAAAAAATTCACAAGGCATATCATACACCAATAAGCACGTCATTCAACTAATTCAATTACTAATCATGTATTTCATGCCATCAGTAACGGGAATAGATACCCAATTTAATAATTCTTTTTATTTTAATTCAAAACCCCTAAAAAAATTAGTTTGTTAACAACATGCACCATTCAATTAAAATCTCTCAAAATTGGAGGTAAATCCCTCAACACAACAAGCACATGTACCATGGAAATGGTTATTAAAAGGTACTGTTACTCACCCCTCGAAGACCTCCAAAATATTCTAAAATTTTTTTTATGATGAAACTAATGTTTCTCTAAAAAAATCTTCTTTCCTTCACTGCCACGATTGCACTGCCAAACAAGCGAAATGCGTCTAAAAAACCTCTTCCTGCCTGCAATGTATTGCGTCCTCCCAAATACCCCTGTACGGCGCGTCCTCTAATTCGGACAAGGTACTGCGCAAGCGTGTTTATATACATATGTACTTTAGTTTATGAGTGAAACATGAGATAGGGTTTTTAAATTATTTTTTTTTTCTTTACAAGTATCCTTCTTCTCTTTTTTTTTTCCATGTATGTATGTATATATATATATATATATATATATATATATATATATATATATATATATATATATATATATTTGGTCTCTTCTTGCAGTCATATATTCACACATCACACAACAATGGCGTCCCATTGCCCACCCCTACTCACGAGGAGTGTTTCGATGTCACCCTCCTGTCGGGGACATTTCCATTTCGATACATCCCATGTGCACATGGTGGTATTTCTCCTTTTTCGACACCCCAACCTATGGCAGTATTACTTTCGATACTACTTTTTAGGTAGTATTACTTATTTTCGACATTCCAATTATATGGAGATGTTACTTTCGATACCTCATTATGGTGGTATTACTTTTCGATACCCCTATCATAGGTGGTATTGCGACAAACATCATACAATTCGTCATAAGGCACAATTTCATGTCTCGTACGTGTAACAGTTCATTTACCAAAAATTAAATCTTTGATCCTATCATGGATGTCAAAAAAATTCACAAGGCATATCATACACCAATAAACACGTCATTCAACTAATTCAATTACCAATCATGTATTTCATGCCATCAGTAACGGAAATAAATACCCAATTTAATAATTCTTTTTATTTTAATTCAAAACCCCTAAAAAATTAGTTTGTTAACAACATGCACCATTCAATTAAAATCTCTCAAAATTAGAGGTAAATCGCTCAACACAACAAACACATGTACCACGGAAAGAGTTATTAAAAGGTACTGTTACTCACCCCTCGAAGACCTCCAAAGTATTCTAAAATTTTTTTATGATGAAACTAATGTTTCTCTAAAAAAATCTTATTTCCTTCACTGCCACGATTGCACTGCCAAACAAGCGAAATGCGTCTAAAATACCTCTTCCTGCCTGCAATGTATTGCGTCCTCCCAAATACCCCTGTACGGCGCGTCCTCTAATTCGGACAAGGTACTGCGCAAGCCTGTTTATATACATATGTACTTTAGTTTATGAGTGAAACATGAGATAGGGTTTTTAAATTGATTTTTTTTTTCTTTACAAGTATCCTTCTTCTCTTTTTTTTCCCATATATATATATATATATATATATATATAATTTTGCATTCTTTATAATAGTTAATAAATTTTAATAAATCCTTATATCATATCTTCTTTACACTAAATCTCTCATTTATATTTTATTTGCACTACACTTTTTAATAACTTAATATTATTATTATTATTATTATTATTATTATTATTTTCTTTCAAATTAATTATGCTAGAATTTTAGGATGTTACAGATTCTATGTCAATCATTTAAAAATTCACGAGCATTGTACGGAAGGACTGAATTTACAACGATGAAAAAATAGGAGGATCGAATGTGTACGAAAAAAACTTTATGGATCAAAATCGCACATGATCAATAGTATAAAGACCAAAATTTCAATTAAGCCTATTAAATATTATAAGATAACTTTCACATACCGAAACTATATTTATAAAATAAGTCAAAATATCATTTTTAAGTTTTTCTATCATCTACAATTAATAGTAAAGCTTTTCATTTCTCTTTCATTTATAATAGAAACTACTTTTTTTCCTTTCCCCCCATTGTCATCATACCTTTTCATTTTCTATCTCATTTTTATTTTAATTTATGATATTATAATTAACATAATCATTTAATTTTAAAATATCATGATGATATATTTCTATCAAAAAAAAAAATCAGGATCGTATAATTAAAATTGTTTTTATTTATTATGCTTTTGTAATTAATCTTTTTTTAAAGCAGAATTAGTAATTAATCTTTTCATTTTTTTAATTAGAAACTTACTATTTCATAAATCATAATATTATTCTTTTTTCCCACCCTCATCGAAACTTTTTTTTTATTATCAGTATTATTTATGATATTATAATTAAAATAATTATACTTATAATTAATGTCATATTATAATTTAAAATATTATGATATTATAATTATAATCATTTTATTATTAGCAAAAAAATGTGGAGAGTGAGTAGAATAAGCTACCGCACCTCACTTAGGAGGTTTGTTCAAAATCATTGGAACGAGATTCATACAATTTAATTTTGAGATTGATTAAGCAAGTAATCTCAACACTCAACTTTGCTATACATAAATTTTATTGTTGTTATATGACTTTCAAAATTAGTATTTCATGTACTTCATTATAATCTTCACAATATGTCGAACCTAATTGAATTTGACCTGTTATTTGAGATTAAATTTATTCATGTTACTTGCATTAAAAACATTTATATTTTAAAATATGTAATCATATTATCGACATAACTACTTCGTCTAATTTGATATGTGAAAAATCATTATTTGTTTTTCCTTAAAACAGGATTCGGTGGTCTATTACATTTAATAGAAAAACAAATAAACATCATAGGATGGATCTGGTACATGAAAACTTATTACTATATTAATATATTTACAAGTCATTTTGATACATGTGCAGATCAATGTAACCCGTGCGAATGCACGAGTCAACTTGCTAGTTTGTTAGTGCTTCTTTGGGTAGAAGCGGAGTTTCAGCTCCCAAACCCTAGTTACTACGGTAACTGAGATATTTGGGTATAAAATCTCATCCAAAATAATTGATTCCTGGTGGGTAAAATTGAGTTTTTGTGGAAGCAAAATTTTTTAAGTTTTTTGTTGAAAATAATTGATTCTAGATGTAGTACCCACAGAATTCTATATATTTACACCTCAAAAGTGATTTTACTTTATCATTCAAATAAAATCAATTCTTCTAAACCTACTTTTAAAATATTGTTACCAAACATAAATTAAATTTTTTAACCTCGATTTTTTTAAAATCAAATCTTTCAAAATCAATTCTAACTGAATCGATTTTATCAAAATCTAAAACAAGAGCATGTTAGTTATTTTACTGCAGGTGTCAATCTTTCGATAAGTGAATTAATTATTTTATATTTTTCCTGAATTTTGTTTTTTTTAAAGTATTTTTTTTTACTATTTTACTCGATCCAAGCAAACTGGGTCTGGGGTCCACTCTGTAAAACAGTGGCATCAACTTCCCCTATGGACTGTGGAGAGCAAAAACCTAAACCCTAGCCTGGGTTTTACTTTGCAGCAGCAAATGATGAACCTTATTCGCTCATCAAAATGGAACCTTTGCAGCACCCCTCGTGTTTATAGGACACTCTTTCATACTCGTTCACCTCCTCCAAGCGATTCCCTCTTCCTTCGAATTAGCAGGGCGGGTAACCCCAACATTCCCATCACTCCTATTCTCGATGAATGGGTCGGAGAAGGCAGAGACCTCAACCATTCCGAACTCCAATATTTGGTAAAGACTCTCAGATTGTATCGCCGCTACAATCAAGCTCTTCAGGTCCACCCCCATTCTCTCCTTTTCTGCTCCCAAATGTCATTTCCATTGCTTTTCTTTTTCCATTTTTTTTTTCATCTTTTGATCAATATTGAAATTGGAGATTCCAAGTTCCAACCTCAATCTCAGTTAGAGGAACAGTAAAGCGTAGATCATTTGTCAATATTTGAATATTATGTTTTTATAATAATAATAAAAACAGATGGGTTTTAATTGGTTGAATAGGTTAAATGGGATTTTAAGTGCTTTTCTTATTTTTATATCGTCAACCAATCGGAAATGAACAAATCATTGAAAATCTTTGACTCTTATCCAAACCACTTTAAAAATCATTCTTACGTGACTCCTTGTATTATATTTTTGGATAATTGGATGATAATGTAAATGTAGGGTTACTATGGTACTATGGTACAGGGGATAGTGTCAAACATGTGGATTTCAAAATAAAGGTTTAAAATTCTATTAATTAATGTTACCAGTAGTCAATAAAATATTTGACAACATATCTGGGAAGGATTTTTTTTTTGAACCAACGTATCTGGGAAGGATGATAAATGGTTATAATGCTCGTGGATCAACATAAAACTATTATTAACTTTGAAATTTAAAATTAAACTTTAAAATAAAAAAAGGAGTACTAATTCTGCTAATAGAAAATAATTAAAGGTGTAAAGTTGCTCCATTATAACTATACCGTTTGTGTTTTGCTTGTACCCGGTCTATCATAAACTAAATTTGCAAGTGGTGCTTGGTCTGTAACATTTCGGTTGATTATCTTCGAGACCAATGATTATTGGATCATTGTTTTGCTTGTGTTAGATATCAGAATGGATGAACGACGAAAGGTTATCATCTGGAGACATTGCTGTACGTCTCGACTTGGTAGCAAAAATCCGTGGCCTAGATCAAGCTGAGAAATATTTTGATAGCATTTCAGATGCTTCAAGAGATTTCAAGGTCTATGGTGCTCTTATGAATTGCTATGCACTACATAACCGAGTGGAGCAAGCAGAGAATATCATGCAAAAAATAAAAGAGAAAGCTTCCAACCAAGTTATAGACTTGGTACTGAGTTATAATGTTTTGTCAAAGCTCTATGCTAGGGTGGGTGAATACAAGAAATTGGAGAATCTGATGCAAGAAATGAAAGAGAAGAATATGTACAACAGTGTTACACCTACTGCTTGGCTGAATGTTTATGTGACCACGAAAGACATTGAGGGGATGGAGAAGTTACTAATGCAGATGGAAGCTGATCCCCTGGTGACTCTGGACTGGTTAACATACTCCATTGCAGCAAATGGTTATACTAAAGCTGGCCAATTTGAGAAGGCCTATGCAATGTTGCAGAAATCAGAGCAATTAATCCATGGCCAGACAAAGAGGGTTGCCTATGAATCTCTTATATGTATGTATGCTGCTATTGGGAAAAGGGACAATGTGTATCACATTTGGAATATGTGCAGAAATTTAAATAATCCCCTCAACTCAAGTTACGCCTCTATGTTAACCTCATTAGCGAAGCTGAAAGATATTGATGGAGCTGAGAAGATTCTAATGGAATGGGAATCCGGAAATACATGTTTTGACATCAGAATTCCAAACATGATGGTGAGTGCTTACTGTGCAAATGGTCTTTTGGAAAAGGCTGAAGCATACATCGGGAGGCTTTTAAAGGGAGGCAATGAATTAAATGGAAGCACCTGGGATCGTTTGGCACATGGCTATTACAAGTGTAAGGATATGGATAATGCAGTTCAGACATTGAAGAAAGCAATATGCTTGGGAGCTCGACCAGGTTGGAAACCTTATCCATTTACTTTGGCTGCATGTATTGAACATGTCAAAGAGAAGGGAGATTTGCAGTTGGCATTGGAGATTCTGAGGTTATGTATGGAACGGGGTTATTTCTCTGCTGCTACCTATGATAAGTTACTAAGTTATGTGCGTGGTGAAATCCCAGAAACAGAAGCCTTAAATCTGATGAAAGGAGATTATTGTCTAAAGACAGATGAAGTTCAAGATGGAGAGAAGCCGCATGAAATGTTGCTCCAGGGAGAGGTCAGCTGCTGACCCCGTTGATGTGTATTTTAATTTGTAAATATTGTTATGTCTTAGTTGTTTGCATCATCTTTATCTTTTTAGTAAGTTTTCTATCCATGCACAATTTTTCTTCACAATTTGATCCATTTATAAATGATTAAATTTAATCACTAGTAGCATGTTTTTATGTGTCAGATTCTTTTTAAATTCGTCAATAGAATCTTTATTTGTATTCTTTTAATTTTTCCAAATTAGATCGTTTTACCATTTGACATTATTACGAAAGTGGTTTCTATGACAGCTCTCATATTTTTTATTTGGGTACATATTTGTTTTCCTTTTACCTTTTGCAGCTGTTGGACTCTGTTAATATTTGTTTGGTAATAATATAACATTTACCAATATTGTCAACTGAAAAGTGATACTAGACATTGAAGGTATTATGGAATTTTCTGATTATGAGGATTTTGAATTCTGAACACAATGTTATTACAATCAGATGAATGTCTGAGTGTGCAGATTGAAGTTCCACAACCGCATTAACTACTTCATACACAAGCACATCTGATACCGAATAATCATTTGATGGCGTATTACTTGCATGAAAGCAAAACATTGATACGCTTCCTATTATTTGTGTTCATGATTCTCTCTCATGGAGGCTTCAGTTCACAAGAAAGATCACTTTCCCAAGTCGAAGTTTTAGCATCCAGATCTCAAACTATATGCCAGATGAGTAGACTCTGCAGTTTGCACACTTGAAGCAATGATTCTCAAGGTTCTTAACCTCCAACAGGACCAAGTCGTGGCATTAATTGATTGTTCAGTGTTTTTGCTATACAAAAAGATGGTATTATAGACTATCAAGATGCTTGCAATTGCTAATTCATACAATGTAGGTTTCCACACAAATTCATACAAAACTGGGAGGCTAGTGTTACTCTCCCCACTTGTTCATTCTTCAAGTCTTGTTCGATGCATGACAGCAAAAAGCAAAGTCATTAACCCCATTCTTCCTTAGCAGTTCAAACCAAAATGCACCATGGAGTACAACTCTTCATGATAGATTTTTAACATCAAGATAGTAATTTGCTAAGTTACTAATAATTAGTAACTTAAACTTCATACAAAGTGCTTAAAGTCTATTGGGGATCCTTTTTAAAGCATGCATTTATTGTTATATGAACGTGCTAGAATTTCCCAGCTCAAGTTGAAATGTCTTTATGGTGCTAAAAGAGTTGTTTCTAGTGATTTGAAGTTATTTCTATGGTATAAAGCAGATGGAACAAAAAAAATTACAAAGTAGTTACCCGATAACGAAGTAGTATATATGAAGGCAAAGTGTCAATTTTTTTTACTAACAAGGTCAAAGTATTTTCAAGTTATACTACATCAAGATAACTTACCCTATAAAAAATTTGTACAACTTATAATATCACTTTTTATTCATTTTTCACATAGGAAATTTGTCATAAGCCACATATGACCACTAACGGGTCAAGTAGTATGGTTAATAGGACGTAGAGGTAAGTAAATGGATGTCGAAACTAAATCTATGAACTAATGTATCTTACGTTTGAAAATTTAAGGTATTATATGATTTTTTTTTAGGGATTAAAAGTGGATCCCAAAATGTTTTATGGACCAATTTGGGCTTCATCGAAAAAAATGAGAACATAAAGAAAGTAGGAATAGAAAAAGGAGCAGAAGTGGCGTTCTGAAGTTGAGCGAATGAACCTATGTGGCTTCTCACAGAGGTTGATGACTGGTGATGGCAGGCCCATCATTATGTTTATCTATTATACGCAATGCAACTTATGATACACAGCTCAGAAACAGAAGTTAGAAAAGGTCATCTTTCCCTTTCAAGTTCTATATCAGTTTTGGACAGAGCTTACGTGAAAAATCACTTTTCTGTAGTCTGAGTTGGAAGGATAAGGGAAGCTCTTTTTTTTTTATTTTATAAAAGGATAAGGGAAGCTTTAGCAATATGATTCAGCGACTTGAAGAATTAAGACCGGAAGTCACTTTCATCTTTAGTAAGAATCGTACAAAACAACCATCTATCATCTATAAAAGTTATGGCCCCCAGTAGTCCCCACTCCATATACCAACATAGTCATTTTGTTTGACATGTAACTGAATAACAATAATGTAAGGTTTTTGGATAGGTTTAATGATACTTTCAGACTTACACTCTCTGTCTTCACATACTCAAAAATCATTGAATAACATCTTATGCTGTGTTTTGTATTTGTTGCTGTGGGTGCCAACATATGATTGCACCTTTCAAACATTAATAAAACAAAAACTCAGCAGTCTTAAACAAACTTTTTATGACCCTTTTATTTACACAACATTACTATCTTAATCCATCAAATAATTTAAAATAAATACATTCCTACTTATTACTTTATAAACAAATTCACTTTTATAGGATTTCTCTTATCTCTCGTCCTTTTGTAGTTAAAAGAGTGAAATATATTAGTATAGTTTGAAACAAACTGAAAGAGGTGTGTTCGAAAACATAAGGTTGAAGGAATGGAAGTGATTTTGGAACAAGCTAATGTGAGTAACTTCTCCCTTTTAGAAGTGATTCTGAAGCATTTGGAAATGGTTCCAAACATGATAGAAAACGAAAACGCCATGTTAACTTACACAAACATCTATTGTTGCTCAAAGCGAGACTGATAATTGTACATATCTCAGCATTAATTTGCAACTTCTCTAGCACATGACACATCAGGCAGAGTCTGCGAACAGACTACTGAATTTGCATTCTATACAAGGATGTACCACACAAGATGAAAATGAAATAGCATTCAGAATAAGAGAAGACACAAAACTACACAGCAAAGGAGGAAAAAACAGATTCTACCAAGTGATTCATCAGCTTGCATTAGATGCCTTCTGATCCTTGGGTTACTGTTCCCTGAATTATGATACGAATTAGGATATGTATACATGTCTGTCACCTGGTTACCAAAGACCCTAGCAAATATCATACCACCAAAGATTCCAAATGATGTATCTTGTAAACCACTTGTGCTAAGCATTGGTGAAGTGTAACTGCTTGGAATTGAGTCAAATTGTTGAGGATGATGGGGATGATAACTTTGAGAACTTGCATGGGAAACAGTTGTAGTATTATAAATCCTAGGACGAAGGGGTCTTTGCGGTATGACAATCCCTACTTGATGAGCCTTTCCTTCAGAAGGTCCTGCGGTTTGGCTGCGACAATACAGTGGAATTAGGGAGGATTCAGAAACTTCTGATTTGCATACTGGACATTGTGGCTTCTGCTGCTCTTCGTTTTCTGAAGAGATGACGCTTCGGAAATTAAGCCACTTGTAAATGCAAGGCCAGCAGTAGAGATGACCACAAAGAGTGACCACTGGATCTTCCAGACACTCCAGGCAGATGTTGCAGTCAAAGCCACCAGAAGTATTTCTATCAGAATTTGCAATGGCATCACTGGAAGATTTCCACTTTTCTGAAGATGGTTTATCTCCAAAGGAATTGATTTGGGGCACAGCCTCCTCAAAGTACTGCTCCAAGGCCATTGTTTCTTTTGTTTTACAATATGTTCTTTTGCAGATTCCTTAACCTGAAAAGCATGTAAGAATCCTGACTGTCAGATAACATATTAGTTCATCCTTTATAAACGAAGTTTTGTTGAGATGATCTTAAAAATCAGTCTGCAAATTCATAAAGACTAAGCATTCCTCAAAACTGAAAGTCTTGATAAAAAAAGAAAAGAAAGATGTCAATCTACACAACAATGGTATGATTATTTTACTTCTAGCTGACAAAGAAGGTTTGGCAAAGCAATTTATGTCATTCTATGTGCCATGTATATATTGGTGGCATTTGGTCGCAAACAGAATAGGACATAACATGATGTCTTCTTGTTATGTTCTCTTTGGTTCCACCCCTTTCAGTAGAACCAAAATGTTCAACTGTTTAGTCTTTTACCCTGTTTTGTTCTGTTTAAAAATTACACAAAACAGAACCCATATGTTCTGTTCCGTTCTATTCTAACATGTCTACCAAATGCTACCATTGAGTTTAAGCCTCACAAGAATGGATTTGGATCCTTTCCTTTTTTCCTCTCATGTTATGTTATGAGAGAGAAAGATGCAAAAGCAAATTTACTTTTATCTGTGGGATCCATTCAAATTTGCTTTTGTCTCTTTGTCTCTCATCAAATGAAGGAAAAAGGAGAGGATCCCACACCCACAGGAATTTAACAAACAGTTATTGATTCATGAAGTTGATTGGTGTGGGTTAAAAAGATGCCAACAATTAATAAATTGATATCCCAACCAACGAAATAAAGTTCAGTGTCCTTCCACCAACTATACATTGGGACATTTATGATTACTTGATCAGCCACATTGATTATGACTTTCTATAAAGGTAAGACGTGTTAAAAAAATAAAAATCTTAGGATCAAATCTAAAGGTTTACAGATAATCTCAGAGTACCAGTGACATTCACAGACAACATTATAGGTTAACCTTGAAAGTTAGACTACAGATCTTGATACTGTGCTACCTAGGAATAGCTCAGGTGGTTGCCTGGTTAGGTCAGAGTTGGGATAGAGGCTATTAGCTCAAGCCTTAATAACAACTCCTTAATGTACCAAAAACTAAATCTTTAACAAATACTTACTGAAAGAAAAAATCACATGTCAGTTTAGTTCAGGAAAATATGTCAAATGCCAAACTTGAAATTGCATCCAGATCTAGAAATGAGCATACTAATTTCAAGTGATGTTTTCTTATAAAAAATTCATACAACACTCTTAGTTTGAATTTTGCCTTAGCATTTCTATCCATTAACTCCATTATTCTGTTGTTGGAAGCCAGAACCTCCCCAGCATTTTTTAAAAACTACCAATTGTTTAAAAACAAAGATTATGTGCTTCGATCACATCAAACTACCAACCACCAAACAACAATGTTTTAATTAATGATACTTGCATAGACTTTATAGTTTATACTCACAAATCCTTCATAGACTCCATGGTGGCCTCATATGAACCATTAAAAAAAAGTTAAACTGGGGCATGGATGTTATGCATACTAACCTAAAAACAATGGTAGAGATCTTCCTGGTTTAAGCATTAATTGCTACTCCATGAGCATAACAGAATTTCTCTTATCGAAGTAGCATTATTCTAATGTTTTATTCAGAGTAGTTAGAAATAACTGCACAGTTTAATCTCAGTTTCTGCTTTTAAAAAAATTAAAATAAATAACAACAACAACAACAACAATAATAATAATAAAAAAGGGTCTGTTAAAGACTACAGAGTCTAACAATCACTTCTAGTCAATATGCAACAAAAAGAACTATTACAGTTTTTATTTTTACACAAGAACTATTACAGTTAGAGATATAATATATGCAAGTTACAAATCAAATTTATCTTTATTTGACAAATTAAAATAATAATTTTCTGGCAGAAATCATCTAACAGCTTAGTTAAATTAAATCACAAAACTATTTTCAGCAAAGAAGTTAATATGAGAAAATCTAGCCAATGCATTTTACTTATAATATCCAAAAACTAAATCAATCTACTGTGTGAGAGAGAATTAGGAAGGGATGAGAGGAGTTTCCTCCACTTGAAACGAATAAGTCAATTTCATATCAACTCTCTGGTCTCTAAGCAGAAGGCAACTTGGAGTGTGTGAGAAACTCATTTCAACAATCTCAGGATGTCATGCATCATTTTGACAATCAATTTTCAGGAATTAGCAATTAAATTTCTTTCTAGATCTGCTGGGAGAGAAAACAAGATTCAATCATTAATAACTGTGGAATATGTTATGGTGGCTTATAGTCATATACTGAAAAAAGAGACAATACTGAAATCAGAGACAAAAGTGTAACCCCACTCTGGGGCCTCCGTCTGTTTAGTGAAAACAGAATTTCACAAGGAACTCAAAGATTTAAGCAGCAAATAATACTTTTGAGTTGTGAGTTTAGAAAATTAATTAAGATATTAAGATCATGAGAGAAACAAAGGTGGCATACATATTTTGATTAGAAAGCAATAATCTTTAAATTTCCAAAGTAACCATACGCTGGACAAACTTAACCAAAGTAAAAGAATATAAGGAGAAATACCCAGAAACACAGAAAAGAATAAAGGGCCAGAAATTCCATGATTTCATTTTTGAACATGAACCGGTCAGCAAGGAAAACTAAACGTATTAGTGAGAGTAAAGTTTTGCCATCAATTGGAAGCTTAGGAAATCAAAACCCCAACGCAGAGGAGGATTATCTGTTTCCTTGGTGATGGTTAAAGTATCCGTTAAAGACCAAGCTGTCCATCACAATTACAAAATAAAAAAAGGGAACTTTTTGATACAAAATTTCAACACCCATAAGAACACAAGTGGCTAAGCACACAAAAAGGAGGTGATCGAAGGAAAACCGCAATCAAACTGCATGTCCCATGTCCTCTCACCCAGTATCTCTCGGTGACAGTGCCAGGAGAAGAGAGAGCGAGAGGTATTTGAATACTTACAGATGAGTAGAGAAGTGGTTTGTTTGAAAGGTGCAACTGCAATCGCAAGGTCTCTGAGAACGTTGGAAGCTAAAAAGAATGGATAGAAGGTTGGGTTGAAGAGGGGGGACAGCAAACAAGAGGAGCAAAGGGAAAACAAGACTTTGATATACTAAGCATGTAATAAGGCATGCTTATATAGGATGGAGATTACATGCTTGATTTTGTTATATCTTATTATCTCCCAATCAATATAATCTTATCACAGAAATAAAAATTTAATTTAATATAAAAATATAAAATAAATATGATAACCTTTCTCCGACGTGTCGCCACATAGCACACTCTACCCGAGGGAATATTTCTGCCAGAGAATTTAAATAGATGATTAAATTTTAAAGATTTGTTATCAGTTTTTAAAATTTATAATAATTTATAATTTGTTTTAAAAAAATTCATTTATAATTGAGGTCATTTTTTTTAGGTTCCATAATATTTTTATTAAAGTTTTGTAAAGTGATCAATTCGTTTATGCAAAAATTCAAATAAATCTCTATTTAAGAAAAAAAAACTCAAATATGTTTATTTATGTACTTTTGAAAATCCTATCATAAATATGTAAAGGGACTTAATTATAAATTTTTATAAGTCTATGGATCCATTTTCAAGTTTTTAAAGTCCAGGATCCTATTTAATTTTTCTAAAATGTTCAAGGACCAATAACAGACGTAGTTACATTTTTTTTATCAGTTTAATTTTGATTTCCTATCATTTTAAAAATTGTACGTTATTAATTAATCATATATATATGGTTTTTAATATAATTATTATATGAGTTAAATATGTTTTAAGTCCCTCAATTTTTACAAAAATTAGATTTTAGTCGCGTGTTTGGAAAACGTACTTTTTTAGTCTCCGTTTTTTAAAATGTGTCAAATGGATCATACACCACACTTTTGTTTAAAAAACTAGGGATTAAAACTGAATTTTTATAAAGAAAAAATGAGGGACTAACAATATGTGATCGTAAAAAATAAGGGATTAAAAATATATGATATATAAATCATTTTTAACAAATTTTAAAAAACAGGAGATTGAAAAAATTACGTCTGCCTAACGAGGAAATAAAATCGATTTTTTTTTTATATTAACAAAACTTAGGCATCGTTCTCAAAGACGGATGGTGGGAGCACTCGTGAGGTGACTGAGGTCTGACCACTTCCCTCCATATATGTTCTTTCTCATGCCAATGTTCTCAATTGATTCATAAATATTTCTTCTTGCTTTGTTGTACAATCTATCCTAACTCTGGCCTAAAATAATTGACCACCATCTACCAAAAAAATAACAATAATTGACCACCATGATCGTTTACTTTTATATATTTGAGTGATTCTCATTGTTAGAGTAAACTATTGGTATTTTAAAAAATTAATATAATAACTAATGATATTGTCCGAGATATGATGTGTATAAGCAGGGATGGCAGTATTAACATATATTTGGGGGAAATTGGTCTGACACGCGGGGCCCACGAGGTGGTCATCGGAGCAAGAAGACAATGAGTGGCTTTCTGGCGTATTTTTAGATGGAGGGACACATGAATGAATCGATTATATATCGGAATGAGAGGAATTCTGAGACTGTGTAGATAAGTGTACAGTTGATGGTGGCTTATATGAATTGATTAGTACTACCTATAATAACAAGATGTATATTCTTTTAAGGTAACTCATCACTTAAGAACTTCATAATTAAGCGTGTTTGACCCATGTTGATCTGTAGGGTCAAGTCGTCATGCAAAACAAAAATTTTTACATTAATATATTTAGATTTTTTTTGCCTTCATAAAAAAAAATTAGTTGGTGCTCCACATGTCGATTTTTCACCTCTAATTTTGTTAGTTATACTTGGACCCACTAAGTTTTTTTTTCTTCCAAATTTAATTTAAGAGTTATTGGTACTTTACTTCATGCAATAAAGCAACAATATAAGTTAAAAAAAGAAGTGAATACAAAAAGTCACGAGAGATAGAAGAGAGAATAAATTGATATATTTTTTTTTTGTAAAAAATAAAATAAAATCCTTCCTACTATTTTGAAGAGAGAGAAAGAAGGCGTAGATGGTAAAGTTGTGAAGGTTGGGTTTTTGAAGTAAATATTCTTTTGTGACTTTTTCTGGTCTATGATCTTTTATTTTTTATTTTGCTTTCCAGTCTTTTGCTTCATTTTTGCTCTTTGGTAGTTGTCTAATCTTTCGCGCTTTCATTTTTGAAATTGAGATTCCAATTAAAAAATATTCATTTATAGCTTTCTAATATGTTAATTCTAACATTGTTTGTGTATATATATTTTAGAAAATGAAAATATGTAGAGAGGTATATTGCAATTTGTAAAAGCATAAGTATATTGTGTTTTTTTGTCATGAAATTATGTATTTTGTGTGAGAGGCATTGGATGTAATCGTTTTTCATTTCTTAATGGATTATTTCTCATTTCTCACTAGTAGGCGTAAATTTCATATTAAAATCAAATAATGTTTTAATATATTTTGTATTTTTTATTGTATATATATATTTATAATATTTTTCTTTTATATAATATTCATATATTTTTTTTGTTGACATTATTCATATATTGTTTTCTTATCCCACTAACCCAAATTTCAGCATGGTGTATAAATTAATCAAATCAATGAATTCTGAAATAGATTTAACTCCCTTGTTGATTTTGGATCAGTCCTTGCTGTTTTTTAAATACTGCTTGTAATATTTTTAATAAATACATAGCATGTACCTCGCTAATGAAAATATAGCATGAATAAATAATTATTACAATTTTTATACTTATTAAAAATTAATATAGTTAAATATGTTTTTGTTGACTTAAATTCTACTTGTTGAAGCCTGATTTCTTTATTCTTTGGAGAGTCACGGGTTGAAGTAGCTTGCCTGGCGATCAAAGTCTGAAATTTATCTTAGCAACATAATGTGGGGTCAAAAACCTGAAGGGTTTTTGATGAAATTGAGTTCATTTTAGAAACTATTTATTAGTTTAGGATTATTCTAAAATTATTTATCAATGGGGGTCGTTTTGAACATGTAGTATATTTTATTTTTTTTTTCAATCCGACAAGTCAAAGACGCCTTTAAAGACGCCACTGCAGTTGGCGGCTATCCCTATTAAAAAAAAAGCAAAAAGCAGATGCGCAGGCGCGTCCCCCCACGATACCTGCTACAGTAGCGCTACTGTAGCAGCACCTTTTTTTTAAATTTTGAATTTTTTTAAAAAATAAAAATTTTATTTCTAAAAAAACCTATTTACCAGATAATGAACTGAATTCACCAGATATTTGTACATGATTCACCTGATATTTGCACATACTTAACCAAAAAATTTATTTCTCAAAAAAACCTATTCACCAGATAATGAACTGGATTCACCAGATATTTATACCTGATTCACCAGATATTTGCACATACTTAACCAAAAAAATTATTTCTAAAAAAAAACCATTCACAAGATAATGAACTGAATTCACTAGATATTTATACCCGATTCACCAGATATTTACACATACTTAACCAAAAAATTTTATTTCTCAAAAAAACCCATTCACCAGATATTTACACATACTTAACCAAAAAATTTATTTATAAAAAAAAACACATTCACTATATAATGAACTGAATTCATCATATATTTATACCTGATTCACCATATATTTGCACATACTTAATCAAAAAAATTATTTCTCAAAAAAACTTATTCACCAGTGAATTCAGTTCATTATCTGGTAAATGTGTTTTTTTTTATAAATAAATTTTTTGGTTAATGTTGTGTAAATATCTGGTGAATGGGTTTTTTGGGAAATAAATTTTTTTGGTTAAATATGTGTAAATATATGGTGAATCAGGTATAAATATCTGGTGAATTCAGTTGATTATCTGGTGAATGTGTTTTTTTTTTATAAATAAATTTTTTGGTTAAGTATGTGTAAATATCTGGTGAATGGATTTTTTTGAGAAATAAAATTTTTTGGTTAAGTATGTGTAAATATCTGGTGAATCAGGTACAAATATCTGGTGAATTCAGTTCATTATCTAGTGAATGGTTTTTTTGATAAATAATTTTTTTGGTTAAGTATGTACAAATATCTGGTGAATCAGGTATAAATACCTGGTGAATTCAGTTCATTATCTGGTGAATAGGTTTTTTTTATAAGTAAATTTTTTGGTTAAGTATGTGCAAATATCTAGTGAATCATGTACAAATCTCTGGTGAATTCAGTTCATTATCTGGTGAATGAGTTTTTTTAGAAATAAATTTTTTATTTTTTAAAAAAGTCAAAAAAAATTTTTAAAAAAAGTGCTGCTACAATAGCGCTACAGTGTGCTACTGTAGCAGCTATCGGGGTGGGGGGGGGGGGGGGTGCCTCTGCTTTTTGCTCTTTCTTTTTTTTTAAAATAGGGTTAGGCGCCAACTGCAGTGACGCCTTTGACTTGTCAGATTGAAAAAAAAAAAATATGACACGTATCCAAAACGACCCCCATTGGTAAATAGTTTCAGAATAACCCTAAACTGGTAAATAGTTTCTAAAAGGAACCCAGTTTGGTCAAAAAGCCAAACCTGAAATACAGTGCACAAAAATCATAGCATGTTTAGAATTGAGTAAGTGTGTATTTGGATCAGCGTGTGATAAACATGATTTTAGATAAAAGTGATTTTGTAGAATTGATTTTGGTTAAAAGTGAGTTGAGTGTGAAGTGATTTATGTTTGGACACACATATAGGAAAAATGATTTTCATCAATTCATGTTGTTTGGATAGTTTGGATCAAAATTGCTTTTGGATGAATAATTACTAAAAATGACCTTTACACACACACACACACACACATATATATATATATATATATATATATATATATATATATATATATATTGTGTATATACTCAAGTAGATTTTGTTTTCATTTATTTATATATATATATATATATATATATATATATTAATTAACAATTCAAATAAATAGGTTAAGATAAATATTTTAATTTATGTTAAATTATGAAATTAAATCCATCAAATTTAACGCAGGACCAAATGAGAAGGAGAGGAGTCTATATATAATAAACCAATATGTGAAACAAGGAATATGTGATAAAAGTTTTTTTTTTAGAGAAAATATGTGATAAAAGTTGAAACCATTAAAAAAGCAGGGATCAAAACTCTTTTAAAAAATTGATAAACTGAAATCTCAAATGCTCAATAACACCGAAATCAAAAAAGTTATTTTTATGTATGTTGCATTGAGGACACATGCACATTATGATTGGGCCAGGTCCAAATGCTTACAAACATTAGGGCACCAACAACAATGCTGCACCGCCGCACCCTCATACTCCTTGAACTTGACTGGTTACTAACGATGATAGTGGAGATTTATGTCCCGGTTTTCCAACCCAATCCTAACCTGCCTGCGATGCCCGTGCTCTGCTCTGTGGCCTACCTCCCATCGCCGCTCCATCACGTGTCATACAGATCAATTTTTAGAATCGAGTTTCCATGATCCAGAAGTTACTCTGTGTAGCTTCGCTTCCTAAGCGCTTTTGGGGTTGGCAAATCGCGTTTTTGTAGGTTGTCAAACATGTGGGAGTCATGAGACATAAATTGCGTTGGAGCCTTCGACGCACGTTTGAAGGAGGGGAAACGCTGTACCAAACATGCACTTGGAATTTCCTAAAAACACTTCGAACGTGAAACTACCCATTATAACTTATGAGTTTCAATAGAGCAATGATTCTTGAACACCCCTCCCCCTTAACATCGTGTTAGCGGAAGAATTTCAAATTCTCGACAGAAATAAATTCGACAGGATGACGGAAGAACTGAGGGAAGGATTGTCAAAAATATAAAAATTCGACATAAAGAAGAACGTCGAACTCAGAAGATTATAAGAATTGACAGGTGTGGAGTTGACAAGAAGTTCTTCAGTTAACATGTCAGACAAGCAAAGCCGTCAAAAAGGCGAAACTTAGAGCGCATCTGTTAAGAGTGAAACTTCTGATTATTGACGGATGCATTTGACTAGCTGACAAAGGAATCAGAATAATGAATGATATTTTCTAAGTATTATACTTAGCCGACAAGAAGATACTGACCGACAGAAAGGATAAATTGACAACCCAGTTTTTTGACAAAGCGTTAAGAAGAGTTGTCAAACGTACAAAAGTGTGGAAATGGATAAGTCCTCAAGACTAACAAGGCATCAGCAAGATAAGCCGTCAAGCAGCCAGACCGTCGAAGACAATCAAGTTGACGCGGAGCGGTTCAAGAAATTGAGCAGTTGTCAGAGTTGTTTGACAAGCAGATTAAGTATAAAACTTGAGAGAACTGCCAAGGACATGTGACAGTCTTTTAGATAGGGAGTTATTTCTAGGTAGTTATTTTATTTGCCTATAAATACTAGTAATCACAATGTAATCGAGGAGGTTACTTGATACACATCCTACACATCTCGATCACACAGCAGATTGACGGATTACATTCAAGTGTTCCCTCCATCCTTCTTATTTCAATACGATGACAAAATTCTATGCCATTTTCATCTCTTTTGTTCAGGTTCTTTACTTCTTGTTCCTTTTGATTTCCAGTATTTCTCTCAAGTTCGTTGTTTAAGTTTATTTTACTTCTTGCAAGAAGTGTCATTTAGATATTTCTTTACTTAACTTTCCTTTCAAACTTCAGTGTTCTTTTCATTATAAACTCAGTACAGTTAGGAAGCTATTTTCTATTAAATAATTGGCTCTCTTTTAAACTTCAAACTTACATTTTCGAACTTAAACAATTTTATTGTCAACTTTCATTATTGGAAATATTCTATACATCTCTTTCGAACTTACCTATTTGTTTTAACATCAAGTCCTTACCAGTATATTACTAGATTTGACTAACTTGTCAAATTCATACTTGGCAGACAATACATACACACGTCTTGACGAGATTACCGCATAACTCGTAGGTCCCACACTCGTTTGATCTTCAATTATTTGTAACAAACGAATTTTGGTCAGAAACCAAAAACCAACATTAACACACCGTATGTATAAATATATGATGTTAGTGTTAGATTTTGGTACTAGAATATCATTGCTCTTTTAATAATGTTTCAAACCTTTCCAACCTCAATTTCAAACAAACACTCTGTGTCGGTTTGGTTTCACATTATAAACTTTCAAAATTGATTAAGTCATCTATTAAAGGTGATTTTAGTAAAAATGATATATTTAATTGGTTACTGTCAGATAAAATTGATTTTGCCTTCATAAGTGATTCTGACTAGAAGCTACAAAAATAGCTTTTGAGTTGAGTTGAAAAAATCACACTAAGTACATGTTTGGATTCACTTTTGTGAGAGACAAAAGTGATTTCAGAGACAAAAAATTGATTTTGACATATTTGGGTGTTCTTGACTAGAATTGAATGTGCCTCGGGAATCAATTCTAACTTAAGTTAGAATTTGTAGCTTCTGCCTCTAAACGTGATTTTTAGCCTCAAATTACACTAAATTTTATATCAAACTTGCTTTTAAAAAAAAACATCCAAATATAAATTACTTCACTTCAAACTCAATTCTAACCAAATCAAGTTTACAAAATCAATTATATTTAAAATATGATCATCCAAACACAGATTCACTGGAATTCAATACACATTCACGTTATCTCCCGATTTAAGAGCATGCCAACACTCTTTTATGGTGGGATTTGATATTTGAAAAGCTAATTTAAGAATTATGTTATTTAAATATCAAATTTTGAATATTATATTTGATGTTGTGTATGTTTATTTTGTTTATTACTTACTTTTTTATTAAAAATGTATTTAACAAAAGAAACATCATATCCTCTATTTTAATGTTGAATAATCATTTATCTTCTAAATATGTCTGGATAAAGAGTATGTGACGGATAAAATATATCTGAATAAAGAGTATGTGATGGCTTCTGCAGCTTATCCAACGATGAAAAGGGGGTCAACTTTTATCTTCTCGCTTAGCTTTTTGAGAAAAGAAAAATTAAACAATTTTATTAACAATGAACAACATAATATATTTGGTAGCATCATTATGAATTTGGAGAATAGTAATATATATAGTCATTCCTAATAAAAAGTGAACAATTATATGGACTTTCCTCCGATCTAACTGTATACAAAAGAGTTGCTAACATAAGATGATTTCCTACATTAGCTTGGTCCTCTTGAATAAGACTTAAGACTTCCTTGTTTTGCACCTGGAGTCTGGGAGAGTAACTATAAAATTTAGCTTTGAAGAAATATCCTCCCTCATCACATAAATTGTGATCGAAGTCAATGTTTCGAGGTACCTGCAAGAAAGGCTCAATGCACTGTCAATTGTCTTCGACTTTATTTGCATAAACTAAAAAAACCAAAATTAAAAAGAGAAAACAACAAAACGTGTCTGGCCAATAACATCAAACGAGGTATTTGTGGATAGAAACTGCACACAAGTTACCCATATCTTCTAACTAAGGATACTTATGGCTTCTGGCAGACCTGATAACTAGAATATGTCAATAAAAAATGGAGAGAAATAGAGATAAACAATTTCTTCATCTTCTTCATCCAACAACGATAGGCTCTCACAAATTGAGAGAAAAATATAACTCTCACAAACGAAGAGAAAAACATAACAAAAGTATTGATAAGAAGTGATGATTAAAGAAGAACCCTAGCGACGCTGTTAAAAAAAAATAAACATGCTATTCTTGCTTAGCAAGCTCAATCATAGTTTAACATTTGTATGTATTAGTCCCACAATTTTTTTGGAATTATTGTTGTAATTGTGAACATTCTATTTTGATTGTTTTTTTTTTAGTTTTCACTAAAATCTGAAATGAAAAAAAATTGAAAAAATAAAAAATTACAAACATGTTGTCATGTTTGTCTTTATTTACCCCAAAATCCAAAAAAATTATAAAAGACAAAATCCCAAAAACATTTTTAATTTTATGTTATAATTTTTTTGTTTGTATTTATTTTATTGAGACAGAACATCCAAGTCCACGACCATTTCTTTGACCCATGACCCAAGTTCGACCCATCTCTTCATATCAGAAATACTCCTCCTCTCCCTGAAACCCTAGCAGCCACAATCACTTTCTTCCCTCTCACAAATGGAACCCTAGCCGTCATCTTCTTCTTACCATCACCCAAAAACGCGCACCCCATGTTCCCTGTCCCGGACTTTGTGCCATTTTCCTTCTATTTTTGTCACACACTTATAGTTATCATTTCAATGTTGCTTCATTTGTTTCTACTTTAATTCATTTCATTGTGTCTATTGGTAGTCTATGATCTCTGATTTTTTTTCTCTCTCCTCCTTTTACTTGAATATGCTACTTTGCTCTTGTCGGGTTTACAAAGTTAACAGGATTGCATACGTATGTATGACCCAGTTGGTTAAATGCTTGGCAAAGTTAAGTGTCGTATGTGTAATGCAGGTTGAGTTACTGGTGTTTTTTTTGGTAATCTTTGAATGGTTGTGATATTTTTGTTTTTCTCTACTCCTCTTATGTCATGGTCTCTTGCTATAATTATAAACTAATCTCATTTCATTTAGATGGTTTTTTTTTTCTTTTTATAATTGATTTCTAGTCTTGCTTATCTAGACAGCATCAGAACAGTGGGCTTTTCACGTGAAGCTTGGTAAGTGGAATTCTTCTTAGTAGTCACTGATATCACTCGTATCCATGTTAAATTTTAACTCTCTTTTTTATTTCTTCATTTTTTTCGGGTAAATAGATATTTTAAAATTCATTAACAATTCGTACAATAATTTGGGTAACCGTTTTAACAGGTGCATTAAGGCTGTTATAGGTTTAAATCCCCATCCTTCCCTACATGCAATCGACTTCTGAACTCAACTTTCCAAACTATTTTTTTAAAGGTTTTCCAATTTTTACCCAAATTAAATAAAATTGGTGGCAACTTTATTCTTTTTATAAAACCATCTTTTCTTCGTCGTTTAAGTCCTCATCCTTCTCTACGTGTAATCAATTTCCGAACCCAACTTGGTTCCAAAGATCATTTTTAAAGGTTTTTCAATTTTTACCCAAATTAAATAAAACTGGTGACTCTACTCTTTTTCTAAAACCATCTTTTCTTCCTCATCCTTCCCTATATGTAAACGACTTCCGAACTTAACTTGATTCCAAAAACCATTTTTTTTACCCAAATTAAATAAAATTGTTGACGATTATTCTCTTTTTCTAAAACCATCTTTTATTTGTCTTTTAAGTCCTCGTCTTTTCCTACGTGCAATCGACTTCCGAAGTCAACTTGGTTCTAAAGACCATTTTTAAAGTTTTCCAAATTTTTACTCAAATTAAATAAAATTGGTGGCCTCTCTACTCTAAAACCATCTTTCCTTTGTCGTTTGAGTCCTCATCCTTCCCTACTAACAATCGATTTTCGAACTCAACTTGTTCCAAAGATTATTTTTTAAAGGTTTTTTAATTTTTACCCAAATTAAATAAAATTGATGTCAACTCTACTATTTTTCTAAAACCGTCTTTTCTTCGTGGTCCCCTTCGCAATTTTCGGTGGCGATGAGAGTTCCTTTCAGCCAAAGCAGATAGATGTCGATCATGTCTCAAGAAAGAACAATTTCAGTGAAAAAGAAAGCTGTTATGCATTATGCAAATTTGTTTTGTTTTGTTTTTTTAATAAAGAACGGTTTTACGAGACTTACGCATGGTTTTGGATGGAGTGATTTTGGGGACAGAGAAGTGCCGGGAGGGAAGTGGCTAAGAAAAAGGCAAGTATATGTATTTAGACGGGGGAGAGAAAATAGGGGAGAAAGAAAAAAAGACAAGCGGGCCCATATAAAATAAAATATCTCCAGGAGTAGAGAAAACTCGTAGAAGTGGGCACAAAATTTAAAATACCAACTTTATCCTTATATTTTTAATATTGATATAAAATTATTATTATATTATTAGAGTAAAAATGTCATTGTATCAAAATTTAACTTTTCTTTCTTTTTTATATTTTTTTTTCTCTGAATCCAAACAATCTAAAAATTCATTCATTCTCTCTTCTCTCACTTCTCTCCCTTCTCCGCTTCTTTCTTCCCTACTTCTCTCATTATTCAAACAAAGGAATCATGTAAAAAACAAGAATTACATTTCATCTTTTTAAAGTTTTGCTAAAAAACACTCTATTCAAACTTATTTCAAAACTACTCACTTTTTTTTTATTTTGAAAGGACAAAAGTACTCACTTGTTGACTTTTGATATTTTTAAGCTAACAAATTCTAATTGAATATATTATTTAATCATTTTTTTTTTGAAAAGATAATTATTTAATCATGTTAAGTGTCAACTAACTAGATAGTGTGGTTTCAAAAAAAAAAAACTAGATAGTGTGGAAAATAAATTAAAACAAGCAAAGTAAATTATGTAACCAAATTTTTAAATCTTTTTTATCTTTCTATTTTTGACTATATCACTCCATGTAAAATTTGTATTTCCAATATTTATCTGGAAGTAACGTGACGGTTTAAATGACAAGAAGTTTTGTAAGCTTCTTTATTCTTTCACTGTTTTTTTTTTGTCTGACCTAAACTTCATTCAAAATCTTGTTAAGTCATATCCTTTTGACGGTTTAAATGAATCCCCTTTAAAAAAAATTATAACTTTATTATTCTTTTACAACGAAATGAGTGAGGACAAAGCACGCTGAAAAGACCCGTATTGGTTTGTGGGGACAGTCGTCAATCCATAGAGCAGCCAGGGATGTTACAGATGGTATCAGAGTGTCACCTCTCCCAGTACGGTGTGGTTCGGGGACGAACCAAGCGGAAACTAGTGGGCATGTAACACTCGGGTGCCGACGAGGGCGGGGAGTGATCGCCGGTGCAAGAAGGCACGGACAAGGAGCGACTCCTGGCAGGCTTCTAGGCGGAGGGACACATGAATGAACCGATTACACACCCGAATGAGAGGGATCCTGAGACTGTGTAGGTATGGGACTATACAGTTGAGGAAGACTTATATGAATTGATTGGTGCTACCTATACCAACAAGATGCATCTTCTTTTAGGGAGTCCATCACTTAAGAACTCCACAGTTAAGCGTGCTTGACTTGGAGCAATTCTGGGATGGGTGACCTCCTGGGAAGTTTTCCTAGGAAGCGTGTGAGTGATGACAAAGCACGCTAAAAAAACCCGTGTTGGTCTGTGGCTCCATCATGAATGATGGCTTTAAGTTACGGCCCCATTCATCAAGGTTCATGGCACACATTTCCAATTTTTGCTCCACATTAATTGAGGTTGTAGTAGGCCAACTATGTTTTACTATTTCTTCAATGTCCTCCTCTACCAGTCAATGATTCTCAAACTTGAATCTTCTAGCCACAAAGTAACGACTAGACTGATTTTCAGTGATAAGAAGAATGAGACTATGGTCAGAAATTGAAGCTACAAGATTTGTAAGCTTTGCATTAGGAAAAAAGCTCCACCATGATGGAGTAACCATAGCTCGGTCAAGTCGTTCTTCGATCTCATTTGGCCTACCCTTAGCTTTACACCAAGTATAGGGGTACCCTTCCAAAGAAATATCATATAAATTACAATCCAAGGTGACATTCCGAAAACCATCAAAAAGCCATTGAGCACGCTCCACCCTTCCTCTTTTATCCTCGTGAGCTAGGAGATCATTAAAATCTCCAATAATACACCAAGGAATGTCAGACTTACTGGCCAAAGATCTAATTAAATTCCATGACTCACTTCTTCTAGTACTTTCAGGGAGACCATAAAAGCCTGTTAACCTCCACTTTTTATGATCACCTTCATCCACTTCCAGATTAATATAATTACGAGCAAAATTAATAACCTGAATTTTTAAAGGATCCTTCCAAAGGACAGCTAAACCTCCACTTCTACCTTCTCTATCAACACTGAGACAACAAGAAAAACCCAGCTTCATCTTCAACTCTTCAATTTTTCTAGCATGAACTAAAGTCTCACAAAGGAAAATAACATTTGGTTTGTGAGATTGGGTAAGATCTTTAAGTGATGGAATTGCACTTAGGTTACCCAATCCTCGGCAATCCCAACTAAAGATGATCATTATTTCTGGCAGGCCTGGAAACCATGCCCTGCCATTAAAAAATGCCCTGTATTTTTACCAGCTCCAGTATTGTTATTTGCACCCTCCTGCCCCTCGTCACATTCTGTTGCATGCGCTGCATGGCTATGAAATTCACCCACCCCTCTCATACGTTTCTGAACCCCTTGGTCCAATCCACCTAATGCCAGCTCAGGTTGTGTAGCGAAATTAAGAGGATTATTCATTGCTGGACGAAAATTATGGGGTAGATTTAAATTAATAACAACCCCATTATTTGGAGTTATGTTATCATTTAAACCAGATTGAGATACCCCTTGATTTTCTCCAGAATTTGAAAGCTCATGAATGACGGATCTTGTTGCTGATTTTGTGGGAAATTATGCTTCCTTTCCCAATCCACATCACCGCCTCTCTCGGCCACCCTCGCCTGTGCTTCCCCCACCCGCCATGACGAGTTTCAGCTTTCAAAAAACTACCCCATCCCCTTTCACCAGAAATCATACCTGGTTCAAACCTCTGGGGACAAAAATTATCACCATGTCCCAGAAGACCACACAAATAGCAAAAGACTCCAAGATACTTATACTTGAAATGCACCACACTCCAGTCCCCTCCTACCATCCTAACCTTCCTTTCTTTCCTTAATGTCTTTGAAACATCTAAACGAACTCTGATTCGCATGAAAGCTCTCCAAGGACCAGTTTTATTATTCTCATCATACTCCAGGAATTCACCAATATAGTTCCCCAAGAGTTTTCCGACCATTTCTGTCATAAAAACCACGGGTAGATGAAAAACTTGCACCCAAATATCCAAGTGCTGTAGCGGAATAGCCTGCATCGATCTCCCTAGTGTAACCTTTTCCACAACTAACATATAATTATCAAAGGACCAGGGACCACCATTAGTAACCCTCTCAAGATCAAGGTGATGATAGAACTGGAAACAAAAACGACCTTCCTCCAAATCTTTGATCGTTACTCCCTTCCCCGGACGCCAAACATCAGTCATTCGGTGCTTCCTTATGTGAGCTCTCACTGGCCTATCCGACAAGAATCTCCCAACCAGACATAAACTAATCTCCTCAGGAAAAACTTGGTCCTGAGAAGCATTCATTATAATGCCTTCATCTTCTTCCATCAAAGATAAACTCTCCATACCAGCTTCCATGACTCCACGAAAACATCAAAATACAAAGAGAAAATAAACTCTCAGGGACGAGAGAGGGAAGAAACTCTCATAGACGAAAGAGATTCATATCATAACCATAACCATACGTTGGAAAGTGGAAACGGCTACTCTTTTTTTTCCCGTTAACGAGCTCCAAAAATTTGATATATATATAAAATTCCAATTCTAGTTTGTTCTTATTTAACATGATTAAATAATATATTCCGTTAAAATATGTTAACCTCATTAACAGTTAACGAGTCAATAGGGGTCAACTGTAATTTTAAAATAGGTATGGGGTAGAATGTCTTTCGAAAAAACTTCGAAGATGAAGTATAATTTCCTCATAGTAAAAATTAAATTCCTTTGTGAAACTGCAAATTAGTTTATTTTGCTATCTAATTAATGAAACCAGTATTGTACATATATTTGTTGGACCTAATTAATGCTGTCATGAAAGAAAATAGCGGAAGATGGTTGAACAGGGTTTTCGTTCATGTTCTAGATTGTAGAAACATTAATTGGTATTTCAAGACGATCGCCAAGAAGAGTGATGTACATATTAACTTGTGTATTACAACTGGTTGATATCGTTAGAGAAAATTTTAGTTCACTTTAATACGCTTAATCAGTAATTGCTGAGGCAAACGGGGTAAGCTAGATTCTCAACCTAGAAGCAGACAATAGGATTCCATGATTGAGAATATCTTATATATTTCGAACATGATTTCCTTCTTGTAATTGATTTGGAGCACTCGATGTACTCATTTTAATATATAGTTGCTTAAAAAAAAAAATCAATTACAACGATTCAATATTACATATCAATTTAAAATTTTAAACAGTAAAATTACGAGTTATTTTAGTTATAAAGGCATCACTTTATTTTTTTAAAATGTAAAACTTCTTTACCAATATACTCATAGTTGAATTCTCGTACCAACATGTGATTGATTCAAGTGGTAATGAGCTTGGATCCTTAAGTAAGTGATCAGAGATTCGATCCCAGTCTCTTATATATAGAGAAAACCTGGTTGGGAAAGTTCAACCCCTAAGGGCTCGTTAGTGATCAGGATTTGATAGGGGTGGATAGGATAAGAGAGTATGATTGAATAAATGACATGATTGATTTATCATGCTGGCTCATCAAACAACAGTTTCAGACATGATATGATATATTATCCTATCATGTCCTCTCTTATCCTGATCGTCAAACGAGCCATAAATATTATCAGTACCTTGAGGGATTAGTCTCATTAATCACATTCGGAAGATACCCTCAGAAAAAAAAAAATAGAGACACATTTATAAAAATGATGTACCTGCATATCACATTGGCATGTATGCTCCAATTTAATTTGGAGACAGTGGGTATTTAACTTTATTTGTTGTATTTTTATTGGCATTTTTGTTTTTCGTTTCTTAGGCCCAAAGTAAAAAAAAAAAAAAATCTTACGGGAAAGGACTTCAAATTTAATTCCAATTTCACTAAGTAGGTTATTAAAAGGGACAAACTAAATTATAGTAGTAGAATCACGAATTTAAATTATAACCAATAATTTTGCTGGGTTAATTTGCTAGAACTTTCTAACGCCCACCATTGTTTCCACGTCAGTGAAATCTATCCCCAAATTAGAATTTTGGAATGGCTATCACATATTCACATGGCCAATTCTTCTATGTCCCTTCTTCTTCTTCTTCTTCTTCTTTTTTTTTTTATAAACTCCATTATATTAAAAGAGCACATGGTTTGCTATACCCAATTACAGAGTGATATTCATTACAAAGGAGATCAAGATAAAACCTCAACCAAGAGTAACCTAATAATCACAAGGTTGAAGCTCTACCTAATACCCTCACCATTGCAAAAGAGGAAAATCAAGAGAAGAATCCCTTCTTATTACTATATTGGCCCCGTTTGGGTAAATAGCTTAACTAAGCACTTATGGCATATGTTGAAATCAAAAACACAATCTGCAAACAAGAACTGCATTGGCAGTGTGAAGCAGAACTGCATTGGCAGTGTGGAGCATTATGGAAAATGCAGAGAGAATAGAGAACTTGATTCTCATTGATTAGAAGAATGAAAAAGAGTTAATACAGATTGGATATATATACAACAACTAATTAACTTAAGAAAGCTAAAGCTATGAAGAAAGGAAACTAACAACCAACATAACCAACCTAACTAACATAACTGTTATTTAACTAACTAAACTGTTTTTGATAACTAACTAACTATTTTGACACCCCCCCGCAAGCTGGAAGGTGGATATCCAACATGCCAAGCTTGGATGATAGGAGACTGAATGGTCCATGTGCAAGAGGTTTAGTGAGAATGTCAGCTAGTTGGGCATGGGTGGAGATAGGCAATAGATGCGAGAATACCGGATGAACTTTCTCCCTAACAATGTGGCAATCAATCTCAATGTGTTTGGTCCTTTCATGGAACACAGGATTGGCCGCTATATGTAGAGCAGATTGGTTGTCACAAAAAATAGTGGCTTGCTTTGTTTTGGAATGTGCGAGATCATGTAAAAGATACAACAACCATTGAGCTTCACAAGTGGCTTGGGCCAATGCTCTATATTCGGCTTCGTGAGGATGATCTAGACATCTGTATTTTGCTTTTTGCTCTTCCAAGAAATGAGTGAGGAACCTAAGAAGAAGCAAAAACTGAAACCGATCTGCGAGTGTCTTGACATGTGGCCCAATCTGAATCATCGAATCCTTTTAATTTCATAACAGAATCTGCAGGAAAGAACAATCCCTTCCCGGTGCTCCTTTAATGTACCTAAGTACTGCAAAGTCGCTTGGTAATGTGTTGTGGTGGGACTTTGTAGGAATTGACTTAGGTTGCTTACAAGCAAATGCTATGTCCGGCCGAGAGTGTGTTAGATATATTAGTCTTCCCACCGGTCTTCGATAATCTGCTAGGATCGAAATAGGTTCACCACAATCGTTATGTAGTATTGCTTTGCAATCCATGGGAGTAGAGGATGGTTTTGCTGCCAATGACCACTGCATCTTGGAGAAGATCAAGAGCATATTTCCTTTGGTATAAGCTAATCCCCTTTTGAGATCTAGCAATCTCAAAGCCAAGAAAAAATTTCAGCTGTCCTAGATCCTTGATCTTGAACTTTGTCATCAAGAAGTCAGTTTCATAGTATTGATTTCGGCTAAATCATTTCCTGCCAATATCAAATCATCAACATAAACAAGAATTGTTGTAAATGAAGCACCATTAGCTTTAACATAGAGAGAGTAATCAGCCATGGACTGAGAATATCCAGATGCCATTAAGACTTGAGAAAGTTTGGCATTCCACCGCTCGCGGGCCTTTGCTTTAATCCATAAAGGGATTTTTGTAATTTGCAGACCATTGATGAATCATTCATATGCAGACTGGAGGAGGAATCATGTAGACTTCCTCATGCAAATCTCCATGGAGAAATGCTGTGTTTACATCCAAGCGATGCAAATGCCACTGCCTGAGAAGAAGCAAGTGCAAGAAGAACCCCGATTGTAGTCATTTTTACAACAGAGTCGAATGTTTCTAGATAATCAATGCCACAAGTTTGTGTGTAGCCTTTAGCTACCAATCGTGCCTTGTACCTTTCTATTGTGCCATCTGCTTTATGTTTGAGTTTAAAAACCCATTTACAACCTATAGTGTGCTTCCCTGGTGGAAGAGTGGTGAGGACCAGGTCTTGTTCTTTTCTAGAGCCGACAACTCGGCTTTGACAAGATTGTTCCAATTCTCATTTGTCACACACTTCTGCATAGCTATTGGGTTGAGAACAGGATGAAATAGCTAATGAAAAATGCTTGTGTGTGTTGGACAGGTTATGGTAAGGAATGAAATTAGATAAAGGATACCGACTTTGTGGATCGAGATGATGATGGTGTAGCAATTTGTGTTCGGGAGGGAACAATGATATTCCCGCAAGTATGCGGGTGGTCTTCTCAATCTGTTGGGTTTGTCTTGGTGCAGGAGGGGCTGAAACAAGCTCTTGTTGAATTGAAGTTGGGCTGATATCGGTGGTGAAGGATTAGGATCAGTTTGCTGTTGGGAATTTGTGTGGAAAGTATCGGAAAAAGGGTCATAGGAAAGAAGGGGATTGGCATTAGGAGTACATTGTGGTGTTTTTGTAGGTTCGGTTTCAATATAGGGAAACCTGTTTTCATAGAACTGCACATGTCTAGAAAGAAAAGTTTCTCTATTTTTGAGATCAAACAAAAGGAATCCCTTGGTTCCAAACTTGAATCCAAGAAATATGCATTTTCTAGCTCTAGGATCTAGTTTCTTTACATTGGTGAGAGAGTACTTGCATAAGATAAACAACCAAATATTTTTAGATTAGAAATGTCGGGAAGTTTGTTATGCGAGAATTTCATATGGGGATTTGTTACCAAGATATGGGGATGGTTGTCTATTGATTAAGTGAGCAAGATGAGCTACTGCAAAGTTCCAAAAGAATTTAGGTAGTTTGGCTTGGAACAAGATAGCTCGAGTGATGCCAAGAAGATGTTGGGGTTTTCTTTCTACAATGCCATTCTGTTGTGGAGTTTCCACTCTGGATGTTTGTTGTAAATTGCGGTTTGTTTGATAAAAATCATGGAGAGAAAACTCTCTACCATTATCGATCTAATGCATTTGATCTTTCGTCAAAACGTGTGTGAACCATTTGAACAAACTGTTTTATTAGAGAAGGAACTTGATTTTTGTTTCATTAGAAACAACCAAGTAAATCTACTTTTATCATCAACGATGGTTAGAAAATAGCGATGGCCAAACATAGATGGGATAGACAAAGGACCCCAAATATCAACATGTATGATATCAAATGGAAAAGATGTTTCACTAATCATCTTTTACAAAAAGGTAGTTTCTTCTGTTTTGCTAGATGGCAAGCATCACAAGGAACTCTATCTTTATTACAATGAATGAAAGGGTAAGATCTGTGCATAATATCAAGTTTATGAAAAGAAGGATGTCCTAATCTTCTATGCCACATATTACAATTGGTTGTGTCCAAGACATTTACTGAGAATGAGATTTGAAAACCACCATACTCGGGGGATTGATTGCATATAAGCCTGATTGCACCTTAGCTACACCAATCATCTTCATAGTGTTCGGGTCTGTATGACACATTGAGAATCGAGAGAATGTCAATTGGCAATGGAGTGTGGCGATAAGTTTAGAAACAGAAACAAGATTAAAACTGAAGTCGGGGATATATAATACATTGGTAAGATAGAAATTGTCCGAGAAAAAGATGGTTCTCGAAATGTTAGCCAAGATATAGTTACCATTAGGCAACTTGACTGAAATTGGATGGATCTTCTTGAAACTATGGAAAAGATCTAAGGAATAACAGACATGATCTGTGGCACCGAGTGTCCAAGATCCAAGATTTGAGTTTAGGAATCATTGAGATATTACAAATAATACCGAAACCTTAGGAACTGTTGGAGAAGAACTAAACTGATTGGTACTGTGACTATGAGAATTCTCAGAATGCTAGCAAAGCATTGTGTTGCTCGGGAGTAAAGGCAAGATTCGGGCCATCAACACTTTCTTTGTGAGAAGCAACACTATGATCATCATCGAAGTGTATTCATCAGGAGCTATGCAGATTATTAATGGCACTTGTTCCTCTTGTAATTAGGAGGAAAACCATGTTTCTTGTAACAGTGTCAATAGTATGACCACCTGCGATTACAATATGTGCATATCTTTCTGCTGTATTACCTCTACCTGCAGACTTTCCTTCTCTGTTTCGATTGTAGCCTCTATGATTCTCGGCAGCAGAAGAAGGGCTTTAGGATCATCGGATGGACCAGCAAATTCCCTTTCTTGCTGAATTAAAAGAGAGAAAACCCGATTGATATCGGGTAAAGGGCGCATCATCATAATCTGTGACTTGACACTAGAATATTGCTCATTCAAGCCTTTGAGGAATCGAATAACCTCATCATCAGCTCTATAATTCTTGATGATGGGAACCAATGTGCAAGTGCAAACAGTTTGACATAAGCAAGAAGGAATTGGTCTAAGATTGTCAAATTCTTGCCATAGGCCTTTGAGATGAGTATAGTAAGCGAAATTGAAAGATCACCTTGTTTGAACATGAAAATTGCTTCTTGTAAATCAGAAATGCGGAATGCATCCCCTTGACTGAAACGAAACTTCAAGTCATTCCAAACTTCTTGAGCAGTTTCCAAGCCGGACACACTTTGCAAAACCTGCAGGATCCAAAGCCTGTTGAATCCAAGAGAGGACAAAGGTGTTGCATCGGTCCCAAGCATCAAATTCTTGATTGTCTTCTGCAGGTTTTGGAAGAGTACCATTGATAAACCGTAATTTGTTCTTGGCTTTCAAGGCCGAGTCATTGATTTCGCCCATGTATGATAGTTTGGTCCAACAAGGGGAGCGAAAACAAGAACTGCACACCGGGATTTTCGTTAGGATGCAAGTAGAAAAAATTGAAGGGATCAAGCAAGAACAATGTGATTTGCCATGATCGCTTATGTCTATTAAAATTGGTAGAAGTGAAAAGAATCAGAGAATGATGCAAGAAGATGATTATGCGGAAGCAAGAATCGCGAATGATACCATGTTGAAATCAAAAACACAATCTGCAAACAAGAACTGCATTGGCGGTGTGAAGCAGAACTGCATTGGCAGTGTGGAGCATTATGGAAAATGCAGAGAGAATAGAGAACTTGATTCTCATTGATTAGAAGAATGAAAAAGAGTTAATACAGATTGGATATATATACAACAACTAATTAACTTAAGAAAGCTAAAGCTATGAAGAAAGGAAACTAACAACCAACATAACCAACCTAACTAACATAACTGTTATTTAACTAACTAAACTGTTTTTGATAACTAACTAACTATTTTGACAGCATAAGGTCTTATTGTACAAGAGCTTATGCCATAAGAGCTTGAATTCAATAAGTCATGTGCGTTTGGATGCATATTTCCAAAAGCACTTATACAAAATTAAGGCGTTTGGATACATTACAAGTGCTTAATTTCGCGCCGGGCGCTACATCACCAGCGCTGGGCGCTGGCTTCTGCTTTCCACTCTCGCGAGGCGAGCCAAGGTTCGCGTCGCGAGAGTGCAAAATCACTTCCCGCATTGGAGCAGCGCCCAGCGCTGCTCATTTCTAAGCGCTGGCGCTATTTGCCAGCCGGGGGGCGCTTCTTTGCCAGCGTACAAGGCGCTGGTACTCATAAGAGCTTATGAAATGCCATAAGTTAGTTTTCCTAACTTATGAGAATAAGTTAAAAATAACTTATGAAATGCCATAAGTTCTTTTCATAAGTTGTGGCAAACACGTGGCATAAGAACTTATGGCATCAGATAAGTCATAAGGAGCTTATTTAAGCTCTCACAAACGGGGCCATTATATATATGGTGCATGGTGTACTATGTTAAGTTATCTATTTATTAGAAGTAAAATCTTAAGCACAATAAAATATCTTTGGCCAGATTTTTATTAATTTATTTTGGGTTTGGGTTTCCTGCCTTCGTTAAACACACGTATTCATTGATATACATTATTAGATGTATTTGAATGTATATTAAAAAAATTGAAAAAATAAAAAAATATGCATCCAATGATACATCTAGTGACTATGTGAATTCATAAATACAGTGAATCCAAATCCATTTAATTTTCTTCTCCCATGACTTTCCTAACTATCACTGGTTCACCACCACCGTTGACCACAAGAGAAAATCAACATTGGTGAGTTGCAATTGGGATATGACTCTGTGGTAGCGGTTATGATGGAGAAGCTTTGCCTTGTAGTGGTGATTCTTGACGATTAACCGCTACTTAGGTGGTTGTACTTTGGTTTTGTGACACCCGGGACTGACGAGGGCGGGGAGTGGTCACCGGTACAAGAAGGCACGAGAATGAAGCGGCTCCTGGCAGGCTTCTTGACGAAGGGGTACATGAATAAACCAGTTACACGCCGGAATGAGAGGGATCCCGAGATTGTGTAGGTATGGGACTATATAGTTGAGGGTGACTTATATGAATTGATCGGTACTACATATACCAACAAGATATGCATCTTCTTTTCGGAAGCCCATCACTTAAGAACTCTACAGTTAAGCGAGTTTGACTTGGAGCAATTCTGGGATGGGTGACCTCCTGAGAAGTTTTTCCAGGAAGCGTGTGAGTGAGGACGAAACACGCTGAAAAGATCAGTATTGGTTTGTGGAGATAGTTGTCAATCCATAAAGAAGCCAGGGATGTTACAAATGGTATCAATACGGCACCTCTCCCAGTGCGACGTGGTTCGGGGGCAAACCAAGCGGAAGCTTGTGGGCATGTGACACCCGGGGCTAACGAGGGCGGGGAATGGTCGTCGGTGCAAGAAGGCACGGACAAGGAGCGGCTTCTGGCAGGCTTCTTGGCAAAGGGGTACATGAATAGGACTATACAGTTGTGGATGACTTATATGTATTGATCGGTACTACCTATACCAACAAGATGCATCTTTTTTTCGGAAGCCCATCACTTAAGAACTCCACAGTTAAGCGTGCTTGACTTGGAGCAATTCTGGGATGGGTGACCTCCTATGAAGTTTTCCTAGGAAGCGTGTGAGTGAGGACAAAGCACGCTGAAAAGACTAGTGTTGGTTTGTAGGGGAAAGTTGTCAATCCATAAAGCAGTAAGGGATGTTACAGGTTTAACAAAAGCATCAAGAAGATGACAAAAAACACATCCAAGAGGTACCGAATAAAAAATCAATGGGTGTGGGGACAAAAATGGGGACAACGGAGAAAGGGTTGCAAGAATGAGGGGTGGTGGATTTTGATTTGTAGAAGTTGTGGGTCAAAAGTCCAATGTAGCGTAGCTAGGTTCCGATGGTGGATGGCGGCGTCTGGAATCTATTTCTGATTGGTCAAAAATATTCACGAGTGATGTGTGGCAGAGGACGAGACCTACCATCAAATTCAGACTCTTATTAAAATGTAGACATGTGTTTGAGTAACTAGTTATAGGCTTTTTCTACGGTGAGAAATATTTCATGTCTCTCACGGTGAGAGGACAAATATCACCTTCTACAACGAGTATCCATATCTCTCTCTCTCTCTCCCTCTCTCTATTTCATTCTCCACCCCAACCCCTTTTCCCCCTCCACGGATCCACCCCTACCCATCTGCTCCCTCCATCCCATCCCCTCAACCTCGTCTTCTTAGATCCCTAATTTTCTCTCTGGATTTTTTAAGAGAAATCTTGCACACTCAAAGGTTAACCGGATCGATGCCAGGTCCTGGCAGGTGATATGCGATGAGCATGGGATCAATCATACCGGCAAGTACAGCGGCGACTCCAACCTACAAGTTGAATGCATCAATGTCTATTACAACGAGGCAAGCGGTGGAAGGTACGTTCCACGCGTCGTCCTCACGGATCTGGAGCCAGGCACCATGGATTCCATTTGTTCTGGGCTGTTAGCTTCTCCAGCAGCGATACCGTAGTCTATCTTTTCTCTCTTCTTTGTTTGTAGCTTTCAATTTTTGAGTTTCACCTTTCTTCTCTCTTTTTATTCATCTCTTCTTCTGATAGTTCCTCTCACCACCACAATCGCTGCTAATTTCACCTGCGATGGGATTGGTCGTAGGAATCTCGAGGTTCCCCGGTGGGATTAGGTTTGTTTTCTTCTCGGCCTTCATCATCATCGTCATGAGATGGTTTCCTTTTGGTAATTTCCACGACAGTACGGGAGATGCTCTGTCGTCGTCACCCGATCCATTTGCCTCCGCTTTCAACACCCCCACCAAATGAACATAGGGAAGAAGATTGCTTTGTTGGCTAGAGGCAGGTGAACAAATTGCCCTGATTGATCTCATCCATCCATTATTTCTCCAAGATCTGACGGATTAAAATATATGTTGCATGGTGAGCGACTTCCAAAGGTCGCTCACCCTAGAATCTGTCATCGTTATATATGTTACACAAGTCGTGAATTCTAATAAATTTAATATGTATTTTAAATATAAATCAAAGTAGATCATATATCTTTCATGATAGGGTGTATGTAAGAGGAAGCCATTTGAGACGCATTCCACATGAAAGGAGGTGCAGTTGATATTGTTAGAAATTTTTGGGTCACACTTGTAATGTTTAAATGTGTTAGGGCCATTATTTTTAATTAGTCAAATTAAAGTGATCTAATTCAAGTAAGGTTTATGGCTAAGGACATAATTGTTATGAAAATTACTGTGTAGATACCATAAGGTCTTATTTCTATTTTTATGATGGGCAAAATTAGAGATAAGAAATGTGTGGATAGTCATGACTCTTCATGAAAGAGTTTGAATTCGAAGGGACATCACTCTTCATGAAAGGGCATGAACTCATTATAAAAGGTTATGGTCCCCAAGTCATATGCAACCAATTTTCTTTTCTAACACCCATCGTTAGAAAGGAGAGGCACTTTATGGTTTAAGAAGAATTGTGCATGTTGACTTGGAAGACCAAGAACCAGAAGTTTCTCCATCATATTTTCCATGAATTCGGGTACGCTTCCGCTTTTGTCTTTCATTTTCTATTCTTGATGATTAAACATGACTTGTCTTATTTGGATGCTGGTTTTCATCTTTAAGTTTCTCTCATACAGTTTTCCAACATATAATTGTAAACACGTTAGAACTTAGAAGTTGAGAATCATTTTCATATAACCGTTGACATTAGTTTCAATATTAGTGATGCACGTGCACGCCTAAAATTACTACATTATTTCTTTTCCTTTTCTGTTTCTTATAACCTATAGTTTCGATATGAGCTCTGAATTGTGTTCAAAACTTGGGTTTTAAGATTTTATTTTTATTGGATTGTGGAACAAATGTAAGTGATATGGCTGGTATGAGACTTTTGAAGTAAAAAATAAAGATGTGAGAATACATTGTACTTTTTTTTTTACACGAAGAATACATTGTACTAACAAAGTATTAACTGCTTTTTTTTTTACACCAAAGTATTAACTGCTAGGAATTTAGATGATTGCCTCTCAACTCAACCTCTAGTTATAACGAACGGGTTTCTCGAATACTTCAATAGTTTACGATAACTTTATATTAAAAAAGATGTTTAATTATGATGCCTTCACATCGCCTTTCTAGATGCAAGAAATTGAATATATATATATATATATATATATATGTATGTATGTATGTATGTATGTATGTATGTATGTGTGTGTGTGTTGGATTGCTTTCTTTGTTATCTTAATAAAAAAAATTATTTTTGGTAATATTCGTCATATATATATATATATATATATATATATATTCATTATCCATAATTAAAAACAAAGCAGAGAAAAAAGATGAGTGAAGACCAAATAAAAAAACATTAATAACGCACTTCAGGATGATCAATCCAACAACAAATAGACTAGTGTCAATTGTTTCAAATAATAAAAGTAAAATGGTTTCATGGATACGAATAAGATCCATGTCATCATCCACGATATCGTTCATGCATCTTTTTTTATTTTGATTCGAAGGCAAAATAAACAAATAAAAGATAATGGTATAGTAGCTCATTTTTGCCTCCGCATGATGACAAAGTTAGAATAAAACAAGAGTAATGATGAACATATTTTTTTTTGATATCAAGTATAGACATTATATGATGGTGGATGATTTTCAAGTATTAAATACATGTAATGAGAGAGAAAAAATAATAAACAAATATAAATACGTGTATATATATAAAACAAACCCACAAATGATGAGATTCTTCTCTTTGTTACAGACAAAAGTTTTTTAAAACTTTAACAACAAAATAGTTATATCATAAGGTGTCTCTTAATTTATTTTTTATGATATATTTTTGGAATGCATATTTATAAGAAAATAATAATAAGAGATATGAATAAATATATACGGTGTCGATATTAAAGATGACACATATTATTTGAAAAAAAGAAAGAAAAAAAAAAGATGACACGCATTGATGAAGGCAAGTTCACTCATATTTTAATTCATCTTTATGATTATATCTAAATGTATGACAAAACTAAATAAACTCTTTAGATGTTTATTATATCATTTATTAATCAAAATATAATATATATATTAATTTTTATAGCTTACTAATAATATGAATAAAAAAATTTGTCAGGAAAAAATATGATTAAAAATTAAAACACATCGTATTTTTATTACCGAACAAACACTTAACGAATTTTTTCTAAATTTTATGCTAAATATACATGCCTTATCATTGTCTGCTCTCGACAAGACAACAAAACGAAAAGAATTTGTAGTGATCGCTTCATTATTATTGTATTCACTATTCTCCCTCCCATTAAGATACAATAATAGAACAAATGCCGGATTCTTGCCCCATGCCTTTCTAACAAGTATAGCATAAATTCCATACTTTGATTATTTTGGCTTTTCTAATAAAAATATTTAAATTCTATTGATATGGATCAACCATCAAGCAATGAGCATTCTACCATACTTGCTACTAGTTTTAAATCCCCCAATCAAAATCATGAACCAATTTGAAAAAAAGAAAAAGATGCTCATTTATACGAACCTTTATTTGTAAAACGATGTATGAATAAGTATCACTGTTGTGTTTTTTTTTCATCTAATTAAATTTAAGTCTCTTACCATTTTTGAGCCACACTAGCACTTCTACGAGATTGGTTTCATGTTAGTTAGCACCGATCAAAAAAGAAAAAAAAAATGGAAGAGGTAACTCTTATCCACTTTACAAAGTATATATATTGGGTTTACAGCAGTATGGTTAATGGTTGTTACACCATATGATGTGAAGTCGGAAAAGAGTTAATCATGCATAAGTACATACATCAGAGGGCAACAAAAATTAGAAAGACCAAAAACTTCGGTCCGTATTACTCACTTGGTCTTTGTCATACAATACCATTACTCTAACAATATATTTGTTTTTCCAATCAACAATGCTAATTACACATATTTATAAGCATACGACTTCATATTTATACAAAATAACTCATTTTATTATCATTAAGCCTGTACTCTGTGTCTTTTTTTTTTCAGAACTTTGATCTTACAACTTATTCAAATATAAGATACGCAAAACAAAAAGATATCAGATATCTAACAAGCATTTTCATTTCCATCCACTAGTGCAGAAAAAGGATTCCACATCGGTTATTTTTGGTTTTTCACTTCGGTTTTCAAACTGATGTTGAAAAGACCGATGTGGTTTATTGCCACTTTTCACATCGGTTTTAAAACCAATGTTTAAAGTACATTTTTAACAGCGGTTTTTATATTAACCGATGTAAAAAGTTCATTTGTCAATTGGTAACCTATTGGAAATATCATTTTCCACATCGATTTTCTTTAAAACCGATGTGGAAATTAGACTTTACACATCTGTTTTGCCAAAACCGATGTGAAAATTTCAATTTACACATCGGTTTTCCTGAAAATCGATGTAGAAAGTGAAATTTCCACATCTGTTTTGGCAAAACCGATGTGTAAAGTCTATTTTTTTTTTAAAAAAAATTGTTCTTTACATTTCTATAATTCCTTTCCCCTATTTCAGCAATGCAGATCAATACCGGAATAACATACTCTAAATATTCTCAATACAATCACTTTTGTACAACAAAAACACACTAAATTAATATATACTGAATTTATTACGAACAATACATATGTACGTTCAATTACATTCAGACAACAAAGATAATTAGAAACCAAAAAGCTACATGATATATTATAGGTTTCATATCAAAATACATATGATCAGTCAAAAGTACACTATAGCTAGTACATGATAAGTTTTTAAACTAACTACATATATACAAACTATGGTTGGTACACTTCAAGAAAGAAAGTTGCCCAACGCCTTCTTATGTTGTTGATGTCGGAATCAAATAATGAGGTTGGATTGTTGAATATCTGCAAGTTTAATTGGACAAAAGATTATATCTTTTAAGTAATAGACTAACATAAAACATATAACGAATCTATAACTGTTACTTGTAATTGTTATCAATTAACATTTACCTCGTGCCATCTTTCAGTGGTCCTGGAGGAGATAATTTCCAACATCCACTGCATCACATAGTAGCCACATTCCCATGATCCACGTTGTATACGTGACTACGTACAAATGAAACCCAATTAGAATATGAGGAATTAAATAGAAATCAATAATTATACTCACTGAATTTGATGCATTTGAACTAATAAATATCTTACGCTAGGAATAATCCATCTGATAGCCCGACGCCTTTCACCATGCAACATGTGGTTTGCATTAATAGAACTATCATGGCAAAATAAACATTAATTAAAGTATATCTAATAGATTTCAGATAATTAAAACAACTGCATTACTGATTATGAAGTATTTTAATGCTTACATTTCGATGATCGTCTTCAGTTCATTCGCCGGCTTATTTCCAATTGAGCAGAAGAAGACCACGATGTTCATCCTAGGGTACAAGATCAACAGTTGCCAATGCTGGCTGTATTTGCGGAACAGTTAGTGACTAAGTCATATATAGTTATAATTAAATAACCGGTAATTACTTATTGAGATAAGGCGCAAGGTAGAATTGATGATCGTCTCGGGCAAGTATATCACGTATGGTGGTGACCCGGTCTTCTGATGCTAGGAGAACATCACCCTGAATGAACATGGGGTCAATGAACCCATAAAGGGCGAGGTTACCCTGATCAACTAACATACGATGCAGATACCTAATATATTGAAAAAACATGTTAATTATCATAGTATTTAAAAATTAATTACTTAACTTATAAATAAAATGTACTTACGTGCACCATAACGACAGGTGTCCAGAACTAGCCATTTCTTTATTGAGTACAATCTCCATAAGTTCCTTCTTTGGGATATATAGTTCATCACCTGGACTGACATCATGTTCCAACCTCATCAAAGCTGCGTCATTCTCCATGGTGACAACCTGTATAGCCAGAAGTTTAAAAACATCACCAGGTGCCCCTATGTCGATCCCCTAAAAAACAAAGATATATATTAGTAATCACAGATAAGTTATTTCATTCGTAATTAATTAAATGGTCAAATGAATACCTTGGCAGGAGCAGATATCTTTGGTCTTCCTGGATCCGACCTTTTAGGCAGAATATCATTTCCAACATCCTATAACGAATAAAAATAAAGCATTATCTTTAAACAATAATAAATAATTTCAACTATGAATATAGAAAAACTAACTGAATACCTCAGATGCAACAAGAAAGCTGACCAGTCTTCTTGGCCAGAGGATGAAGTTACCGGGGGCCTGACCCACTGTTCGAACCTCCTTAGTGGGCACAGGGACTCGACCATCAGCATCTCGAATAATCTAAACAACAACTCTCACCTGATCATCCGGTAATAAACGATGGTGTATGGTATTACCTAAGTTATTATGTGCCCTCCCCAATGCCACTAAGCGGTGATCATGATGATCATCAACATACAACTCACACCTATCAGGGTCGTCATCATCATCATCATCATCATCATCATCATCACCATCATCATCATCTTCAGGCTGATGAGGAGGATCACATGAGCCCTTAGTGCTCACATGGACAGAGGGTTGGACACCGGCTGTCATCTGCTGGGACATAGAAGTCAATATTGCCATCTGCTAGGCAAACTGCTCAGCCATCTCCTGTCTAAGCTCAGCTGCAATCTCCTGTTTTAGCCGTGCTCTATCTGCATCAACACCCCTGTGGCATTGGTGTGAAGATGAACCATGGTATTGGCGAATGCTGACACCCCATCCAACACCAATGACACGGCCCGGGTGGTCTGGTTTACCGATGGCAACAGCTAAGATATCATCGCGTCCTCTAGGAACAAAGGTTCCTTGGGTTATCTGCTCGTCCAAGGCATCCTATCACATATAAAATATCAGGTCACATTACAATTCGGTAACAATCTTAAAATGACAATTACAATTCAAACTATACTTACAATCTTCTTAGCTACTTGACGGGCCTCCTCAGATGTATATTGTCCCGTTTTTCTTTGTCGGGCCCTCTTCCATTTACGATGGCGTGGGGGTGGAGGTGGATCAACAACCTCTGGACGATTTTCAGCGTTAGGATCCGCCTGAGATGCTGCTTCTTGACGTGCTTTCTTTTCCTCTTCCACCATTATCTGACCATGCTTTTTATATCCCCCGCGAGATATGACATGGGGGTAGACATTCTTGCTTTGATTTTCCTGCCCCTTTTTCCTCTTCTCCTGTTATAAATAGAAGACAATTAAATTACATAAGTAAATAAAATTAATGAAATTACATAAATTTAGAGACAAATCAAATAAGTTAACCTGAAAGCCGGGATCATGTCGGCTCTGAACAAAGCGATCCCACGTCGCCTGGTCAAGGAAAGGGTACACCTCAAGTGGGTTCTTTTCACCTGTTGGATGGAATACATAGTATCTGCCCAGGTCGACCTTAAAAGCCCTCCAACGCTCACCGGCATACTTTTTCAAACGCTTCTTCATAACCATCGTATCCGGTATGTCAAAGGTGAGCTACATTAAAACTAAAAGAATCAACGAATTACCGTATGATATTAGTAAGATTAAAATAAAGTAGATACAGACAAACACAGGACGTAAAAGTATAGATACCAGAATACTCTCCCATATCTGATCCTTCACGTCCGCCGGTACATCTTTCCAATTATCAATGAGTATACTAGGCCTGCTCCTAGCAAGGGTCACCACAAAACTGTTAAACTGCTCTGCCATTGGCCCAATAGGATTGAGGTTATTATCAAAGTCAATTCTTATCCTTTGATTTGAACCACGTTTGGCACTCAAATTCCTCATTCGTGTGGCACGTCTACCCTTTCTACCCGTAGACGGGGTCTCTGACCCGCTGCATGAAGGAGGGATATCCTCACGATTAGCCATGTATACCTGTTTAAAAAAAAAACTTGTTGGTATGTCAGGATAAATATCAAACATAACTTATAAATGTCGATCAACGTACGTAAACATAACTTATAAATATCAACGTAAACATATAATATGCCTTTAAACATAACTCAAACTAAACTTACTTTGTGGTCAATTAGTAAAGTTCTCCCATAATCCTTCTTGGTGATCATTACGAGTAGCATGTACATCATCCACTTCATTTTCCTCATTGAGAAATATCAAGAGTTGAATCTTGATTTCCCTCACTACCATTATACATGTTTTTTCCCTGGAGAACCACTGACCACCTTTTGTTAGAAGGATCACGAATATAAAACACTTGTTTTGCTTGGGATGCCATGATGAAAGGCTCCTCTTTATTACCTACCTTATTAAGGTCCACCAATTTGAATACTAACTCATCGGTTTACACACCATTGTTACTGTCGACCCACTGACATTTAAAAACAGGTACTCTAAACTTCGTGTAATCAACCTCCCATATCCCTTCAATGATTCCAAAGTATGAAACGGATGCCATAACAGGGTTTTTATCTTTCAAACTAGAGAAATGCATGGACTCAGCGACGACCATAACCCCACTGTTTTGCATAGTACTTTTGTCATCCTGGGACTTTGTATAGAAGGAAAACTTATTGATATCGTACCCACTCCAAAGATATGACATCAAAGTTAGGCCCCTGTGCTAGCCATTTTAATGTATCAGAAGCAATACCATCCTTTGCAATTTTTTCTTTAAACCAGTTCAAGAAAGTCTTGTTATGCTTGTTCAAACACCATTTTTCATTCATTATAGGGTAAGTTTCATTGATGATGCTTTTGTGCTCACATAAGTATGGTTCAACCTCATCAGTGTTATTCAATATATACAAATGTGCTTGAAGCACTTCCTCCCGATCCATGCTCTTAACAGTGATACCTCGTGTACCCTTACCATCATATCTTCCTTCGTGATGAGACTTCGGATGCCCTACAGGTTCCGCTTCTGACATGTAGTCTGTACAAAACTCAATAGCTTCTTCTGCAATATATCTTTCAACAATAGATGCTTCGGGACGGTGTGGATTCTTCATATATCCTTTCAAGATCTTCATGTATCGCTCAACCGGGTACATCCACCTTAAATAAAAGGGGCCGCACAATCTAATCTCCCTCACTAGATGAACAATCAAATGAATCATGATGTCAAAAAATGAAGGTGGAAAATACATCTCCAATTGGCACAAGATAATGGCTGCCTCATTTTCCAAGTCATCTAACTTTTTAGTGTCAATGACCTTGCTACATATAGCATTGAAGAATAAGCATAACCTAGTAATGGCATGTCTGACTTTTTTAGGCAATATGTCACGAATGGCCACCGGTAGTAGTTGTTTCATCAAGACATGACAATCATGAGACTTTAAGCCAACTAATTTGAGATCTTTCATTGAGACAAGTCTTTTGATATTTGAAGAGTAACCCTGTGGCACTTTGACTCCCCGTAGGCATTCACAGAAACTTCTTTTCTCTTTTTTTGATAAAGTTTGACATGCTGGGGGCAAATAAGTCTTCTTATCCCCCACTTTAAGTGGAGCTAACTGCTCTCGTATACCCATCGCAACTAGATCCAGACGAGCATTCACACCATCCTTTGTCTTGCCTTGAATGTTGAGAAGCGTTCCGATTAAACTGTCACACACATTTTTCTCCACATGCATCACATCAATACAATGTCTTACATCAAACTTGCACCAGTATGGAAGATCAAAGAAGATCGACCTCTTCTTGCATGTTTCTTCTCGGTAGCCTTCTTCTGGGTCTTCCCATAGATAACATTAGTGTTGTTCACCCTTTCATAAACTTGCTCTCCAGTCAAGGCCACTGGAGCAATTTCGTTCTCCGGAAGTCCATTGAAAGCTTTTCTCAATCTACGATAAGGATGATTACGTCGGAGAAATCTCCGATGCCCAAGGTAAACTGTCTTCCTTCCATGTTGCAGTTGATGGTAACATGTACCTTCTTCACATATTGGACATGCTTTATGCCCCTTAACACTATATCCACACAGGTTCCCGTATGCTGGAAAGTCATTGATGTTGCAAAATAACATGGAACGCAATCTGAATGTCTCACGGCAATACCCGTCGATCACATCAACACCTTCATCCCACAACATTCTCAAGTCTTCAATCAAGGGACTCAGATAAACATCAATATCATTTCCTGGCTATTTATGACCCGAAATCACCATACTTAACATAATGTATTTGCACTTCATGCACAACCAAGGAGACAGGTTGTAAATTACAAGGAGAACAGGCCATGAACTATGAATACTACTTAAGTTTCCATATGGATTCATTTCATCGGTAGCAAGTCCAAGCCTGAGGTTTCTGGGCTCATTGCCGAAATCCGGAAACAAACTATCAATTCTCTTCCATTGCAAAGAATCGGCCGGATGCCGAAGCTATCCATCACACTTCCTCTCATCTGCATGCCATCTAATGTTCTTTGCATCATTTACATTAGCAAACAATCACTTGAACCACGGAATCACGGGAAGATACCATAACACCTTCGCAGGAAGACCTTTGGTGACCACATCACAACTGGAATCACCATCCTTCACTTTGTAGCGTGATACCCCACACCTGGGGCTAGAGGTGGGTATTTGGACTCGGGTCCGCGGACAGTCCGTTAAATCCGCAGTCCGCGCGGACTTGGACACCTTAAAATATGAGTCCAAAAAAATGCGGACTTTTTGGGTCCGGTCCGTTTAGCCCGCTGGCTTAACGGACTCGGTCCGCGGATTCACGGACCCGTCCGCGGAATGAAACTGTTTAATAAAAAAAAATGCCTGCTGGGCCAAAAAAAAAAAGTAACCCATTGACACGAACTCGGCAAGTGTACCGGTTCGTTGCAAGTAATAAAACGGTAAGACCGGATATCGTTCACAGGGATCGTGGACAATTACCACTTCGCAAATTAGACTACTATCTAGGCGATCAAATTTTGGAGTGAAGGTAGCTCTATCATCTAACAAGCAAACAAGAATAAAATGTTTTTGTTCTTTTTGGAATTTTATCAAACAGTTAGAATGCAGACAGAAATGTGAATAACAATTAGATAGAATTGTTAGGGTTAGATTAAGCTAATCCTCCCTTGATTGTTATGAAATGACAAGTAACACAGTTCCTAATTCAATTATGACAATCAAGTCTTTTCTGAAATACTCAAGCCTAATGCCTTAGGTGCATTGAGCCTAAAACCCCAAATTAAACCCTAATTCCTTAGGTGGATTAACCTGAGATTTTGCATTAAGTCAAGACTTATAAGATTGCAAGCATCTCAAGACCTATGCCTAGGCTCATGAACTACTTGGCATTTGATTCATGAGCAGGCTCTAACACCAACCTTCCAGTTATCTATTAAAGCAACTAATCATTCCTAGGGTGATCAAGCCTAAGAAAGCATTAAGCATGGAATCAAACACTCATAAAGAACAAGGAAACTGCATTACAATCAAGTCATTTTACAATCAAGTTCAGAAGAGCAATCATCTAACCCCAACAAGGGGGAGTTTAGCTACACATAATTGAAGATAAAACAAAAGAAAGAGTTACAGAGATGAACAAAGGAGAGAGCTCCATGGAATGTTGCACAGCAGCCACAGCAGCAAAGGTCTTATTTTTAGGTTTTTCTCCCCCCTCCCTTTTCTGTTTTGCTCAGAGACCCTTTTATAACTCGCGGCCCATCACGGCCGTGACAGCCATCACGGCCAGGCCGTGATGGTTTCTGACTTGGGCGCCTCTTCATTTACTGATTCATCACGGCCATGATATCCATCACGGCTAGGCCGTGATCGTTTCTGACTTTTGGAGATCTGGCACAGCTGACACGTCATGGCCGTGATAGCCATCACGGCTAGGCCGTGATCGTTTTTGACTTTTCCAACTGATTCATCACGGCCGTGATAGCCATCACGGCTAGGCCGTGATCGTTTCTGACTTTTGGAGATCTGGCACAGCTGACACGTCACGGCCGTGATAGCCATCACGGCTAGGCCGTGACATCTTCTGAATTTTGGCTCAATTCTTTCTTCAGCTACTGCTCCCTCACGGCCGTGAGGGCCATCACGGCTAGGCCGTGATACTCTCTGCTTGGCTCAATTTCTTATCTTTTAAAGCTCTAAGTCATCCAAGCTTCATACTTGCTAATTCTTGGGCATTTAATCATGATTATCTGCAAAACAACACACAATACCACCTTATCCGTTCCAAAGGAAAAACTAAACAAAATAAACACTAAAATGGCCTAACTATATGCAAATGCATGCATAAATGTACATGGAGAATGAGGTGAAATCACACTCATCAAATCACCCCAAGCTTAAGACTTTGCTTGTCCTCAAGCAAACACCAAGGCCATAAGATCAAAATAAACAAAGCATGGATAGTGAATCAAGAACCCGAGTAAAATGATCCAAGTAACAGGCATTCAATTATTTCAGCAAGAGACAATCAATTCAAGTCCAATTAGGGGCTTAGGTTTCCTAGACTCACATTCTCACTGATTCGGACACTCTATCTCACTTGAAGCTCACCCCAAGCTTGTTCATTTGCTTGGCTCTCCTCCTTGCCTCACTCACTCAAGTGTTCAAGTAAATATGACAATTCACTCCAGTTTCCTCAAGGAATGATTCCTACCATATGCTTGACTATCAACCAAATCTTCACTTTATTAATGAAAACATCTAAGAATCAAGAGGTCTTATTCATTGGTTGCAATGGGGCCATGGGATCAATTTTCAGGTGGGAATATTCAAAAACAGGGATATTTCAAAAGGCTAAACCAAGTATCAAACATTTCAACACAAGACACCTTCTAAAATACCTTCTTGGATTCTCAATACATTTTTCCACCTTTCTTTTCTTTCTTTTTCTGTTATTTCTCACTTCTCTTGTTTTTGTCATCCCCTTCTCTCTATATCTTTCTTTTCCTCCTTTTCTTTTCTTTTCATTTTTTCTTTTGCTTGGAGAAGGGGAGATTATTTTCTTTTCAACTCAAGAGAAATATATCTTTCCTCATCCCAAACTTTCAACTACATTTGTCACCCCTCTTTTGTTTTTTCAGTACTTTAGAAGGTCCCTCATAAACATATTTAACAAAACATTTCAGGGTACCAAGAAAAGCATGCTATTCATTCAGGCTCAAAATGGGCAACTAAGGGTAGCATTATTCATTTAAAGCTCAGAAGGCCAGAAAAAAAATACCTATTGCCTCAATCCTTTTCAAAAATGTTTTCAAAAATTTTCACGCTTTGAAATGGTTTCAAGTCAAGTTCTAGAGAAAAACAATCCAAGAGGAACAACACTCTACACAAAGAACGGGGGCAGATTTAGTGAGTACCCCCTAATGGCTCAAAAGCTCACATTTATCAGTTCAAAAACCAGTAAAGAACACAAGTCTAAAGAAACACATGCTAATCATCAACTATCCAAGACCATCTCAAGAATATTTATTTGAAGCCATATCACATGAATAGAAAAATCAGGGTCCAAAAATTCACTAACACAGATAAATTGGCACTCAGTTCTCACAATCATAAGCTCAATCTAAGCAGGGGTAACCGAATCATACGATCATGCAAACTTAAGCCTATATGAATGCAATATTTACAATGCAAGCAAAAAGATTACCCCTACCCCAAGCTTAAAGACTTACATTGTCCTCAATGTAAACAATTAAGTTTAGAGAGGGGAGAAAACTGGAACAACTCACCAAGGTGGTAGTGGTGCTGCATCACGTGCTTTCTGGTTTTGTTTCCTCCTGCCCTTCTTCTCCTCCTTCCTTCAAAATCTGAAAGCACTCAACAAACTATTAACAAACCTCTTGAGCTTCTCAAATTATTCAAGAGGGGAAAAATCAAAAATAAAAGAGTGAATGAAAAGAAAACTTGGGTTGCCTCCCAATAAGCGCTTCTTTAACGTCACTAGCTTGACGGATGATTTCTAAGATGGTGCCTCAAGAGGGATGGAGACTGCCTGACGATCAAAATCTTCTCCAAGGTAGTGCTTGAGCCTTTGCCCATTGACAGTGAAAGTATTTCCGGATGATGGATTTTCCAATTCAACTGAACCAAATGGAGAGACTGACTTGACATAGAATGGGCCTGACCATCTTGATCTCAATTTGCCCGGAAAGAGCTTGAGCCTTGAGTTAAACAGCAAAACTGACTGGCCTTCTTCAAATTGCTTGGGAAGAATGTACTTATCATGCCAGAACTTTGTTCTCTCCTTGTATATCCTGGCACTCTCATAAGCCAAGAGTCGGAACTCATCCAACTCATTCAATTGAAGCATCCTCTTGTCCATGGCCAGCCTTGTATCAAAGTTCAGGGCCTTCACTGCCCAAAAAGCACGGTGTTGTAGCTCTACAGGAAGGTGACATGATTTCTCGAACACTAATTGGTAAGGTGACATACCAATAGGTGTCTTATAAGCAGTCCGATAGGCCCAAAGTGCATCATCCAATTTCTTCGCCCAATCCTTCCTTGCATTGTTCACAGTTTTTTCCAAAATTCTCTTCAACTCCCGGTTGGACAATTCCACTTGCCCACTGGTTTGGGGATGGTATGGTGTGGTAACTTTGTGGTTCACCCCAAACTTGGCAAGCACTGCATTGAACTCCTTATTGCAAAAGTGAGTACCCCCATCACTAATGATAGCCCTAGGGGTCCCAAACCGGGTAAAAATATTCTTCCTCACAAAACTGATCACAGTTCTTGCATCATCTTTCAGAGTTGGTACGGCTTCCACCCACTTGCTCACATAATCAACTGCCACCAGAATGTACTTGTTGTTGTAAGATGACGGGAAAGGGCCCATGAAGTCGATCCCCCATACATCAAAGAGCTCCACCTCAAGTATACCATTCAAGGGCATCTCATTTCTCTTGGAAATACTGCCGGTCCTCTGACATTTATCACATTTCATCACCCAAGCTCTGGAGTCCTTGAAAATAGTGGGCCAAAATAACCCGCATTGCAAAATCTTCATGGCGGTCCTCTCACCACCAAAGTGTCCTCCATAGGGTGAGTTGTGGCAGTGGGTCAACACCCCGTTAATTTCTTCTTCCGGAATGCACCTTCTCAGAATTCCATCCGAACCCCTTTTGAAAAGATACGGCTCATCCCATATATAGAATTTGGCATCATGAATGAGCTTCTTCCTCTGTTGTGCATTGAAGTCCTTCGGAATCTTATTGGCGGCCTTGTAATTTGCAATATCCGCAAACCAAGGTGCCACTTGCACCACAAACAACTATTCATCTGGGAATTCCTCTTGAATTGGCAACTTTGCTTCTGCTTGAACATCTGCTTGTGGAAGCCTAGACAAATGGTCGGCTACCACATTCTCCACTCCTTTCTTGTCCTTTATTTCCAAATCAAACTCTTGGAGTAGTAGTATCCACCTAATAAGCCTTGGCTTGGCATCCTGTTTAGTCATAAGATATCTCAAAGCAGAATGATCAGTGTAGACAGTAGTTTTACAGCCAATCAAGTAGGATCTAAATTTATCAAATGCAAATACCACAGCAAGCAATTCTTTTTCAGTCGTGGTATAATTCAATTGGGCATCATTAAGCACACGACTGGCATAGTAAATGACATGCAAAACTTTATTTTTTCTTTGGCCCAAAATGGCTCCCACCGCATAGTCACTTGCATCACACATTAGCTCAAATGGTAAACTCCAATCTGGAGGTGCAATGACCGGTGCGGTGGTGAGTTTTTCTTTCAAAACTTGGAAGGCATGCATGCAATCATCATCAAATATAAAAGGAGTATCAGCTACCAAAAGCTTGCATAGGGGTTTCACAATCTTTGAAAAATCTTTTATAAACCTTCTATAAAAACCCGCATGCCCTAGAAAGCTTCTAACACCTTTCACATTTAAGGGAGGAGGAAGTTTTTCAATCACTTCAATATTGGCTCTATCAACCTCCATCCCCCGTGATGAAATTTTATGCCCAAGAACTATACCTTCCCTAACCATGAAATGACATTTTTCCCAATTTAAAACAAGGTTAGTTTCTTGGCATCTTTTTAGAACACAGGCAAGATTATTCAAACAGTTATCAAAAGAATCACCAAACACAGAAAAATCGTCCATAAATACCTCAATAAATTTTTCATTCATATCAGAAAATATGGATAGCATGCACCTTTGAAAAGTGGCGGGTGCATTACACAACCCGAATGGAATTCTCCTGTATGCATAGACTCCATAAGGACAGGTGAAATCGGTCTTCTCTTGGTCCTCTGGGTCAACCACAATCTGGTTATACCCGGAGTACCCATCAAGGAAACAATAGAAAGCATGACCCGCCAACCGCCCTAACATCTGATCGATGAAGGGCAAAGGGAAATGATCTTTTCTGGTGGCCTCATTCAGTCTTCTGTAATCAATGCATACCCTCCATCCAGACACGGTCCTAGAGGGAATAAGTTCATTCTTTTCATTTGCTACCACGTCATCCCCCTTTCTTCGGCACAACTTGGACCGGACTCACCCATGGACTATCGGAGATGGGATAGATAATGCCCGCATCTAAAAGTTTTACAATCTCCTTCCTCACAACTTCCTTCATATTCGGGTTGAGCCTTCTTTGGGGTTGTCTAACCGGCTTGAAATTCTCCTCCACAAGGATTTTGTGCATGCAAAATGAGGGACTTATCCCTTTCAAATCGGACATAGACCACCCGATTGCAGATTTGTGCTCCCTAAGCACCCTCAACAGCTTCTCTTCTTCCAAGGAATTCAACCCACTACTGATGATAACTGGGAATGAAGAGTTCATCCCAAGGAAAGCATAACGGAGATGGGATGGCAATTCTTTCAACTCTAGCACCGGTGGGTCACCCTTGTCTTCAATTCTCACATCTTCTACCACTTTGTCTTCATCAGTATCCACAACCAGACAAGCCTCCAGAGATTTAATCATGAGATCAACTTCTTCTGCACATACTTCTTCTTCTATATCCCCTACCATTAGAGCTGCTTCTAACGAATCTTCAAACTTCTGGTGCAAACTCTTGTCAGATAATGAATCAATGAGGTCCACTATCATGCATGTGTCCTTGTCGCTTGGGTGTTTCATTGCCTCAAACACATTAAAGGTGACCTTTTCGTCTTGTACCCGAAGCACCAATTCCCCTTGATTGACATCGATCAAGGCTCTACCTGTTGCTAGGAATGGTCTCCCAAGAATCAGAGGAGTATCACCATCTTCAGCCATATCTAACACCACAAAATCTGCTGGAAAAATGAATTTATCTACCTTCACCAACAAATCCTCCACAACACCATAGGGATATGTAATGGAGCGGTCTCGCCATTGAAGAGAAATCCCTGTTGGTTTTACCTCACCAATCCCCAGCTTCTTGAAAATGGAGAGCGGCATCAGATTAATACTTGCCCCTAAATCGCACAATGCTCTCCCTATGTTCAGATGATCAATCGTGCATGGGATAGTGAAGCTGCCCGGGTCCTTCATCTTTACTGGCAGCTTCCTTTGAAGTATAGCACTGCACTCTTCAGTAAGCATCACTGTCTCCTCCTTCCACCTTCTTTTGTTTGTAAAAATCTCTTTCATGAATTTTGCGTAGGAAGGCATCTGCTGTAGAGCTTCAGCAAACGGGATGTTGATTTGTAGCTTTTTGAATACATCCAGAAACTTAGAAAACTGCTAATCTTTTGCCTTCTTCTTCAACCGTTGGGGGTACGGGATTCTGAAATATGGGGGCAGCTCTTTGGGATTATCAACCTCTTCCAGAATCTGTCTTTTAGTCTTCTTCTTCGCAAATTCTTCATCAACCAATTTCTCCCTCTGCGGTTTTTCAGCTTCTACACCAGTAGGAATAGAGGTAGTATCTTGGGAATTTCCGGGTTCTTCATTGTTTACCTCTTCAAACTGTACCTTATCATCTCTAGCTCCTCTTGCCTCTTCTTCTCTTTCTTTTTCTTGTGGGGTTAACACTCTCCCACTTCTTGTGATAATTGCCTTACAATCTTCCTTCAGATTCTTCTCAGTATCCCCAGGCAATTGTCCTTGAGGTCTCTCTGCCATCTACCTTGCTAGTGGGCCTATTTGATGCTCCAAGTTCTTGATTGAGGCATTCTGATTCTTCATAGTCTCTTGAGTCGCTTGCATGAACTGGCCTAGAATGTTCTCCAATTTGCTTGAACTCTCTTGAGGAGGTTTTGCTTGAGTACTTGAACTTTGCCCTTGTCTCCAACCAAAGTTAGGATGGTTGCGCCACCCCGGATTGTAGGTGTTGGAGTAAGGATCATTTCTAGGCCCTTGGTTGCCCATATAATTTACCTCTTCTTGTCCCGAACTTCCAACCACATTGATCTCACAGTTTCCATTTGCATGGTTGCCTCCACAGAAATCACACACTGAGGTACCTTGAACTTGGACAGCTTGTAGTTGAGAATTCTGCAGTTGAACTGACCCCGGTTGCTTGGTAAGAATAGCCATTTGTGCCTTGAGAGCGCCAATTTCATCCAGCTCTAGAACACCTCTCTTGACCATTGATCGAGAACTATGCATTTGATAGTCATTGTTAGCCATGTTCTGAATCAAGTCCTTTGCTTCTTCGGGCGTCTTCTGACTCAATGTCCCTCCTGCAGCCGCTTCAATCATACTTCTTGAATTCCTGTTGAGCCCATTAACAAATGTTGCAACCTGTTGCCATGTCTCCAGTTCATGATTGGGACAAGCCGTGAGTAAGGACTTGAATCTCTCCCAGGCTTCATAGAGTGACTCACCATCCCTCTGTGCAAAGGCATTGATCTCTGATCTCAGCTTGATCATTCTTGACGGAGGGAAGAAGCGAGATAAAAACTTGCTGACCAAGTCATTCCAGGTGATGATGCTTCCATGAGGATGAGATTGCAGCCATGACTTAGCTCTATCCCTCAAAGAGAAAGGGAAAAGCCTTAAACGAATGGCCTCATCGGAAGCTCCGTTTAACTTGATGGTGTCACACAGCTCAATGAAAGTACCAATGTGAGCATGAGGGTCTTCACTCTCCAAACCTCCAAACTGATTTTTCTTTGCACAAGGTGGAGAAGTGATGCCTTGATTTCGAAATTATTGCAAGCTACTGCAGGTCTCACAATCGGAGTTCCACATCTATCGACTCTAGGGGAAGTGTAGTCCCCCATTGTCCTTCTTGGTGCATTGTCTTCTGCCATGGTGACCACTGCTACTTCAATTTGTGGCTCTTGCACACTTGGTAACACAACTCGTGGCTCTTGTATACTAGAAGATGCTCTTTCTCTGTTCTGTCTTGCCTTGGCTTTCTTCCTATTCCTTCTACAGAGTCTCTCGATCTCAGGGTTGAATTGAAGTTCACCTGGGTCGATTGTACCTCGCATACAAGGAACAAACAGAGTAGCGCCGAAAAAACAGAGAAAAACAGAAAAACAGCACAAAACAGAAAATTACAGTAGAGAAACAGAAAACAGGAAAGAAAAACAGTAAAAATGCCTAAATTAGGAGTCCCCTTTGGTACTCGTGATATTGGCACACCGATCCCCGGCAACGGCGCTAAAAACTTGACACGGACTCGGCAAGTGTACCGGTTCGTTGCAAGTAATAAAACGGTAAGACCGGATATCGTTCTCAGGGATCGTGGACAATTACCACTTCGCAAATTAGACTACTATCTAGGCGATCAAATTTTGGAGTGAAGGTAGCTCTATCATCTAACAAGCAAACAAGAATAAAATGTTTTTGTTCTTTTTGGAATTTTATCAAACAGTTAGAATGCAGACAGAAATGTGAATAACAATTAGATAGAATTGTTAGGGTTAGACTAAGCTAATCCTCCCTTGATTGTTATGAAATGACAAGTAACACAGTTCCTAATTCAATTATGACAATCAAGTCTTTTCTGAAATACTCAAGCCTAATGCCTTAGGTGCATTGAGCCTAAAACCCCAAATTAAACCCTAATTCCTTAGGTGGATTAACCTGAGATTTTGCATTAAGTCAAGACTTATAAGATTGCAAGCACCTCAAGACCTATGACTAGGCTCATGAACTACTTGGCATTTGATTCATGAGCAGGCTCTAACACCAACCTTCCAGTTATCTATTAAAGCAACTAATCATTCCTAGGGTGATCAAGCCTAAGAAAGCATTAAACATGGAATCAAACACTCATAAAGAACAAGGAAACTGCATTACAATCAAGTCATTTTACAATCAAGTTCAGAAGAGCAATCATCTAACCCCAACAAGGGGGAGTTTAGCTACACATAATTGAAGATAAAACAAAAGAAAGAGTTACAGAGATGAACAAAGGAGAGAGCTCCATGGAATGTTGCACAAAGACGTACAATGACAAAAAGGTCTTATTTTTAGGTTTTCTCCCCCTCCCTTTTCTGTTTTGCTCGGAGACCCTTTTATAACTCGCGGCCCGTCACGGCAGTGGACAGCCATCACGGCCAGGCCGTGATGGTTTCGACTTGGGCGCCTCTTCATTTATCGATTCATCACGGTAGTGATATCCATCACAGACTAGGTCGTGATCGTTTTGACTTTTCCAACCGATTCATCACGCCGTGATAGCCATCACGCTAGGCCGTGATCGTTTCGACTTTTGGAGATCTGGCACAGGTGACACGTCACGGCGTGTGATAGCCATCATGGCTAGGCCGTGACATCTTCGACTTTTGGCTCAATTCTTTCTTCACTCTTTGCTCCTCACTCACGGTAGTGAGGGCCATCACGCTAGGCCGTGATACTCTCTGCTTGGCTCAATTTCTTATCTCTTAAAGCTCTAAGTCATCCAAGCTTCATACTTGCTAATTCTTGGGCATTTAATCATGATTATCTGCAAAACAACACACAATACCACCTTATCCGTTCCAAAGGAAAAACTAAACAAAATAAACACTAAAATGGCCTAACTATATGCAAATGCATGCAGAAATGTACATGGAGAATGAGGTGAAATCACACTCATCACCCATCTAACCCAAAACTAACCCATCTCACTCACTCAGACACTCACCATCTCTACTCTAACCCCATACTACTATACTACTCAGTGCTGCGCCGTTCAGCCTTCATCTCCCTTGGCAAGACTACTTCTCCTTCAACCTTCATCTCCCTCTCCCTTATCTCCCTCTGCGTCGGGATGAAGAATTAGGAACCAGGATTGAAGTGTGTGCTCTCAATTTCTCAACTTTGATCTTAAATTCACTATGAACGACATAAGTGATTTTTGACGACAGGCAAAAGCTGCAGTAAACTGCTTAAGCTCCCCTTCTCGATTTTTCCTTCTCTGCACCTCAGTATTTAAATCTTTCAAAGCATTTTCCTTTTGGCTTGTAACCACTGCAAGTTTCTCGGATGATTTAGAGAACATCTGGAGCAGAGAGTCTCTTTCCTCCTTCAAAAGTAAAAACTCCCTTTCCAGGCTTTCATATCTTTCATTTAAAACCTCCTTTGACTAAGCAGTTTCTCCTCCCAAAGCAAAGTCCTTTGTCAAAAAAGTGTAGAGTCCGCGGACGGTCCGTTTAGTCCGCGGACTATGCGGACTGGACTTGGACTCTATTTTTCAGAGTCCATTTTTCATGCGGACTATAAAGTCCGGTCCGTTTAAATGCGGACTTATGCGGACCGGACTTAAACGGACCGGACTGGTCCGTTTACCCACCTCTACCTGGGGCACTCATGCATCTCTTCAAACTCTTTCCTGTACAATATGCAATCATTGGGGCAAGCGTGTATTTTCTTATACTCCACACCCATCGGATACAATATCTTCTTCGCCTCATAGTTTCGAGATGGCAATGTGTTGCCTTCTGGAAGCATGTCTTTCAACAACTCAATCAATTCGGTAAAGCTTTTATCGCTCCACCCATTTCTCGCCTTCACATTGAACAATCTTAACACCGCTGACAACCGTGTGAAATTAGTGCACCCCAGATACAAAGCCACTTCCGCATCACTGCACAAAGTATCATACACATGTGCGCACCGAAAAGACTCTTGCCTAACATCACGGATCATGTCCTCTAGTCCATCGTCCATTTCCATGGCATCAACTTCCTCTCTATCAGACACCCTCGGCCTGTCTAACGATTCACCGTGACATATCCATGTTGTATAACTCTTGCAAATCCCCTCACAAATAAGATGATCACGTATCTTCTCAGCTTCTAGTTGTCTCTCATTCAAACAGTTAACACAAGGACAATAAAACCTTCCGTTACCACTATCAGGAGCATTTGTTTTTTCAAACTATAGAAAATCTTCCACTCCATTCTCATACTCATCACTTGTCCGTGTAGCATTCATCCAATCGCGATCCATGACTAAATCAATAACTTCGTATTTAGTCCAACATATTCATCAACCACTTCTTATGACAGGGTATGGCCCTATCCCATTCGAGAAGAAACTTTTTCAACATTCGGTTAACAGTTAGTCCTTAACTCTCATGCTTATACTCGACAAAATTTCGGCATCATTTTAGGCATATTTTAATTGATTCTTTGTTAGTTTTTATCTTGGAACGGGTAAGGTGGTTTTGTGGTGTTGTTGTGCATGAATTAAGGATTATTTGGTCAGGATTTACCATGATGGAGCTTGCATAAAGATGGGGCTTGAAAAGTGAAGAAAATGAGCCAAATAGAGCCCATCGCGGCCTAGCCGTGACAGCCATCACGACCATGATCGAGTAGAGCTGAAAAGAAAGAATGGAAAAGTCAGAACTGGTCACGGCCAGCCCGTGAAGTCCATCATGGCCGTGACATGCCAACTGAACCAGACCCTCACAGGCAGAACTGATCACACCTAGCCGTGATGGTGGTCACGGCCGTGACAGACCAATCACTGAAGCAACCTCCAAGGCAGAATCTGTCACGGCCTAGTCGTGACAGGCATCACTGCCGTGACGCGTGATACCACCACTGGGGTTCCTTTCTGTGTATCCTTTGTCCACCAATTGAAAAATCCAGTCTTGGAGCCATTTCCACTATGGTGGATTAGACACAGATTCACACTTTATAACACTTCACACACAGAGCAACACAAGTATATTATATTTATGTGTGTGTGTGTGTATATATATATATATATACACAGAACAAGGACTCAAGACACAAACTTCATCAAAGGGGTCACAACAAGGCACTAACACACTCATGACAGAGCCTAGACATGCAGTTGTACATGGATGCAGTTCACCATTAACCTCACAACAACCAGGTTTTTGGGTTTAAAAATATTTTCAGCAGAGAGAACATACCAGAGTTGTGAGATGCTAAGAGACCGAAGTGGTGGTTCTCGTTTTTCTGCAGTCTTGAGTAACGGTCCTCTTCACGGAAGCACGAACGGAGTGGTGGGTCTCCTTAAGTTGCAGGCGCGGCAGAACCAAAGAACGATGTGGGTGGGGTGGGTCTCCTCCTTGACGAGTCGACGCCGTCGTGGGGGTTAGAGGTTAGGGTTAGAAGCGCAAACACGTAACCCTTTCGAGGAGTGAATGGTGGCAGCGATGAGTGAAATGATGATAGCAAATATTCAAAGAAATCAAAACGAAAAGGATGGAGAGTGAGCACAGGCATGCAAGAGGGAATTAAAAATGACAGATGAAAAGGTCTCTTATATAGCAGCGCGAAAATGAAAAGGAGGAAGAGGGAATTAAAAAATGACATATAACAATACACATCGATTAATCAAAAACCGATGTTATAAGGTTTTACACATCGGTTATTAATAAAACCGATGTTAAAAGTTATAATTTCCATAAATTTTTTTTCGTTTTTCCACATCGGTTATGACAAAACCGATGTGTTAAATTATGCATTTTAAAATTTTTAAATTTTTGGTTCAATTTTCAATATCGGGTTTTTAGAAACCGATGTTAAAAACGTTATAACATCGGTTTTAAAAAAAAACCGATGTTAAAAATTTTCAATTTAATTTCAAAAATGCCACCGCCTCCTTTTTCACATCGGTTTTCTGAAAACCGATGTTAAAACCCCGATGTTAAAAATATATTTTGCACTAGTGATCACTCCACCAGTTATCAATTTTCATTAAAACTGTGTAATTTCTTTTTTGGAATTATCTTTTGAATTTGGAGTTTGAAGCAGCATCACAGTCGATCATACATATTGCCCAACAGAAAAGTTATTTGAACAACTTTGTATAAGACACTGACACCGTGTAGAAACCTAATTAGGGAAGGTTGCATTTTATTGGATTGAGAAAAAAAAAATTAAAATAAAAAACTTAAAAAATATTTTGAATGATATATTTATACCTCTATTTGAGTTATACAAATAACACACATAGTTGCCCTATTAACTTGGTAGACATTTCCTGTCAAAAAAAAAAAAAAAAACTTGGTAGACATTTCCTTCCCATTTTCCCACCATGCAAATGAATATCTTGTTCCATATAAGCCCAGCCCACATTGACCTAAGAACAATTGGGCCACAGCACCATGACCTCTCGCAGATTAAGACATTAAGCCTTGACCCATGTAACCATGTTGTACCACACTAGTTGACCCATCACTAGGGCCTTCATGTGCAAATGCTCTTCCGCCACAAAGCCCACACAGTCATAGACATTAGAACAGTCAAAAATCAAAACCATGCAGCTCCTCCTAATCAATAAATAATTTAAACACTCTCTAAATGTAGGGAATGAGAAAATTTGACCAATGCGCGGAGAGCCATTAGAAGTTTGGTAGACTGATAACACGCTTCATTCCCACCACAATTCATGCAATGTGGCTCTCTCTTCCTCTCGACAAACCAGGATATAAAAGAAGCACACCCTTCAAAGGAAAAAAGAAAATAAATCAAATTAAAAGGGGTGAGAGTGAAAGAGAAAATGGGTCCAAATTCCTTCTTCTCTTCCATTCTTTGTCTGTTTCTCCTAGCCACATTGGCCTCCGCTTCCCAGTTCCTTAATGGTACATTCTTTTTTCCTTCAAATTGCAAACTTTTTCAATTATGGAATGATGGGTAATATGATATTCATATTGCATAAGTTTGGCTTAATGTGGCTGAATTATTTGTGTTGACACAGATAGCATATTTGATTCTGGGGTATCTAACGGCCGTGCGCTTCTAGAGGCTCAGCCTACAAAAGGTAACATTTGTTCTGCATTTCTCTCTCTTTTATGTTAGTTTGTTTTTTATTTTCATCTTTAGTTAATATCTTTATTTTTTGGTAGGATGTTGATATGTTTATGATTTGGCAAATGCTAACAGGTGCCAAATATAAAACTTCTAATGAAAATGTTGCATTCAATACATGGATAATTGAAAAGTTGTGAATTATCATAAAACATTTATGTGTATTGATTACTTAACCAATGTCTTAAGAATATGGTTATTATTTTCATCGTTTCCTTTGCAAAATTTAAGTGTCAAACCTTTCATATGGTTTTTTATGATTGAGCTAATGAATGAAACATCTGTATCCCAAATTCTGCGTGCAGCTTGCAGTGTTAACTTTGAGAAACAGAACTACGCACCCCTGACAGGCCCGTGCAAGGGACCCAAATACCCGGCCCAGATTTGCTGTGAGGCATTCAAGCGATTTGCATGCCCTTTTGTAGATTTGATTAATGATTTGTCAACTGATTGTGCTGCGGCTATGTTTTACTACATAGACATGTATGGAAAATACCCCCTTGGTCTATTTGCTGATAATTGCAGAGAAGGCCCGGAAGGTCTCGATTGCAACACAGTTAGGCCAGCACAAATACCTCACACTGTTAACACACATGGGAGGAACCGTCGACGTAAGCACCCAAGCCATCATCAGTAATAATAGAAATTAATACAAGGATGTAAATAGCAAAATGTATGGAAGGGGATTCAAGAAATTCCCTCTAGCAGCAGAAAGTTAGAGTACAAGGAAATTGGCAAGGGTGGGACCATTTTTTTTAATAGAAAAGTGAAAATAAAAGTAACAATGTTGTTTTACATTTTAGTTGGATGATAAAAAAAGAAAACGAGAAAACTATATAGGAATTCAATGACTTTTAAGACTTTTTTTAAAAGATTTTTATAATCAGGATTCTAATGTTTGGATTTTAAAGTCTTTATATCATAAGACTTTATAAGATTTGAATGCACCATATGGATTTCTAAGATTTGATGGATTTATAAGATTTGAACAAAGTTACATAAGTCAATGGAAAATATAACAAAGAAATGCATAATTTTTAATTAAAAAAACCAAAATCCACACAAATTTTTTAATCTTTTAATAGTCAATTCGATGTATCTTCATGTCCTCCTAATTAGCATTTATCCACATATATAAAGTTGTGCTACCCCTCCACTTGTTAGCATCTTCTTGTTCATGCTTATAAAGGGAAGAGGCAGTTAGAATTAGTTAAGGCAGTTAGAGTATTCTGTTGAAAGCAGTTAGAATAAACTGCATCCCTATATATAGAGAACCTGTATCAACTCACACACAATCTTTCAATACAATCTTTACACGTGATCTTTTCTATTCTTGCTCTCTTATTCATTATCTCTTTCGCTGCAACTCTGATACCTTTATGGTATCAGAGCTCGATCCCTTTCTATGTCGAGCTCAAGCTCTGCCATGGTGTCACAACCACTAATTCAATCTCTATCAAGCCCAGTGTCAACCAAACTCGATGATGCGAATTTCCTCACATGGAAACAACAAGCACTTGGAACAATTAAGGGTTTCAAGCTTCAAAAGTTCATTTCAGAATCACAAAAAGGAGGAATGCCAAGAAAATTTCTCAGTGATGAAGATAAAGCTATCGGAAAAGTCGGTGACGAATTTGAGAACTGGGAGCAGCAAGATCAACTAATTCTCACATGGCTTTTGGCCTCAATGTCACCGAATTTGCACACTAGAATGGTTGGCTGTGATTACGCTTATCAGATCTAGAAGAATTTGGAAATTTTCTTTGCTTCACAAAGTAGAGCCAAGGTGAGTAAACTGAAAACTCAGCTCAAATGTATCAAGAAAGAGGGAAATCTGAACTTGAATGATTATCGACTTTCAATCAAAAGAATAGCAGACACTTTAGCTGCAGTAGGATCACCAATCACTGATGATGAACACATACAAGTGATTCTTGATGGACTACCCAAAGAATATGATTCAATTATAGCATCAATCTTGTCTAGAACTAATCCATATGAAATTCCTGAAATTGATGCCTTGTTAATGGCAATTGAAGAAAGAATTGAAAGGCACAAAAGACCGGATTCTTTTGGAATGCAAGATTTGCAAGCAAATCTTATGCAATCTCAGCAATACAGAAGAGGAAGAGGAGGTGGAAATATAGCTCCATCCTTCAATTCCTATAATTCCTCACGAGGAGGAGGAAGATTCAGAGGCTCAGGTTACAGAGGAAGAGGTAGAAATGCTAATCGAGGTGGTAGATCAGGATCAGGCACCAAACCTCAATGCCAAGTGTGTGATAAATATAGACACACTGCCCTCAATTGTTGGCATAGGTTTAATGAGGATTATCAGGACACTAGTGTCTCCAATGGTGACAATCACAATGGCAGGGCTATGATAACCGAGAGCACAGATGCACGATAATTCTAACATGTCCGCACTTATGGCATTGCACGAGACAAGGTGTATGATTCAGCCTGGTATCCCTGACTGGGGCAACCAATCACATTACTCCTGATCAAGCAAACTTGCACAGCAAATCAGTGTATAGTGGTGACAATCGAATCAGAGTAGCTAATGGTGATCCTACCAATATACATCACATAGGTAACTCAGCTTTCCTCCCTCCTAACTCTGTAAAACCTTTAATCTTACAAAATCTATTACATGTCCCTGCTATTACAAAAAAATTGATGAGTGTGTCTCAGTTTGCTTGAGATAACAAGGTCTTTTTTGAGTTTCATGTTGATGTATGCTTTGTAAAATCTCAGGTAACCAACCAAGTTCTTCTACAAGGGAATTTTAGAAATGACTTGTATGCATTTGACAACATTGTCTTGAAGTCCTCTCCCATTTAGTATAACAAACATTTCTCTTGTAATGTAGTTCAATCTTGTAATAAAGAGACTGGTCCCAATCCTGTTTGTGATGTATATAATTTGTGGCATGCAAGATTAGCTCATGCATCTGCCAAAACAGTCTCCAATGTACTGAAAACTTGTAACATTCCATTCAATGGCAATAAAACTCCTTTTGTTTGTAAAGCCTGTTGTATGGGAAGGTCTCACAAATTACCATTTCTTGACTCCAACACTATCTATAATCAACCTCTAGAATTAATTTACTCAGATATTTGGGGGCCATCTCCCATTCCTTCTACAAATGGTAGTAGATACTATATTCATTTCATTGATGCTTGTACCAAATTTACTTGGATTTATCTCATTCAATACAAGTCTCAAGCCTTTTCATGTTTCATTCACTTCAAAACAATGGTTGAGAGGCAGTTAGAAACTAGAATTAAATCCTTGCAAACTGATGGAGGAAAGGAATATGTTGACTTCTCCAAATATCTCAGCACTCATGGTATTGTGCATAGGGTTAGTTGTCCCTACACACATGAGCAGAATGGCTCTGCAGAAAGGAAGCATAGGCATATTACTGAGGTAGGCCTCACACTTCTAGCCAATGCCTCTATGCCCCTAAAATATTGGGGGGAAGCTTTCCTGTCTGCAACTTTCCTTATCAATAGACTTCCTACTCCAACTATAGACAATATCTCCCCTTTAGAAAAATTGTTCCACAGAACTCCTAATTACTTGGACTTGAAAGTGTTTGGTTGTGCTTGTTACCCCTATCTTAGACCCTACAACAAGCATAAGATTCAGTTCAGATCACAACAATGTGTGTTCACAGGCTATAGCCCTACTCACAAAGGTTACTTGTGCCTAGCAGCCAATGGAAAAACTTACATTTCCAGGCATGTTATTTTTTATGAGAATTTGTTTCCTTTTCAGCAAAATCCTAACTTTGTGTTTGACTTTAAAACTGCTTCATACTCCACTACTGATTGCACTCATAACATGCCTTCTATACCTATTATACCATGTACTAACAGATTTTTGCCTTTGTCCACCGATGCTGTCTCTGATTCATCATCACCACTTGTCATTGATCATGCTGCACAAGCTGCCCCTTCTAATCAGGAAAATCCAGCATCTCCATCTCTGGTTCCCCATGAGTCCTTGCCACACTCTCCTCAGCTATCCACCACTTTGTGCCATCACGCCACTTGTGCCACCTGTCACAGTGAATGCTCACTCTATGCAAACAAGGGGAAAATCTGGGATTTACAAACCTAAGGCACTTCTAACTACTACAAGTGCTAATCCAGACTTCACTACTGAGCCTAAGTCTGTTAAAGCTGCCCTATCCTCCCCTCATTGGAAAGAAGCCATGAATCAGGAATATGCTGCATTGATGAATACTAAAACCTGGTCCTTGGTCCCACTACCCTCTAACAGAGAACCAATAGGATGCAAGTGGGTGTTTAGAGTCAAGTACAACCCTGATGGATCTGTTAGCAAACACAAAGCAAGGTTGGTGGCAGAGGGGTTCCACCAACAGGAAGGATTTGATTTTTTTGAGACCTTCAGTCCTGTGGTCAAGCCAACCACTGTTCGAGTTGTCCTCTCTTTGGCTCTTTCCAATAACTGGCCTATTAGGCAAATTGACATCAATAATGCCTTCCTAAATGGTGACTTATCAGAAGTTGTCTACATGACACAGTCACCAGGGTTTGTGCAAGGAGATTCCACACTTGTTTGCAAGCTCAACAAGGCTCTATATGGTCTCAAACAGGCTCCAAGAGCCTGGTTCCAAAAACTGCAAACTTACCTACTTGAGCTTGGTTTCCAATCAGCCAGATGTGATGTTTCTCTATTTACCAAATTTGTTGGAACTGAAACTATTTTGGTACTAGTATATGTGGATGATATAATCATCACAGGCAGCTCCTCTCAAGCCATTAATCAGCTGATTCAATCCCTTAATACAAAGTTTCCTCTCAAGGTCCTAGGAGATTTGAATTTCTTCTTAGGCATCCAAGTACAGAAGTCACACAATGGTAGCATCACTCTTGCACAAACTAAATACATACAGGACCTCTTAGCCAAGGCCAATATGAGTGATGCAAAAGCAATGAAGACACCAATGGTGGCTACTGAAAAACTGACTGCAGCAGATTCAGTTGAAGCAGACAACCCAAGTCTGTACAGATCCCTTGTTGGTGGTCTCCAATATGTCACAGTAACCAGGCCAGATATTGCCTATGCAGTGAACCGAGTTTACCAATTCATGCATGCTCCCAAAGACTCTCACTGGCAAGCAGTGAAGAGAATCTTGAGATACCTCCAAGGCACCTCCACTTATCGACTTGTCTTCTCTAAGTCCACCAACCTGAAGCTTACTGCATTTTGTGATGCAGACTGGGCCTCCGATATTGATGATAGACGATCCACAACAAGCTACTGTGTGTTCCTTGTTTCCAACACACACTTTGAACTTGACTTATACTTTGTCAGAGAACGCATTCAGAACAAAGACATTGTTGTGCACCACATTCCCTCAAGTGAACAAATAGCTGACACACTCACTAAGCCACTCCCTCAAACCATGTTCAATCACTGTCGATACAAACTCAGAGTTCAAGACACTTCATCCATGAGTTTACCAGGGGGTATAAAGGGAAGAGGCAGTTAGAATTAGTTAAGGCAGTTAGAGTATTCTGTTGAAAGCAGTTAGAATAAACTGCATCCCTATATATAGAGAACCTGTATCAACTCACACACAATCTTTCAATACAATCTATACACGTGATCTTTTCTATTCTTGCTCTCTTATTCATTATCCCTTTCGCTGCAACTCTGATACCTTTAATGCTCTTGGGTCTATTCATAATATTCTTTACGAAGGAAGTTATGTAATGATACACATGTTAACATAAGCTCTACTTGTGTCTTAAATAGAAATGGTGACGCTGATTTAAAAATTGTGAACCACAATTTAAAAATTCCTAATTATTAGCCCAAAATTTTTAAATCCCAAAAATTGTCTTGATTTCAATGCATCAGTCTCCATATGAGTTAAAACGGGGAAAGAATAGTAGCCCTAAATTGTTATGGAGAAAGAAAATAAAAATCCCACAAATCATGTAGCCCTCTACTAGCCTCAAAGTACATGGATTCTTTTAATCTAGATTATAATAGTAGCGCTATTATTATAGAACCCAGAAACCATATAATTTATCATAGAACCCAGAAACCATTTGGCGCCTGTAGTCTTCAACCAATTAATGTATTTGCAATAACCAATTCGTGTGGTTACGTGGTTTTAGGGGTGAGCATTGGGCGGGTTCGGGTTGGGATTGTCGGGTTCGGACGGATTCAATGCAAGAAAAATGAAATCCGCTCCCGCCCATCTATACATCGGGTTGGTCGGGTGGCGGTTCGGTTCGGACGGTTTGCAACGAATCAAGAATTTTTTATTGTTTTTTTTCCAGAAAAATGGTAAATAAAAAATTTTGAAAAAATAGAGCCCAAAAGACCAAAGAACAATATATATATATATATATATATATATATATATATATATATATATTAAAAAAATTACAATTAGCAAAACCTAGTTTCTGGACTCTTCTTGCTAGCTTGCTTCTGAGAGCCAGAGGCGGGGGAAGGAGCCGTCGGTGCGGAACGGTCAATGGTGGTGTTGAACGGCTGTGCAAGGCAGAGCTGCTGATGCTGAATGGACGATGGGACGGTGGGCAGGCAGAGCTCGCAACAACCGGAATAGGTGGAAAACGCGAAGGAGGGTGGGTTCGAGGTGGAGAACGCGACGGACGACTGAGCTTGCTGTGGACGACTGGGCTCGCGGAGGACGGTGGAAGGCGGACGACGAATGATGGAGCTTCATTTCTTCCTCCTTCGCCAACTTCAGATGTGAATAGAGAGGATCTTGTATTCATGTGTTGAATCTGTTGATGATGAACAATGTTGTGTTCATATTCCTCCTTCACCAACTTCAGATCTGAACAGTGAACAAATGTTGCAGAACGGTGGAAAAAATGTTTGAACAGTGAATTTTTTTTGAGGAAAAGTGAATAATTTTTAGGAGCTTGAGCTTGTTGATGATGAACAATGTTTCATGTTCATTGATCAGAACAATGATGAAGTGAGGGTGAGGGAGAACATGAGCTGAGTTGGTGTGTGGTTCTGGTTCAATTTGATCGATAGGGACATACGTTACTTAGGAAGTCAAGTGGGAGTGTTGGGTTGGGTAACCGTGTGGTAATTAGCTGCAATATAAGATTGGGCCTTGGCCCACAAATGTATAAATCAACAATTCAGTTTTTTTTAGTGGCGGGTCGGGTACCGATGGATGAAGAAATCCAAACCCAAAACCGACCGTATCTATCCATTTGAACCCACTTTTTTCAACCCCCCAACCCGCTCACCGGATTCAAACCGACCATTTCACCAAAATATATAGCGGATTGGTCGGTTTCGGGCGGGTTATACATTTTTTATCACCCCTACGTGGTTTCAACAAATATTATATGCAAGCATCAATGCAAAGGTAAGAAAAGAATGAAATAAAATAGGCAGAGTACAAATTGCATGAAGAGTGGTAGTACCCTGCAAAGAATAGAAAACGACTAAGAGGAGAAAGTCTGAGAGAGAAGGAATGAGGGAATAAAAAGTCTGAGGGGTTTGGGTAGGATTTTGGAATAGGTTTGCTATTTATATATTTTACTTAAAAGTCACTCAAAATCCATTATACAAAAGAATCCACCGAAATTAGCAAACTTTTGAATACCATAAGATTTGTAGTCTCTTATAAAAAGTCTTGATTGAATATCAATGGATTTGAAATCCTTTAAAAAAATCCTAATAATCTTGATTGAATACCACATGATTTATTTATATTTTATAAAAGTCTTGATTGAACACCATAAGACTCTTTTGCCATAAAAAGTCCATTAAAATCTTATGAAATCCCAATCCAATACACCCCCTTATATTTTTTTTTGAAAGGAAACAACTTCATTCAATTGATAAAAGGAGGATCATTACAATCAAGTTGAGTAAATAGGGTAGGGGCATTCCCTATCCAAATTAAGGGGCTAACTCTAGAAATTAAGCCAATCAATTAAGCAACAATAAAACACACAGATTGTGTAGAAAGCAAAGGGACATCAAGCCGAAGTCTATATCCTAACACCCAGACTAACAATTTCTTCCTCACTCGGTTACAAACAATGAAAAGATGAGATGCCGCAGTCTTAACACTTATCCAGTTACGGATCATTTCTTTGGCTTGTTCAGGCTCGGTTCGACTATAGGTGGTCTCAAATGTCCCATGGTAACCCTTTGATCAGAATCCAATTGAAGAACGGAGAGGATACTGAAATCGGGATCAGCCACCAGAGTATTTAACACTCTACGGTCTTCCAAAAAACTGAATTCATGGTCTTTTTCTCAAACATCTCAAAAGCATTCTTTGCTCGAACAATAACTAAAAGCAAACTGCATAGTAGGAACATAGCAAAAGCCACAACAAAAAGACACCAGAAGTGATAATGTCGGGTGGTTTTGGAGGGGGCCGAAGAACGACCTGTTCAGGAGGAAGAGGAGCCGCCTCAGTACGTTGGGGCATGGAATCACTGTGGCAGGTGTGGCCCTTTGTTTCCAGCAGAGTACTTACTCTATTCTGTGGTGGTGGTTCCGGTGGTCAGTGTACCGCCAGTGTTGAGCACAAGTCGGTAAGGGGGTACATCTTGGTGGAAGCCGGAGTGAGGTGGGTGACGGTGGGAAACCGACCACAAGGGAGCAGGCTGGTCTCCATGAGAAAACAAAGATCTGGTCATGGAGTTGGTGGAGGCCGGTTGGAAGATGGGTCCGTGACTCACAGCTTGAGGGTGCGGTGGAGCCAAGGTGGCGGATCTGAGTTCCAGGTGTCGTGGCGGACTTCGATGAAGGAAGGAAAGGTTTTCGAACCAAGGATATGAAGGAGCGTCAAGGGGGTTTGGTGATGATATGGGAGAGAGGAAGGGATCTTTCCAGTCAACCCCCACATATGGGGGAGCAAGCCTCCACAAAGGGAGGAGAGAACTCCATGACAGCGCATGGGGAAAACCCTAGCAGAGCAAGGATCGCAGAGGGGTGCATCGAGATCGAATCTTCTTTAAACTTATATTTTGATTTTAAGTTTATCCTCTAACTTATAAACGTTTGTCCACTAACTTATAAACGTTAATTCATGGTTGTCTTTCACTGTTAGTTCATCACAATCTTATCGGAAACACCTCCCCTCTCTCTATTTTTTCCTCTTCTCTCTTCACTTCATCACCATCTTTCTCCTCCTCCTTCCTCCTTCAACCACCACAAAACCTGTGAACCATCGTCAACCCAACATCCTCATGCTGTCGTCCGATCATCGCATCTCAAAAACACCCCTGACACCAGCACCTGGACCAGCTATGCAGCTTCCTCATCTCTCAGAGGTCCGTCTTCTACAGCAGAATGATCCCAGCCACTGTCATAAATCGAATTTCCCTCCATCGCCTAACCTTCTCCGACCTCGTTCCTCTATCATAGCTTGAAACTACCGTCATGAATTGTGCCTTTTTTTTTCCTATTAACAATAGCGTTTTGTGTTGATGGGGTTTTATGTTTGATGTCGAGTTTTACTTTTATTTTTCATCAAAAGTATTTCCTTTTATTTTAGGAATTGCTGCTAGTTGATTTTGATGATTTGGTGGTTATAACGTGGTGGATTTTTTTTTTTTGTTAAGCAACGTGTTAGCATTATTTGAACACTTTTTATTTTGATTTATTAACAGGTTTTACAAATAGATTTTTAACTCCATGTTTTGTATTTGATTCAATTAAAAATCAAATCTTTTTGGATTGAAGGATCTTTTTGTCAACTTTCTTTCACTGTATTGTAAGAGAAAGAAAAAGACAACTTCACTTCTGATTCTCATTACGTTTTTTTTTTCTTTTCTAATATGGATGGGAATTATAATATGATTTGGCAAGGAAAGTTCGTTACGAGATAATCATGATCTTGCAGGGTCACCAAGACACCAATCACTATTGAATCAGGTGAAGATGCAAATGAACTTCTATGGTTAATAGAAACGGATCTGTGCCATTAGTAATAATACATCCAGATTTCTAAGGAGATGACACATACAAATAGATAATTGATGTCCAAGGAAAGGACTTTTTCTGAAAATGTTTTGAGGCTACTTGCCATGAACTGGAGGAGTACAAATAAAGAGAATTCATATATTTTGATTATGATGATTGCGGAAAAAAAAAAGGTGTGATGAATTGATACATGAGTGGTTCAATATTGTTTTTCTCTCAAGCATGAGACCTGAATTTTCTAAATGAAAAATAAATTTTTGTACGATTTTAAAGATGGTATCAAAATAGAAGCATGTGAGATAGGATCTCATGTTTTGATTATTGATTGATTTCTCATCTGAAGTAGATAGAAGGTTTATACCAACTTAGTAAATGATGAATGTTGTGGAAAATAAAGTGAAAGACGAGGTTAACCATCTCTTGAGCAAATAGGAAATTGTAAGTTAAAGAGATAAATATTTGACCGAGTCTTGGTGATTTTAAATGTTGACCTTGAGTTGATCTCTTTTTAAGTTTTGATTATTATTATTATTTTGAAAATCCAGCAGCCATATATTTTATATCATATGATGATTTGGTTAAATATCATTATATCTCTTTGTGCTCCTTTATATGTGAATTTAGCTCTCTTTGAATTGTGATTATAGTCGTGGATGAAAAGAGTACTTAATTTGAGATAGAGTTGCTTATTTATTTGATCTGAAGAAAATGTGTACATGACACCTTATTGTGAAATTATCAATGATTAATACTGTATACATAATTGACTCAACCTCAAATGAAGGATTGCGATAATATGCAATTTCAGTTGTGTTAATGAGATGATGTGATGCTTTATTGTTAAAAATATATATTGTTTTTAATTCCATAAATTCTTCGATAAGAAGGCCAGTTGGTTTTTATAACATCCTATCTCAAGACGCTCCAATTTTAATTGGAATTGGAAGAGTTGTATGTTTGCATTTTAAAATATGTTTTTGTAGTAGGTACATCTTTTCCAATCGAGAATTGAAAAGACTTGGAGTCTTACATTCTACTTTTGAACATTTTTTTTTCTAATTACATTGACAAAGTGGAATTCTTAGTATGATGGTAAAGGTGAGATTTTTCAAACTCTCAATTTTGTTGTGCCGCTAGAGTCTTATTCTGACATGTTTTGATAAGAGGTGTTGTCAATGAATTGACATCATATTCGTAAATGATTTTTGAGGCTGACATTGAAAATAACGTGTGATATTATGACCCGAGGGGGTTGTAACTTGTAAAGTCATGTGATCATGCATTCCAATACATATGTCTGGAGAGGAATGTTAATCCTCCTAAGGCCAAAGGCAAACTTGGTCATGGAGATGATATAATTATTGAAATATTTTTCAGATTATTCATGTGACAAATATTGTTAAAAAATGGATGGTAGACTTTGGGGCTACCAAGTGTATTTGTGCAACACTAGTGCAAAATATGTATTTAACATCGGGTTTTTAACATAACCGATGTGATAAAAATATTTAACATCGGTTTTTATTAAAACCGATGTGGAAAAGTGAAACCAAAATAAAAAAAAAATTATCAGACATAAGATTAGACATCGATTTTTGTAGAACCGATGTGGAAAAAGGAAACAAAAACAAATTTTTTTTAATCAGCCATAAAATTACACATCGGTTTTAATATAACCGATGTGGAAGATTGAACAAAAAAATTGAATATTTTTAAGCAGCAACATTTTTAACATCGGTTTTTTTGTTAACCGATGTGGAAAAGCAATATATCACATCAGTTTTGGAAATAACCGATGTGTATTTTAATTTTGTTTTCATTCATTCATCCCTCCAATTCCTCTCTTGCGCGCTACCACTAAATGTCTGAAACCCAATATTTTCTCTATTGCATGCGCGCTCCGTAACCCTCACACCTCCATTCTTGCTCGCTCGGCCGCGTCCTCCGCTGTCATATCATCCTCGAAGCCCCTCCGCTTGTTCCGCCGCTTCGTGTCGTGACCCTGTAGCCTTCGCTTGCTCCGCCACTTCCTGTAGCCTCGAAGCCCACTGTCCGACGCTTGCTCCATTTGCTCCGCCCACTAGTGGAAAATATACATTAGACGGTAAAGGTTTACGTCAGTTAACCAAAAGCTAGACGTTAAAAAGGAGGCGGTGGCAGTTTTGTAAATATCAGACTTCATTAATTCAATTTTAACGTCAGTTGTTTTAAGGACTGACGTTAAAAGTGAAGTGACTCACTTTTAACGTCAGTTCAATAAACAACTGACGTTAAAAGTGAACCTTTTAACGTCAGTTCTTCATTGAACTGACGTTAAAAGTGCGTCACTTCACTTTTAACTTCTGTTCTTTCATCAACAAACGTTAAAGGTTATTTTAATAAATTTTTTATCTAGTATACGTACCCTTCCGCATTGCCTTCCTCAAAGTTTCAGTTTCACAATTGCTTTGATGTTTTGTGTTTCTGTTTTGAAAACTAAAATATATGTGCGAAGTATAAGTTGAATCAATAACCCAAACCGGATCTCATTCATTGAAAGGGTTTAAAATCCTTTAAAATCCTATAAAAAGTTACATTGATAGGGTTTAAAATCCTATAAAAAGTTATATTGAAAGGGTTTAAAATCCTAAACATTTTTTGAGGATTCGTTCCCTTCACGGGTGAGCAAGAGAGGAGAGTCGAGCGACCGAGTTTTCCAGAGCGACTGAGCAAGGGTGCACCCGATCTGTTTCAGCAATGGTCTTGGAACAATCATTTGCTTCCAAAGCTGACGTTCTGGTGCTGTAGCTACCGATTCTCCAGAAAGATGATAAGGTGAGCAACTCACACTATGTGATTTACACAACCTTATCACCCATGTTATGTGATTTACATAAACTCAGAAGTTGTTTGACCATTAAGACAAAGACCTTTGAGTCTAGGAATAGGAAGAAAGAGTGATGAAGTTAATCTCCACGGCAGAGCCATATTATGAAGCAAAAAATTAAAAGGATGGAAGGAAGCTATTTATAGGAGCAGGGGATGAAATTACTAAGCTATTCTGATTTTCTTGAAAACTTAGCTAAAAACTTAATGCTCATTAAGAGGATTAAGTTACAAGGTGCATGGGTAGGTAGCACAGTAGTCAAAGGAATGAATTCTTGCAGAAACTTATACACCTTTAACGTCAGTTGTTTAATACAACTGACGTTGAAAGTGTTTTTAAAATAAAAAATATTTATTTTTAACGTCAGTTTTTTATACAACTGACGTTAAAAGTGTGGTTTTTACTTCAGTATAATAAATAGCTGACGTAAATAATCCTATAAATTATAAACGTGCATAATGAATATTGGAAATAATGTAATATACATGAACTTGGCAGTCATAAATTAAGTTGACGTTAAAAATGAGGTGGTGGCAATTTGGCAGTCATATTTATTTTTAACGTCAGTTTTTTATACAACTGACGTTAAAAGTATGGTTTTTTACTTCAGTATAATAAATAGCCGACGTAAATAATCCTATAAATTATAAACGTGCAGAATGAATATTGGAAATAATGTAATATACGAGAACTTGGAAGTCATAAATTATGTTGACGTTAAAAATGAGGTGGTGGCAATTTGTAAATATTAAATCACTATTTGCGTCAGTTGTGTAAAGAACTTGTGTAAATATTAAACAAGTTTATTTTTAATCTACATTAATTAGCTTGAATTAGTAAACATATTCTTGTGAAAATTAAAAATAAATAAACACTTAACATAAAAGTGTTATATGTATAATCAAATCGTATCTCATTGAAGCGATTCATAAGTTACAATTACATGATTAAAAGATAAAAAATTTCTGCAACATAGCACTAAAATATTAAAAATTTTCTGCTTCAACATCAATTTCTTCTCAGTTCTGTCCTCAGAAACTCCAATGGATGCATCGATCCCCTCCCTGCTCATTTGAAGTCCTTGATGCTCCATCTGTGCTTTATCCACAGTCGCTTGGGGAGGAGATGGAATAAAGTGAGGGAGTCATATTATGTGATTTACTCAACCTCAGAAGTTTTTTGACCATTAAGACAGAGACCTTTAAGTATAGGTATAGGAAGAAATAACAAAAGTCTCAAATGTGATAGAACCATATTGTGAAGGAATAGAAAACGCACGAAATATAGAGGAAAAGAAGAGGGTGTATTTACATACTGATACAGAAGAATGGCACTTTATATAGAGAATAGTCTCTCTCTGATTTTCTTGAAAACTTATCTATAAACTTAATGCTCATTAAGAGGATTAAGTTTCAAGGTGCATGGGTTAGCACAGTAGTCAAAGGAATGAATTTTTTTTGCAGATATACACTTTTAACGTCAGTTGTCTTCAAAAACTGACGTTAAAAGTGCTTTTAAAATAAAAAATATTTATTTTTAACGTCAGTTTTTTATACAACTGACGTTAAAAGTTTTATTTTTACTTCAATTAAATAAATAGTCAAAGGAATTAATGTTTTTGGATAAAGGTATTCACTTTTAACGTCAGTTTCTTAAGACAACTGACGTTAAATATACGACCTTTAACCTCAGTCTTTACAAACAACTGACACCAAATGTTGTTTTATTTTGGTTTACACACGCGCGCCTTCTGCACTTCGCTCTGTACGTCTCTTTTCTCTTTTCATCACGCTCAACCCTCACTCTCAACCCTCACTCTCACTCTGCCCTAATCGCGAGCTCATCTCCACCGCCACCACCGCGAGGGCTTCTTCGCCACCACCGTGAGGTACACTATTAACCCTAACTCTGTCTTTCCATTCATTCTTTTCAATAACTTTACATCTCTCTTTCCCCTTCCCGCGCACTAACTCTCCTTGTCCCTCTGCTCTCCGTAACCACATCGAACGTTGGCCACCACTCGAGCTCCCCTCCCCACCACCACGCAAGCACCTATTTTTGGTGAGTCTTTAGGGCACATTTTTTTATTTTTGGTTTTGAGTGTATGTTGAAACTGTAGTCTCAGTAGTTGAAACTTGAAACCGTGAGTTTGAGTTGTTTGGAATGTACGTCTCTATTTTTGATTTTGAGTGCATGTTGCTCTGCTGGTTGATCTGTCACGGCCGTGATGCTCATCACGGCTAGGCCGTGATCAGTTCTGCCTGTGATGGTCTGGTTCAGTTGGCACGTTACGGCCGTGATGGACATCACTGCCAGGCCGGGACCAGTGCTTGGCAATCTTCAAAAACTATAGTTTTCAATCTCCCGTATTGTCCTTATATTGGATATATGTTTTGTATATCTACAGGACCTATCTAGTTATGGATCGTAGTTGGATGGTTTGTAAGCGTACTAGTGCTGAGTATTTGAAGGGGGTGGGAGAATTTATAGAATTTTCTCAAAGGAATGTTCCTAATAGTAATGGAATGTTCTGTTGTCCTTGTGTCAAGTGTTTGAATACGAGGAAATGTACGGTGAAGGATATACGTACTTATTTGATTTGTGAAGGTATTTTCTTGAGTTATACAAGATGGATATGGCATGGTGATGTGTTGTTGAGTAGTATGGCAAGTGTCTCCCAAAGTGAGGACGTTGACGTAGATATGGAGGATGATCGAGTAGAGGACATGATCCGTGATATTGGACAAGAATCTTTTCATCGAGCTCATGTGTATGATAGGTTGTGCGGTGATGCGGATAAGCCTTTATATCCAGGGTGTACTACTCATACACGGTTGTCGGCGGTGCTAAAATTGGTTTGTGTGAAGGCGAGAAATGGTTGGACCGATAAAAGCTTCACGGAACTGCTTGAAGTGTTGAAAGACTTGCTTCCGGAGGACAACACATTGCCTGACCGTAACTATGAGGCCAAGAAGGTATTGTGTCCTATGGGTATGGAGTATAAGAAGATACACGCATGCCCCAATGATTGCATATTGTACACCGGTGTTCATGAAGACAATCACGATTGCCCCAAATGTGGGTTATCACAATACAAAGTGAAGGGTGGTGATGATGATGATGATCTTGATGATGTGAGAAAAAAGGGTCCTCATGCGAAGGTGTTGTGGTACCTTCCAATAATTCCAAGGTTTAAGCGATTGTTTGCCAATGCGAAAGATGCGAAGAATCTTAGATGTCATAATGATGAGAGGAAATGTGGTGGAAAGGTTCGTCATCCTGCTGATTCTATTCAATGGAAGAATATCGATACTATGTTTCCGGATTTCGCCGATGAGCCAAGAAACCTAAGGCTTGGACTTGCTACGGACGAAATGAATCCTTATGGTAACATGAGTAGTATTCATAGTTCATGGCCTGTTCTGTTGGTAATTTACAACATGCCCCCTTGGTTGTGCATGAAGCGCAAATACATGATGTTGTCTATGATGATTTCGGGCCCAAAACAACCGGGAAATGACTTAGATGTTTATCTAGGTCCCTTGATTGAAGACTTGAAAACGCTGTGGGTGGAAGGTGTTGATGTAGTTGATGGGTATTCTCATGAGACTTTCAAGCTTCGTGCCATGTTATTTTGCACCATCAACGACTTTCCAGCATACGGTAACTTGTCCGGATACAGTGTCAAGGGGCATAAAGCATGCCCTATATGTGAAGAAGGCACATGCTACACTCAGTTGCATCATGGAAAGAAGACGGTTTACCTTAGGCATCGGAGATTTCTTAGATGTGATCACCCATATCGTAAGATAAAAAAAGCTTTTAATGGATTCCAAGAGACAGAAGAAGCGCCGACGGCCTTAATTGGAGAGCAGGTTTATCAGAGGGTGAAGGGCATCGATGTTATATTCGGCAAGTCCAAAAAGAAAGGTAAAGCTGCTGAGAAAAACATATGGAAGAAGAGGTCGATATTCTTTGATCTTCCATACTGGCGCAAGCTTGATGTCAGACAATGCATTGATGTGATGCATGTGGAGAAAAATGTGTGTGATAGTGTGATCGGGACGCTTCTCAACATTCAGGGCAAGACAAAGGATGGTGTGAATGCTCGTCTCGACCTCGTTGCTATGGGTATACGAGAGCAGTTAGCTCCAGTTGTTGAGGATGGTAAGCGAACTTATTTGCCGCCAAAGATGTCATACTTTGTCAAAAAAAGAGACAAAGTTTCATGGGTGTCTTCAGGGCATCAAAGTTCCACATGGTTACTCTTCAAATATGAAGAGGCTTGTCTCTAGTGATCTTAAATTGGTTGGCTTAAAGTCTCATGATTGTCACATCTTGATGCAACAACTTCTGCCCGTTGCTATTCGTGGTATTGCTCCAAAAAATGTGAGACATGCCATTACTCGGTTGTGCTCATTCTTCAATTCTATATGTAGCAAAGTCGTTGACCCCCGTATGTTGGATGACTTAGAAGTTGAGGCTGCTACAATCATGTGCCAATTGGAGATGTATTTTCCTCCTTCCTTTTTCGACATAATGGTTCACTTAATTGTTCATTTGGTGAGGGAGATTAGATTATGTGGGCCGGTTTTTCTGAGATGGATGTACCCAGTTGAGCGCTACATGAAGATCTTGAAAGGGTACGTGAAGAATCCTCATCGTCCGGAAGCATCTATTGTTCAAAGGTATGTTGCAGAAGAAGCTATTGAGTTTTGTTCGGACTACCTTCAAAACACGGATACTATAGGGGTTCCTAAGCCTCGGCATGATGAGATCAGATGTCAAGGTAAGGGTACACATGGCTTAAGAATTAATAGGAAGGATCGGGAGGAAGTGCTTCAAGCACATTTGTATGTATTGAACAACATCGAATGTGTTCAGCCTTTCTTATTTGAACATAAAAGAAAAGTCAATCAAGAAAACCCTCGAATGAGCGAAAGGTGGTTGTTGAACAAGCATAACAAGACTTTCTTACCATGGTTCAAGGAAGAAATGCTTAAGGATGGTAGTACTGCTTCTGATGACGTAAGATGGCTAGCACGTGGGCCTAGCTTCAACGTCATATGTTGGAGAGGATACGACATAAATAACTTTTCCTTTTATACAAAGGAACAAGATAACAAGAGTACCATGCAAAATAGTGGGGTTATGATCGTGGCCGAAGCAATGCACCTCTCTAGTGCCAAGGACACAAAACCCGTTAAAGCATCGAGACCTTACTTTGGATATATTGAAGATATTTGGGTGCTCGATTACACTAAGCTTACGGTGCCGATATTTAAATGTAAGTGGGTTGATAGTAACGGTGGTGTACAAACCGACGAATTGGGGTTCACATTGGTAGACCTCAAAAAGTTAGGCATATAAATGAGCCTTTCATAATGGCTTCCAAAGCAAAACAAGTGTTCTACATCACTGATCCTTCTAACAAAAGGTTGTTCGTGGTTCTCCAAGGAAAAAGCATGTATAATGGCAGTGATGAAAATGAAGATTCAAATCTTGATATTCCTGAGACTCCTTCTTTTTCAACAAACATGCCTACTATAATCGAGGAGACACAGGCGGACGATGTACATGCCACTTGTGATGATCATCACGAAGGGATGTTGATATAGGTAGTTTAAAATTAGTATACATTTATTTTTATTTATATTTCTGTATTTATTTTGAGTTATAACCTATGTTAATAAATATATATTGTTTCTGAACAGGCATACATATGGATCATTGTTCCATACCTTTGCAATTCTGTAATGGGTGTGATATTCTGTGTTACTGGGATATTTACTGAATGCAGTGATAGCTGAGGGGAGTGATATTTTAAAACTGAATTTTAAAAAAAAAAATACTATTAACATCAGTTGTATGATACAACTGACGTTAATAGTATTTTATAAAATATACAGTACACTATTAACGTCAGTTGTTTAGTACAACTGAAGTTAAAATTAAGACCTTTAACGTCAGTTCTTTATAACAATTGACGTTAGTTTTAACAAAATTAACGTCCGTTCTTAAAGAACTGACGTTAATTTTTACAAAATTAACGTCAGTTGTGTTAAAGAACTGACGTTAATTTTGACAAAATTAACGTCAATTGTGCTAAAGAACCGACGTTAATAGTTTTATATTTAACGTCAGTTCTCAACTAACGTTAAAATTTTAACTTTTAACGTCAGCTGTATTTGCGTCAGTCAGTATTCTGACGTAAAAAATCAATTTTAACTGACATAAAAAGCACTTATTGCACTAGTGGCCGTTTGCTCTGCTTGCTCCGCCGCTTAGTCATCTCAGGTAATGCACCTCTTATACCATGTTTCTAAGGAATCTAAGCTTTGGGAAAGTGTAAGACTAAGCCCTCATTCATGTTTTGATGTATGACAAACAAAGTGTATTTTACATAAGATTTTTAATTCTGACTACGTACTCATTACGTGTTAAGTTGCATGCAAGATCACTCGTCCAACAAAGCAAAACTAGCGCACGACCATCACAGGGAAAATATAAGCGCTCGTCCAATGAAGTGAACCAAGAATGATGTCCAACAAAGTAAAGAGCTGAAGTCCAATGAACAATTAAAAAGCTGACATCCACTGGAAGAACAAAGAATGCGCGTCCACTAAAGGAACAACTAAAAAGCTGACGTCCATTGAAAGAACAAAGAAAGCGCGTCCACTAAAGGAACAACTAAAAAGCTGACGTCCATTGAAAGAGCACGGAAGCGCGTCCACTGAAAGAAACAGAAGAGCTCGTCTGCTGATGTGACACAGAAGTGCGTCCACTGGAAGTAACAGAAGATCTCGTCTGCTAACGTGGCACAGAAGCAGGTCCACTGGAAGAAACAGAAGAGCTCGTCTGCTGACGTGGCATAGAAGTGCGCCCACAAAGAAACAAAAGATATCGTCTGCTGACGTGGCACATGAAGCGTGTCCACTGGAAATAACAGAAGCACGCGTCCACTGATATAAAAGAAAGAGCACGCGTCTACTGATAGTAACACTTGGAGAGCTCGTCTACTGATGTAAAAAGGAGCTCGTGTCCACTGATGTAAAAAGGAGCCCGCGTCCACTGATGTAAAAGGGGAGCTCGTCCACTAAAAGAAACAGCAGCGCGCTTCCACTGATGAAAAATTGGAGCCCATCCAATTGCCTTGTGTTAGCACGCTCATCTACTAATGAGAAGATCCGTCCACTACCATAGCATATAAAGCTCGTCTACCATTTGGAGCCCGTCCAAATACCTTGAGCTAGAACTCCCGTCTGCTGATGTGGCAAAAGGCAACGGCTATTTTTTCTCTTCAATTAAACACGGATTTATTACTCTTCAAATAGACTTGGCTATCCTTTCAGATGGAAACAGTTATATCTCAAGAAGGACGCAATCTCTACAAAGATCAAACAGAATCACATTTTGAGATCAAGAAAATCAAGAAAGCAGATTTTATAAATCAGATCCAAATCTGTCTTAAATGATCCCAACGGCTATAATCTGTCTTCTATATAAAGAGTGATCAAAGGAACACTTTCATAAGAACAACAACAACAACGCAACTCATACTGATTATGAAACAAAGTGCTTTATCGTTGAGAAAAGTGTGATAGTTAGAACTTCAAGTTGTATTGTCTGGCTTTTAGAGTCTTGCTTCTACTCAATTCTTTTTGTGAATTAGAGTGACTAAGAGAGGGTATCTCTTAGGGTTCAACAAGGATAGAAGGGATCCTTGAGTAAAGGAAAGCTAGTGTGCTTTCTGGAGAACTTTTTAAGCAAGGAGGGTATCCTTGTGTTGCTGTAATTAGAATTGTGTAAATTGCTGATTATAGTGAAGAAATCCACAGAGGTGTGGGATGATAGCGTGCGAATGCACGTGCGAATCCGGCAAGTGTACCGGATTGCCGTCAAGTAATAAAAGATATCGAACCCACAGAGACTGTGTTCCCGAATCGCAATTAAATTTCGAATCGATTGAGTTCTGGACTTTTTAGAGAGGGTTTTGAAATTGGTTTTTGAATTGAAAGATAGATGAGCAGAGAACAATTAAAACAGAAAACAATTGTTTATGGGGTTTTTATCTAAAATGGATTCCTAGGGATTTGGGTTACCTTTGAGGTTGTTTATGTTGCTAATCTGATTTACCTTTGTTGATTACCGAAATTGCCTTGAAGGCGAGTTTATCCTCTAATAGCTTAAGCTCCCTCTCGGGTTACAAAAGCCGTGCCCAATTGACCCGACCCTACTACTCGTGGTAGTCGATCCCAGATTGGACCCTTTGCGTTTCGTGACAACTCGTTGATCCTCGAGGGACGGCTTCTAACTCTCGTGATTTCAGTCCCAAGTCTGACTTCTATAGGTCCGACACCTAAGTTCACCGCTAGGTTCCTCCTTATAATGTCTAAGTCATGCAAATAACCTAAGTTCACCGCTAGGTTCCTCCTTAGATCATTCACATCTCACAAACTAGTGGCTGCCGGGCTTTACGAGTGAAACACCCTAGAAATCCTAAGTTCACCGCTAGGTTCCTCCTTAGAACGTCTATGTCACGCAAATAACGGTTGCCGAAATTTATGAGTGATTTACACACTAGAAATCAGATCTAAAACAATTCGTAATTAACAAAGAGTTTACATCAAATTTACATCATAAATAAACTTGGGCAGAGCCCTAATCCCTAGAAACTATGCTACTACTCACGCCTTGCCATGGAGATGACAGGCATGATTACAAATAACATGAAAATAACTAAGAGAAGAAGGAGAAGAAGAAAGAGATCCTAAATCTATGCCTAGAGTAGTAGCCCCAAAGGTCTGATGATTTCTGCCTCTGCCTGGTCCCTTATTTATAGAATTGAGCAGTTAGAGTCCTAATCCAACTCAAATTAGATCCAATTCTGTTACTTCTGAGCCAAGTAATACGCGTCACGGCCTGGCCGTGACGGATTCTGCCTTGAAAATTCTTCACTGGTTGGTCTGTCATGGCCGTGATGGTCATCACGGCCGTGATGGCCATCATGGCCTGGCCCTGACAGCTTCTGACTTGTGTTGGTTTTGGGTCACGGCCGTGATGGCTATCACGGCTAGGCCGTGACAGACTCTGACTTCAGCCTTTGTTCTTTTTCAGTTTTGCTCGATCATGGCCGTGATGGGCATCACGGCTAGGCCGTGATGGGCTCTGTTTGGCTCATTTTCTTCAGTTTTAAAGCTCCATCTTCATCCAAACTTCATCATGGTTGATCTTGAGCAATTTACCCTTGATATCTGCAAAACAACACACAAAAACCGCCTTACCCGTTCCAAAGGAAAATTAACCTAAAATCTAATTAAAAATGCCTAAACTACATGAAAATGCATGCAAAATGATAGACAAAGATGATGTGGAATCACACTCATCAAATCACCCCAAGCTTAAAACTTTGCTTGTCCTCAAGCAATTACTCAGGCCATAAGATAAATCAATCAAAGCATGGATAGTGAACCAAGAACCCTAGAAGCTAATCCAAGTAATAGGCGTTTTTAATAAGCACTCAAGAGATAATCAAGTTCAAGTCCAATTAGAAGCTTAGGTTCTTCAAGTTCATGTTCTCACTGATTTGGGCACTCGTCTCACCTCACTCAAGTATTTTAGGGTTTATGACAATTCACTCCATTTCCTCAAGTAAAGTATTTTACCATAGGCTTGACTATTAACCAAATCTCTACTTTATTTAAGAAAACACTTAAGAATCAAGAGGTCTTTTCCTTTGGTTGTAATGTGGCCATGGGATTTATTGTAAGGTGGGAAAATCAAGGAAAGGGAATTTCAAGAAGGCTAGACAAATCATCAAACATTGCAAAGCATGACACCTTCTAAAATACCCCTTTTTTGGGCTTTGGTTTACTTTTCCACCTTTTTTCCTTCTATTATTTTTTTTTCTTTTTCTTTTCATTTCTCACATTCTTTGTCATCCCCTTCTCCATTTTTTCTGTTTATTTCATTTTTATTTGTTTGGAGAAGGGGAGATTTATAGCTCAAGAGAAATTACTTTCTAGCTTTTTCTTCCCATACTTTTTCCAACTACCATTTTGCCCTTTTTGTAATACTTTAAAAGGTGCCATACCAAACATTATTTATCAAATTAATTCATGGTACCAAGAAAAGTATTTTTTTCTTTAGGCTCAAAATTGGGCAACTAAGGGGTAGCATTTATCAATCAAAGCTCGGGAGGCCGGAAAAATACCTAGTGCCTCAATCATATCCAAAAAATGTTTTCAAAAATTTTTAAGTTTTGAAATGGTTTCAAGTCAAGTTCTAGAAAATACAGTCCATGAGGAATTAAATCACTCTATCACAAGAAATGGGGTAGATTTAGTGAATACCCCTTTTGGCTCAAAATCTTACATTTTAGTAGTTCAAAAATCAGTGAGGAACACAAATCTAAGGAACCACATGCTAATTATCAACTATCAAATGACTATCTCAAGAATTTTTATTTTTAGCCATATCACAAGAATAATGAAAAATTGGGTTCAAAATTCACTATCTCATTTCATTTGGCTCCAAGTTCTCACAATCGGATGCATGTTCTAAGTGAGGGGAAATCTAGAGAATGTGATCATACCAATCTATGCCAATGAGAATGCAATATGAATGCAACAATGCAAATGCAAAAATAAATACCCCTACCCCAAGCTTGATTACTTACATTGTTTCCAATGTAAATAATCAAGTCGGAGAGAGGAGAAAAAATGGAACAACTTACCGAGTCGGTAGCGGGTGTTGGCTTCACATTCCAGTCAAAACTTGGGTAGAAATTTTATCACGGCCGTGAGGCTCATCACGGCTAGGCCGTGATCGCTTTCGGTCCTTAGGAGTTGCCCTGTCACGGCCGTGATTTACATCACGGCTAGGCCGTGATGCTCTCTGATCTTGGCATCCTACTCATCACGCCCGTGATGGTTGTCACGGCTAGGCCGTGATCCTTTCTGTGCTCTTGTTTAGTTCATCACGGCCGTGACCACTGTCACGGCCAGGGCGTGATGGCCTCTGACTTTATCTTTTTTATGCTCTTCTTCTCTTTCTTAACCTGAAAACACTAGACAAACCTATTAATGATATTTTTGCCTCTTGATCTTCTCAAATTATTCAAGAGGTTAAATAAAAAACAAAACGAAAAAGGGAAAGAAAACTTGGGTTGCCTCCCAAGAAGCGCTTATTTATGGTCTTAAGCTTGACCATACTTCCTTAAATCAACCGGGGTCGGCTGGGCGTAGATGTGCAGGCACACTTTTCTTCCAAGGAGCTCCTTCAAATAGCCGTTTCTGCTCATACGGCCAATAATGCTTCCGCTTCGCTCTTTTTTCTCGGAGCTTCCTAGCCTTCCTTCCTTCCGGCGGAAGTTTTGTTTCAATATGGACAGCAACTCCACTTCCATCACTGCTGGGTGCATCATTAGCCATGCATACCTTCGGAGTTGCTTCCATGTTCAGTTCTTCTTTTACCACTGGAGACGTTGTATCAATTCTGCACACATGGCTCTCAAAAGGAAGGTTGTTATCAGAGTTAGTCAATTGAAAATCGATCCTACCTTCCTCTACAGTTAGAGAGAGCTTCCCATTCCTTACGTCTATTTCTGCTCCAGCAGTTGCCAAGAATGGCCTTCCTAAAATAATGGGGAATTCAGAATTCCCTTTCATGTCTAATACCAGGAAGTCGGCAGGGATGAAGAATTTCCCTACCTTCACAGGGACATTCTCTAGTATGCCTAGAGGAGTCCTAGTTGAGCCGTCCGCAAATTGTAAGGAGAATTTGAACGGTCTCAACTCTTTACTTTCCAACCTTTCCATGATAGTAAGGGGCATCAAGCTCGCACTAGCCCCTAAGTCACATAAGGCTTGGTCAATGTGCACTTGTTCAATTGAGCAAGCGATGGAGAAACTACCTGGGTCTTTCAGTTTAGTAGGCATTTTAGTCTCTACATCTACTTGCTTTTTCCTAACCAACCTTTGTGGGAAAGGTATCAAGGGTTGGTACGGTGGTGGAGGGACATATTTCTGCCTCGGCTCCTCTTTTTCGCTTGTGTCCTCCTCCGGGTCCACGTCCATTTCAGCTACCCCCCACCCCAAGCTTATCATCCCTCAAGTGTATGACATTGCAATGCTCATTGGGATTTGCTTCGGGTTGCCCTTGAATGTACCCTTAGGTCTCGAGCACGTGCTGGTTTGTTGGGCAATTTGTGTTTCTAGCATCTTGTTATGAGTTGCTAAGTTGTCTACCTTAGATGCTAGATCTTTTATTGCCTCACTCACTGCCCTTCCTTGTTGTCTAAACTCCTCATTCTGTTTTGTCCGAGTTTCGACAAAACTTTCAAATAAAGCCTCGAGTTTAGATCTTTGTACTGAGGATACCCCTGTCTGTTCTCTTATTACCTTGACCCTCTTGGAACTCATGGTTGAGCGTGTTGCTGTAGTTGCCATAGGAGAGGTAAGGGTTGTTCCTTCTTTGGTTGTAGGGATTTTGGGGAGCATAGTTGGGCAGCTTCGGGTTCGTATCATAGTAGTTGTTACAAGAGTTCACTTGTTCACCCGGCCGCGGATCCATGTGGGCATCCCATCATGTCATGTCCCCGCATTCCACAAATCTCACAAACAAGGTTAGTAGCACCTAATGCACTCACATTAGCTCTTTCCACCGATCAAAACGTTTATTAAGTGAGTCTATCTTTGAAATAATAAGATCTGTGCTATTTACCTCAAACTTACCCCCCGAAATCTTGTTCGGGTTATTACCTCTTTCGGATCCCCATTGGTGGTAGTTGGTGGCGACATTCTCGATGATGTTGAATGCCTCGGTGAGAGGCCTATTCATAAATGCTCCACCGGCTGCAGAATCTAGTGACACCTTCGAAGAGTAGTCTAATCCGTTATAGAAGGTGTGCACTATTAACCACCTCTCGAGTCCGTGATGTGGGCACGACTCCAGCAGTCCCTTGTAACGATCCCGAGCTTCCGATAATGATTCTCCGTCTTTCTCGGAAGAAGCCGGTGATCCGGGTTCTTATGTAGGCCGTCTTGGATGGAGGGAAGAATTTCTCCAAGAACGCCCGCTCCAGTTGGTCCCAAGTAGTCAAGGTGTTAGCGGGAATTTGCTTTAGCCAGGCCTTTGCCTTTCCAAAGGAGAGATGAGGGGAACAATCTCAAACGCACAACATCGATCGAGGCTCCATTAATCCTGATTGCATCGGTGAACTCTAAGAATGTTTCTATATGATCGGTCGGGTCCTCCGAAGGCAATCCTCCGAATTGATGTTGCCTAATCATGTTGATTAGCATGGGCGGTATGGTATAGTTTTCCGCCTCAATCTCTGGCCTTGCAATCCCAGTTCGCAAGCCTCTCGCATTTGGGGCTGCGTAATCCTTCAAAGGTTTTGTATCCGGTTGATTCGCCATGAGTGGAACGGGACTCAACCTTTCTCCCTCTCTTTGTAGTCTTCTACGTCTGTGGAAGGTCCTCTCGATCTCCGGATCAATCTCACTAAGGCTCCCAAGACTTAGAGATCTTTGCATATAACAGAGAGATGGATACAATAGAAGGAAAAGAAATTTTTTTTTATTTATTTTTTTTTTTTTGAAATTTTTTTTTCTTTTTTTTTGTTTTTCAGAAATAAAAATTAAACAAAAAGAAAAGGTCCAGAAAAATCAATTCAAATTTTGAATTGAGGTTCGAAAAGGCACAGTCCCCGGCAACGGCGCCAAAAACTTGATAGCGTGCGAATGCACGTGCGAATCCGGCAAGTGTACCGGATTGCCGTCAAGTAATAAAAGATATCGAACCCACAGAGACTGTGTTCCCGAATCGCAATTAAATTTCGAATCGATTGAGTTCTGGACTTTTTAGAGAGGGTTTTGAAATTGGTTTTTGAATTGAAAGATAGATGAGCAAAGAACAATTAAAACAGAAAACAATTGTTTATGGGGTTTTTATCTAAAATGGATTCCTAGGGATTTGGGTTACCTTTGAGGTTTTTTATGTTGCTAATCTGATTTACCTTTGTTGATTACCGAAATTGCCTTGAAGGCGAGTTTATCCTCTAATAGCTTAAGCTCCCTCTCGGGTTACAAAAGCCGTGCCCAATTGACCCGACCCCTACTCTCGTGGTAGTCGATCCCAGATTGGACCCTTTGCGTTTCGTGACAACTCGTTGATCCTCGAGGGACGGCTTCTAACTCTCGTGATTTCAGTCCCAAGTCTGACTTCTATAGGTCCGACACCTAAGTTCACCGCTAGGTTCCTCCTTATAATGTCTAAGTCATGCAAATAACCTAAGTTCACCGCTAGGTTCCTCCTTAGATCATTCACATCTCACAAACTAGTGGCTGCCGGGCTTTACGAGTGAAACACCCTAGAAATCCTAAGTTCACCGCTAGGTTCCTCCTTAGAACGTCTATGTCACGCAAATAACGGTTGCCGAAATTTATGAGTGATTTACACACTAGAAATCAGATCTAAAACAATTCGTAATTAACAAAGAGTTTACATCAAATTTACATCATAAATAAACTTGGGCGAGCCCTAATCCCTAGAAACTATGCTACTACTCACGCCTTGCCATGGAGATGACAGGCATGATTACAAATAACATGAAAATAACTAAGAGAAGAAGGAGAAGAAGAAAGAGATCCTAAATCTATGCCTAGAGTAGTAGCCCCAAAGGTCCGATGATTTCGCTCTGCTCGCTGGTCCCTTATTTATAGAATTGAGCAGTTAGAGTCCTAATCCAACTCAAATTAGATCCACCTGCATTACTCGAGCCAAATAATACGCGTCACGGCCTGGCCGTGACGGATTCTCGCCTTGAAAATTCTTCACTGGTTGGTCTGTCATGGCCGTGATGCTCATCACGGCCTGGCGTGATGGTCATCACGGCCGTGATGGCCATCATGGCCTGCCCGACAGCTTCTGACTTGTGTTGGTTTTGGGTCACGGCGTGATGGTTATCACGGCTAGGCCGTGACAGACTCTGACTTCAGCCTTTGTTCTTTTTCAGTTTTGCTCGATCATGGCCGTGATGGGCATCACGGCTAGGCCGTGATGGGCTCTGTTTGGCTCATTTTCTTCAGTTTTAAAGCTCCATCTTCATCCAAACTTCATCATGGTTGATCTTGAGCAATTTACCCTTGATATCTGCAAAACAACACACAAAAACCGCCTTACCCGTTCCAAAGGAAAATTAACCTAAAATCTAATTAAAAATGCCTAAACTACATGAAAATGCATGCAAAATGATAGACAAAGATGATGTGGAATCACACTCATCATGGGACTGGATGTAGGCTTACCAGAGGAGGTAGCCGAACCAGGATAAAACGGTTTGCGTGTTCTTCTAATCCCTAAACTCCATATACTTGTTTAAACTTGAATCTTTAAATCTGCAATCTGTGTTAAAAATTGTTATTACTACTTATATTTTTTCTTGTCAACATCACTTGTTCCATAACCTAATTCTTGCGAATTAAAATTGAGTGAAAACCATTTTTCCATAAAGAAACACTGTTTTGATTTAAATTATTTAAAAAGGTTTCAATATCTCAATTCACCCCCCTCTTGAAACCGTAGCCACTACCAACAATTGGCATCAGGGCTATAACTATTGTTACAAAGCTTAATAGCTTCAAGAGATGGCTACAAATGATATCCTGGGTGATGGGGCTTCACTCACTAGACCCCCTGCCTTTAACGGCTCCCAATACATGTATTGGAAAGAAAGAATGCTTATCTTTCTTGAGGCTGCGGGTTTAGATGTTTTAGATGTTGTTGAAAATGGTCCCTATGTTCCATTTACTCTTGATACTAAGGGAAATAAACAAACTAAACCAAAAGATGACTGGAATGATGATGATAAAAGAAGAGTAGGTTATAATGCTAAAGCAAAGAATATTATAACAGCTGCTTTGAATTATGATGAGTTTTTCAGGGTCTCCAATTGCAAAACGGCAAAGCGGATGTGGGATACGCTTCAACTCACTCATGAAGGAACCAACGATGTGAAAAGAGCAAGGATGAATGCACTAGTCCATGAATATGAACTCTTTCACATGAAGAATGGTGAGGAGATAGATGATCTGCAAAAGAGGTTTACACAATTTTGTAAACCAGTTAGAAGGACTCGGACATACAATCACAGATGAGAAAAAGATTAACAAGATCATGAGATGTTTGAGTCGTGAATGGCAGCCAAAAATTACTGCAATTGCTGAAGCAAAGGATCTTGACACAATGCAGATTGCTACTCTATTTGGCAAGTTAAAAGAACACGAATTGGAACTAAATAGATTGAAAGATCGTGAAGATAATGAGAAAAAGAAGAAAGGACTCTCACTCAAGGCTCATATTTCCAAAGAATCAATAGAAAGTGATGAAGATTAACACCTTGATGAAAGTGAAGAATCCGAAGAAGAAGACATGGGATTGCTTTTGAGGAAATTTAAAAGATTCATCAAGAAGAATAGAAACAAGAAGCAATCCAGTTTTCCTATCAAAAGAAACACAAACAAAGGTGAAAGCTCTTCCTCAACAATCAAATGCTTTGAATGTGGGAAGCTTGAACACTACAAAAATGAATGTCCAAGGCTACAAAAGAAAGAAAAGTATGAGAAGAATCACAGCAAGGAAAAGAAAGGAAGAAAGTCTAGAAGAGCATACATAGCTTGGGAAGATAATGATATGGATTCCACTATTAGTGAATCAGAAAATGAAGAAGCCAACCTATGTCTCATGGCAAATCATCAAAGTGACAGTGAAACTGAGGTACATGATTCCTCTCCTACTTATGATGAGTTACAAGATGCTTTTGATGAATTGCATGAAGAATATGTTAAAATTGGTAAACAACTTAAATCTTCTAGAAAGATCATCGCAAAACAATGTAGTGATAATGCATCTTCACAAATAAAGCTTAAAGAACTAGAAGATGAAAATTCAAAATTACTTGCATCTAGTTCAATTTGCACCAAATGCACTACACTAGAAAAGGAAGTTGAAAAACTGAATACAACTCTATCCAAGTTTACTTCGGGTAGAGATAACTTGAATCCAATATTAGGACAGCAAAAGGGTGTGTATGACAAAGCTAGAATTGGATATAAGCCAATGGTACATGAAAAATCTTTTAAAAAGCTTTTTGTTCCACCCATTTCCTCAACTAGTCCTTTTGTTAAATGCTATTATTGTCTAAAGAAATGTCATACAGCTGCTACTTGTAGACTTAGAAAGAACATTCATGTTGGCAGTAAACAAATTTGGGTTCCAAAAGGAACTTATGTTGCTACTAACACAAAAGGACCCAAACAGATTTGGGTACCTAAAGGAAAAACATAAAAGAATCTGTTTTGTAGGTGTGTTTGAAGGCCAAAACCTCAAGCTGGTTTTTGGACAGTGGCTGCTCCAAACACATGACCGGAGACATCACAAAATTTACATCTTTCACTTCCAAGGAAGGTGGAAATGTCACCTATGGAGACAACAACAAAGGAAGAATCCTTGGTGTTGGAACAATAGGTAAAAGTCCAGCAATCAAGATTGAGGATGTTCTCTATGTTGAAGGTCTCAAACACAATCTACTTAATATAATCCAATTATGTGATAAAGTCTACAAGGTAAACTTTAACTCAAATCTATGTATGATCGAATCTATTCATGATAATAACATAAAATTGATTGGAAATAGAATCAATAACATCTACATGCTAGACATAGACAACTTAATTTCTAATGATGCATGTTGCTTAATTTCCAAAGAAGATGAAAATTGACTTTGGCATAGGAGAATAGCTCACATTCATATGGATCACTTGAATAAATTGATTTCCAAAGAACTTGTAATCGGTTTACCAAATAAAAAGTTTGTTAAAGAAGGCCTATGTGATGCATGCCAAAAGGGTAAACAAGTGAAAACCTCATTTAAGGCTAAAAACATTGTTTCAACTAGTAGACCCTTACAATTACTGCACATGAACCTTTTTGGACCTTCTAGGACAAAAAGCTTTGGTTGAAATCTCTATGCTCTTGTAATTGTTGATGACTTCTCTAGATTCACTTGGACCTTTTTCTTAGCACAAAAGAATAAAGCTTTTAAGAAAATGGCTAAGGTTGCTCAAAATGAGAAAGACGTGAAAATTGTTTCAATTAGGAGTGACCATGGAGTAGAATACCAAAATGAGGAATTTGATAACTTTTGTGATGAACATGGTATAAAACATAATTTTTCTGCACCTAGAACTCCACAACAAAATGGAGTAGTTGAGAGGAAAAATAGGTCACTTGAAGAAATTGATAGAACCATATTAAGTGACTCTAATTTACCAAAGTATTTTTGGGCTGATGCTGTGAGTACTGCATGTTATGTTTTAAATAGAGTACTAATAAGGCCAATTTTGAAGAAAACTCCATATGAACTTTACAAGGGAAGAAAACCTAACATTTCTCATTTTCATGTCTTTGACTGTAAATGTTTTTGTACTAAATAATGGCAAGGATAATATTGGGAAATTTGATCCCAAAGCTGATGAGGGTATTTTCCTAGGTTATTCATTAACTAGCAAAGCATATAGAGTGTTTAATAAGCGTACTTTATCAATAGAGGAGTCTGTTCACATAACATTTGATGAGTCTAACCCCAAAAGGTTGTGAAAGGACGTTTTTGATGATGCAGAAACTCTTGAGGATGAAGTGATATCTGATGAAGGAAAGGAGAGAAAAATGGAAAAGGAAGATGAAGAAAGCAATAAAGAACCTCAAGCAGAACTTCAACAAGAAAATCTTCCTAAGGAGTGGCAAGCTTCAAAGAATCATCTCCTAGACAATATCATTGGTGAGATCACCAAAGGGGTAACCACTAGAAACTCTTTAAGGAATATTTGCAATACCATGGCGTTTGTATCTCAAATAGAACCAAAATGTGTTGATGATGCTATTAATGATGAACATTGGATGATTGCAATGCAAGAGGAGTTAAATCAATTTAAAAGGAACAAAGTTTGGGATTTAGTTCCAAAACCCAAAAGTAATCAAATAATCGGAACTAAATGGGTGTTTAAAATCAAAATGGATGAGAATGGAATAATAATAAGAAATAATGCTAGACTAGTATCTAAGGGATACAATCAAGAAGAAGGAATTGATTATGATGAAACATATGCTCCCGTAGCTAGATTAGAAGCCATAAGAATGCTCTTAGCCTATGCTTGTATAATGAACTTTAAACTGTAAATGGATGTGAAAAGTGCCTTTTTAAATGGAATAATACAAGAGGAAGTATATGTAAGCCAACCCCCTGGCTTTGTTGACAGTGAGTTCCTAAATCATGTCTATAAACTGACTAAAGCCCTCTATGGACTTAAGCAAGCTCCTAGAGCTTGTTATGAGAGGTTAAGCAATTTTCTCCTAGAGAAAGGCTTTAAAAGAGGAAAAGTTGATACAACACTATTTACTAAAACAAAAGCATACAATATTTTACTTATTCAAATATATGTTGATGACATTATTTTTGGTGCTACTAATGAGTCTTTATGCAAGGAATTTGGTGAACTAATGCAAAGTGAATTTGAAATGTCCATGATGGGAGAACTTACCTTCTTTCTTGGACTTCAAGTTAAACAATGCCAAGATGGAACCTTCATAAGCCAAACAAAGTATTGCAAGGAACTACTAAATAAGTTTGGAATCGAAAGCGCAAAGGAAATGGCAACACCAATGAGTCCAGCCTGCTACTTGGACAAAGATGAACATGGTAAATCTATAGATGTATCTAAGTGTAGAGGTATTATCGGATCCTTACTTTATCTCACTGCTATTAGGCCAGATATAATGTTCAATGTGTGTATGTGTGCAAGGTATCAAGCTAATCCTAAAGAATCACATCTTACTGTAGTTAAAAGAATCATGAAGTACCTCTTAGGAACTAAAGAAATGGGGCTGTGGTATCCTAAGGGATCCACTTGCACATTAATAGGATATTCCGACTCTGACTTTGCTGGATGCAAGTTAGATAGGAAGAGCACAAGTGGAACATGCCATTTATTAGGAAATTCCCTAGTGTCCTGGTTTAGTAAAAAGCAAACTAGTGTGGCCTTATCCACAGCTGAAGCAGAATATGTTGCAGCCGGGAGTTGTTGTGCTCAAATCCTATGGATGAAACAACAATTAATTGACTATGGTGTTTATCTAGATCATGTACCAATAAAATGTGATAACACTAGTGCAATTAATCTAACAAAGAACCCAATTATGCACTCAAGAACCAAGCATATTGAAATTAGACATCATTTTATCAGGGATCATATTCAAAATGGTGATGTTTTGATTGAACATATAGATACATCTAAGCAATTAGCTGATATATTCACCAAACCACTTAATAAGGAAAGTTTCTTCTTTATAAGAAGGGAACTTGGCATAATTGATCCTCAAAATAATTGATAACAAATGGCACGCAAGGCAGCACAAGTTGCTGAAAATCATGAAGGACATGGGCAAGATGCTAAGCGTCCTTAGGTGTCTGTATTTTTTTTGTTGTATTTTGGATATTTTGATGGATTACATAAGTTGTGAAATGCTCTATTATCAATGAATGCAAGATTGTTTTTAAGTTTGATTTCAACATTCTCCATAGTTTCTTTTTGATAATGACAAAGAGGGAGAAAGATGAACCATACATCTGAGATGAACTAGAAATATGAACCATAAAAATGAACCATGCATTCTCTGATATGCAAATTTTTATTTCTCTAACAAAGAGGGAGAAATATGAACCACAAAGGGGGAGAAATATCAACCATAAAAATGAACCAGCATTTCCTGATATGCAATTTTTTTTCTCTGATACCTGATTATGAACTGCTTTGAAAAGAATCCAAGATGATTTTTTTTATAATGATATGATAACACTTGATCTTTTGAAAGATATCAATGTCACATGGGGAGGATGAAAATAAATCAAGAACCATGCTTACTAAATAGCTGCACTCTGATTTCTTAAATAACTAAGGTTAAGTATGGTAAGGTTTGTCATAATCAAAAAGGGGGAGTTTGTAAGACTAAGCCCTCATTCATGTTTTGATGTATGACAAACAAAGTGTATTTTGCATAAGATTTTTAATTCTGACTACGTACTCATTACGTGTTAAGTTGCATGCAAGATCACTCGTCCAACAAAGCAAAACTAGCGCACGTCCATCACACGGAAAATATAAGCGCTCGCCCAATGAAGTGAACCAAGAATGACATCCAACAAAGTAAAGAGCTGAAGTCCAATGAACAATTAAAAAGCTGACGTCCACTGGAAGAACAAAGAAAGCACGTCCACTAAAGGAACAACTAAAAAGCTGACGTCCATTGAAAGAACAAAGAAAGTGCGTCCACTAAAGAAACAACTAAAAAACAGACGTCCATTGAAAGAGCACGGAAGCGCGTCCACTGAAAGAAACAGAAGAGCTCATCTGCTGACGTGGCACAGAAGCGCGTCCACTGGAAGTAACAGAAGATCTCGTCTGCTGACGTGGCACGGAAGCGCGTCCACTGGAAGAAATAGAAGAGCTCGTCTGCTGACGTGGCACAGAAGCGCGTCCACAAAGAAACAAAAGATCTCGTCTGCTGACGTGGCACATGAAGCGCGTCCACTGGAAATAACAGAAGCACGCGTCCACTGATATAAAAGAAAGAGCGCGCGTCCACTGATAAAACAGAAGCACGCGTCCACTGATGGAAAAAGGAGAGCTCGTCCACTGAAAGTAATAAGAGCACGCGTCTACTGATAGTAACACTTGGAGAGCTCATCTACTGATGTAAAAAAGAGCTCGCGTCCACTGATATAAAAAGGAGCTCGCGTCCACTGATGTAAAAGGGGAGCTCGTCCACTAAAAGAAATAGCAGCGCGCGTCCACTGATGAAAAATTGGAGCCCGTCCAATTGCCTTGTGTGAGCACGCTCATCTACTAATGAGAAGCTCCGTCCACTACCATAGCATATAAAGCTCGTCTACCATTTGGAGCCTGTCCAAATACCTTGAGCTAGAACTCCCGTCTGCTGACGTGGCAAAAGGCAACGACTATTTTTTCTCTCCAATTAAACATGGATTTATTACTCTTCAAATAGACTTGGCTATCCTTTCAGATGGAAACAGTTATATCTCAAGAAGGACGCAATCTCTATAAAGATCAAACAATCACATTTTGAGATCAAGAAAATCAAGAAAGCAGATTTTATAAATCAGATCCAAATCTGTCTTAAATGATCCCAACGGCTATAATCTGTCTTCTATATAAAGAGGGATCAAAGGAACACTTTCATAAGAAGAACAACAACAACGCAACTCATACTGATTGTGAAACAAAGTGCTTTATCGTTGAGAAAAGTGTGATAGTTAGAACTTCAAGTTGTATTGTCAGGCTTTTAGAGTGTTGCTTCTACTCAATTCTTTTTGTGAATTAGAGTGACTAAGAGAGGGTATCTCTTAGGGTTCAACAAGGATAGAAGGGATCCTTGAGTATAGGAAAGCTAGTGTGCTTTCTGGAGAACTTTTTAAGCAAGGAGGGGGTATCCTTGTGTTGTTGTAATTAGAATTGTGTAAATTGCTGATTATAGTGAAGAAATCCATAGTGGTGTGGGACTGGATGTAGGCTTACCAGAGGAGGTAGCCGAACCAGGATAAATCGGTTTGCGTGTTCTTCTAATCCCTAAACTCCATATACTTGTTTAAACTTGAATCTTTAAATCTGCAATTTGTGTTAAAATCTGTTATTACTACTTATATTTCTTCTTGTCATCATCACTTGTTCCATAACCTAATTCTTGCGAATTAAAATTGAGTGAAAACCATTTTTCCATAAAGAAACACTGTTTTGCTTTAAATTATTTAAAAAGGTTTCAATATCTCAATTCACCCCCCTGTTGAGTCACCGGCAAGTGTACCGGGTCATCGTAAGTAATAAAACACGGTAAGTAATTACCGAGGTCGGACACAGGGATTGGACTACCAATTCTACCGATTCGCGAGAAATTCGATGCGTTTGATCAAGTAAAAGCAGGTGGTTGAGAAGAGAGAGAAAATAGGATCGCAATTAAAATCGACAATTCAAATAGAGATTTAGTATTAAAATCTGAAATTAAACATCCAAGGTCACAAATCCACCTACCCAATCATGCATAGTACCCAAGTGATGATGATTCCCTCCCTAAGTTCAATTACAATGTCAACCAGGACCCCCAAATTCTCCTAATGACACTCTCGTGCTCAATAGGACGTATTCAACAATTGAGTTAATTACTTACTAGGTCTCATAACCCAATCATCAAACTCTATTAAATCTTGTTCCCTATAAGGTTGCACGAATCTCCTACTCACTCTCGTGCAATATTCAATCAATGATCCCAATTCAAGTTCTAAACGCGAATTGCCTACTAAGCCTCATCACGTTAACTAGTCAATCACGCATGCATATGATCAACGCAATAAATTCAGAATTGGAAAACATGAATTGAGATGAGGGAAAGAAACATACATCACATTGAACTACACCGTCATGGGTGGTTTCATTGATCCCTTAGACAAGGGGATTAGCTCCTCATGCTTGTAACAACGCACAAACACTTGAAGTTCATCCTAATTGTACAATAAGAAAAGAAAATAGGGAGACGCAGCTCCAGAGAATCTCAAAAACGATCTAAAAACAAGTGGTTGAAATTTTTTTTTTTCCATCTACCCTAAAACAAAAATTTATAGATTTCAGATTCTGCGCGCGCTCGCGAGGCGAGTAGCCTCTTGCGACGCGAATATTAAGTTTTGGCTCGATCTGGATTTGAATGCTCGCGAGGCGAGGTAGTGTTTCACGAGGCGAGACAGAGAGGATGACATTTCTGGCACAGTCAGACCTTCAGACTCGCGAGGCGAGATGGTGATTCGCGGGGCGAGACAGAGATGATGACATTTGCTGTTCAGGCTGGTCTTCAGGCTCGCGAGGCGAGCTCTTGTTTCGCGAGGCGAAACCTCCAGAATTGTTTTTTCATTGTTTTCTTCATTTTCCTTGACTCTAAGAGCTTTACTTTTAACCTGAAACAATAAAAGAAAACAAAAAGCGTAATTCTACTCAAAATAAACTAAAAACTACTAAAAATGCATAAAACGAGTCAAAGTCTAACTTAGGAACAAAACAAGGCCAATTTGGGAGATTAGCGAGGGTGACTCGCCCAATTAGGCACAAAATATACCCCTTTTCTAGTTGGAAACTAGATGAGCCAGATGCTTATCACCCCCCCGAGGCGCGTAGCCACTACCAACAGAAAGTACAAGGGAAGCTTCTTCAACCCATTTCGATTTTTTGACTAAATTTTCTCATTTCAGGGTTGTGCAAAGGGCTTGATGTAGTACAGGTTAGTGGTCACATTTGTGGTTGAAGCTTTCCCTTCATCTATTAACTATCTTGCCCTCATTCCTTGCAAGGTACAATATTTACTTTGAACCTTAACTTTGGTCGTTAATGGTTTTTCCATTTTTGGTTTTGGATAAAAGTCAATGAATTGGAAGTTGTTGATTTTTTGTTGATTGGGATTGAAGAATCATGAATGCCGAGTTATTTTTTTTATCCAATGCTATGTGGGATTTGTTGTAAGTTTGGTGTGTGCTTAAAAATGTGACCAAAACTACAGTGGTCGAAATTATCTCCTCCAGGATCACTGAAAGATGGCACGAGGTAAATGTTAATTGGTAACAATTAGAAGTAACAGTTATAGATTCGTTATATGTTTTATGTTAGTTTATTACTTAAAAGATATAATCTTTTGTCCAATTAAACTTGCAGATATTCAACAATCCGACTCCATTATCTGATGCCGACATCAATAACATAAGGAGGCGTTGAACAACTTTCTTTCTTGAAGTGTACCAACCATAGTTTGTATTAGGGGTGGCAAAATGATCCATTTGTCCACCATTCATCCAGTTCATCCACGAAAAAATTCATCCAATCCATCCATTTATAAAAAAATAATATAAATGGATTGAATTATTTTTTTAGTGGATGATTTATGATACATCCAATATTTTTTAAAATCCATTGGACCAACAATCAAAAATGTAATGGATCAACTTTTATCCATTCCAAAACCAATTTATTTTTTTCATATTATTTTTCACCAAATAAAAAAAACCTCCATTTGTAACAAAAAAAAACACTCCATCTAATTTTCTCTTTCGTTCCCTATTATTTTTTGTTCACTATTTTTTATTTTATTTATCGCTTTTTTTCTTTTTTTTTGTTATATTAAGTATTAACTAATTAATTGTTCTCAAGCACCAGTGGTAGTCCGCGTTATCATGTACGTTTTCTTTTTTCGTTGCCTTTTTTTCCTGATAAACTTAAAAAAAAAAGTATTAACTAATTGAAACCACAAAAAGTCGTAACAAGTTTCGTAAAACAATGTCATGGAATGTTGTGGCAAAACAACCTATGTAGATGCACATAATCAATAACTCCCATATAATAATAGAAAAATGGCCGTGATACAAAGTGGTCGTGAGATAGAGTGGAGAGAGAGTAAAGATAGGGAGGGTAGGAAAAAAAGGGAGAGAGAGAAAGGGTAGAGAGAGGAAGAAAGAGGAGAGGGAGGGTGAGATATATATAATATTTTAATTTTTTTACAAATTATTTTATTTTTAAAAATATTTTATGGATGGATAAAAGAGATATAAAATTATTTAATTTCTTAAAATAAATTTTAATGGATGGATTGGATATCTATCCATGAAAAATTGTTAATGGATGGATCGGATGGATTTTATTTAATGGATCATGGATGGATTTGATTTTTTTTAATGAATTTTTAATGGATTATAATGGATTAATGGATTGTTTTTAATCCATCCGTTAAGATCCGAATAAAAATTTATCCGATCCATCCATTTGCCACCCTTAGTTTGTATGTAGTTAGTTTAAAAACTTATCATGTACTAGCTATAGTGTACTTTTGACTGATATATATTTTGATATGAAATCTATAATATATCATGTAGCTTTTTGGTTTCTAATTATCTTTGTTGTCTGAATGTAATCGAACATATGTATTGTTCGTAACAAATTCAGTATATATTAATTTAGTGTGTTTTTGTTGTACAAAAGTGATTGTGTCCAGAATATTTAGAATATGTTATACTGGTATTGATCTGGATTACTGAAACAAGGGAAATGAATGGTAGAAATGTAAAAAGAGTTTTTTTTAAAAAAATGAGACTTTTCACATCGGTTATATAAAAACTGATGTGGAAATTTCACTTTTCACATCGGTTATATTTAAAACCAATGTGGAAAGTGATATTTCCACATCGGTTTTGTGATAACCCATGTGAAAAATGAACCTTCCACATCGGTTATTTATAAAACCGTTGTTAAAAGAGTACTTTAGACATCGGTTTTAAAACCAATGTGAAAAGTAACAATAAACAACATCGGTCGTTTCAACATTTTGAAAACCGATGTGAAAAGCCAAAAATAACCGATGTGGAATCCCTTTTATGTATTAGTGAAATAAAGATGTTTTCTGCCTCCTACATTTTTGTAGGGGATGAACTAGATTTCATGTTTTCTGCCTCCTACATTTTTGTAAGGGGTGAACTAGATTTTCCACTGTATAGAGGTGGTGTGATTACTTGGTGATCGGCCAAACAAAAATTTATTGTTAAATATACAACGGGGTCAGAGTTTATACTTTAAAATTGGCTGATAATGAGGTTAAATGGTTGAAAAGCTTTTTAGCAAATATTTTATGGGTTAAATAAATTAACTCATTTTGTGTTTATGAATTGTGTTTGCCAAGCGGCAATAGTCATTGCAAAGAATAATACTTTCAATGACAAGAATTGTAAAACATTTTGTGCTTAAGCAAAGATGGGCTTATATCCATGCATGGATTATGTGAAGTTAAAAGTGGATTTGGCCAATCTGCTGACTAATAACACATCGAGGGGAATGAGATTTAAGCTAATGTTAAATTAACGGTTATGGTAACCCAACCTTTGTGATTGGAGATCCCATAAAGAAGGTTCATATGGGTAATAACAAGTCGCTTGTTAAAACTCGTAGCACCCTTAATTTTGTCTCTTCCTATGGTGTGAGTAGTGCTAGACTGCATTTTTGGGAGGTTAAGCTAAAAGCTTTTAATGAATCTCATATCCCTTATGGGTGGTGTATAAAGTGCAGTATACACTTGATGAAATCACCTATATGAGTGTGGAGTGGGGCCGCTTCTATGAAATTGTGGCATAATTTCTAGAGTACTCATGAATAAAGAGGCATGCGCGTGACCGAAAGGCGCCAAACAACGTAACAACAAGATCTGTGGGGCTGTAAAGTGATTGGTAGGATTCCTACTTACATAAAGTGTGTTGGTTCATAAAAGTTTAAAAGTTCACCGATACATTGTAGGTAATCGGCCTATCAGTCTAGGTCTGGATCATAGTCTAAGAGACACTAATTTTTTGAAATATGTGGGGGATTGTTGTATATTTAATGATATTTCAAAAATTAATTTTGAAATCTGATAATAAAATAATCAATTTTATTTTTCTTAATAGCCTTTTATTTTATTATTTAAATACATTAAAGTGCCTTAATTCAATTTTAATGACATTACATTACTAGTTTCAAATTCAAATTGTTTAAATGCATTCTATGTGAGTTAATGGAAATTGATTTCATATAATCAAATCAATTGTATTAAATTATTGGTTTCTACAAGTTAATGCAATTAATTAGCAGATTCATTCTTTTTTATTGTGCACATGTGATTTATATTGTGTGCAGCTGGAGATATGCAGTTTTGTTTCAACGTCTCTAATGACATTAAACAATTTTAATTCCTTTCTATGTCTTTCAATGCCACATTCATTTACTGGAAAGGATAAATATATTTTGAAAGGAAAGTTTTCGGTATGACCAACTTATTAGTGTGACAAGTAGATAGAAGAAGTCTGAGTGGTTCCAAAAATTTTGAGTGATATCTGATCTTGCTGTTCTGGTCCTGATCTTTGTGTCAGAAGAGCATGTGATATCCTGGGAGGAGTTTCGCATTTTGTTATCATTATTTGTGGGCGGAATAATCCTCAAGGACCACTTTGACACGTCTCATGTTTTTTTCTTGTAATCAATAATGTAATTTTATTGATATATTTTTCTATCTTTTTCTATATTTATTTCATTTGTTATTTTTACAACAGGGCTAAGGATATTTCCGACGAGATCTTGACGAAGATTAAATGTAATACCGTTACAATAAAGTTGAAGGAAAAGACAAATATGGACAAACAATGGTAAATTAGAGAACCCAATGAGATTGTTTATTAGTTAGAGAACCAAAATCATATTTTAAACATCACGTAACTATTTTAAAAAAAAAACACAACCATGTGATTTTTGCACTTGATCAGTTTATCCAATTAACAACCCTCGATCGTGAACCCTGTATACGGAGGAAGAACAAAAGGACATTATGGCAATATCTATTGTAGTTAATCTTTTGAATTTTTCAGGTCTAAGAGTGGTTTCAACTCTTGAATTTTATTGTAAGACCATGTTTGGTTTATAAGAGGAGGGAGGAAAGGGAATTATTTTAACGGAGGAAGGAAAAATAACGCTCTTCTTTGGTTCACAGGCAGGGGAGGAAGAGATTTTAAAATTGTTTTCTTAATAAACTTAGAGCACCCACGAGATGTTTTTTTTACAGGGTGCTTGCTTGTTAAGCATCCTAAGCACCCCATGCGTTGGAGACCCCTCTTGAAAAGTTAAGCACCTCATGTCGTCCACAATCTGACATGACCAGGAAAATAAAATAGTCGTCGGTTATGTATACATTGAAATAGTCGTTTTATGTAAATACGTGGGTCAATGGTGGGTGTCATTTAATAAATTTTTTAAAGATATTGGGTTGGAGAGATGTGATGTTTAAGTTGTAAAAAGTAACACGAGTGATGGGTGTTCATATCCAAATCGGCCTAAAAGAAAATCGAAAAACAATCCCAAAAATAGAAAACCGAACAAAACCGATGTCTTTTGGATTTTTCGGATTTTGTTTTGTGAAAACCGATCGGATATGATTAGGTTTTGGATCCTTTTTTTAAAAACTGAACCAATCAAACCAAACCGCATATATAAAATTTGATATATATTTATTCTATTTTTTGCATTATTAAATTTTTATTCGTTGGTTTTTTCCCTAATAATGTTTACTAGTTTGATTTGATGTAATTTTTTATTATTTCTAATGTTCTAAACATAAATAAAAGATGTTTTGAAACTAGATGATGATGATATTTAGTTATTTTATACATATTTTATGAAATGTTATTACATGAATGTATCAACAAGTATATACAAGTTTAATATTTTTTTCAATTTAGCTTGTAATCTTGATTTTTTTGGTATAATATAAATATGTAACGATGCGTTGGTGAAAACCGAATCAACTAATCAAATCCAATACAAACCACATTTAATTGGATCGGGTCATTTTTTTTTTAAGGAAGCAATCCAAACTGAGCCGAGCCACATGTTTTTTTAATCTTTAGATCGGATGACTTTTTAACTCAAAACTGACACAAACCGTTTCACAAACACCCTTATTTAAAAACTCCAAAAAAATAAAAATATTGAATGATGAGTTGTGGATATCTTTCATGTATCCTAGACATAAAATGCAACATGACAATTTTGGATTTCAAAATATAAGCAGTGTCATTTTAGTCGATGCATTTAAAACATTTGTAATCTATATTCCCTCCTCCAAATCCCCCAGTATTAATTGGAAGGGAGAGAAAAAATGAGGGGAGGGTATCTCGCTCTATGTTCTAACAGATGTGCTAATATCTTATTAATTAACACCGTAATTAGTGTATTATAGTTAAATCTATTTAAATTAATGTTACATTTACATATTGGTGCATATATATATATATATATATATATATATGTTTATATTTATTTATTTATTTATTTATTTATATATAGTATAAAATAACTGTCAAAGAAAGTGGAGGGAACAACAAAAGCTGACCAGTAACTACCGAAGGCCAAGGGAACGCGCGGAGAGCCATTGGAACATTACCAGCCTGACAATGAACTCCCTTCATTCCATTTCCACCGCAATCTCTCCCCTCTTTCTTCCTTCCTCTCTACAAACCAAAATTACAAAATAAATTAAAATAAAAAAATCAAAGGGTGTGAGAGTGAAAGAGAAAATGGGTTCAAATGCCTTCTTCTCTTCCATTCTCTATCTCTTCCTCTTAGCCACATTGGCTTCCGCTTCCCCATTCCTTTCTGGTACATTCTTTTTCCCTTCAAGTTGCAATCTTTTTCAATAATGGAATGATGGGTATATGATATTCATATTGCATAAGTTTGGCTTAATGTGGTTGAATTATTTGTGTTGACACAGATGGCATCTTTGACTCTGGGGCATCTACCGGCCGTGCCCTCCTACAAGCTAAGAAAGGTAACATTTTATATTTTTGTTACATCTAGTTTTAGTTTCCATATGTACCTTGCAATCTCTAGTGTTTTCATGCATTTTTAATGGGTTTCCTTTCAATTCAAATGGGGACAATCATAATGTGACAAAGTACCTGAAATCTGCAGTAATCTTTTTTGAAACATTGCAATGAGGTGAAGATAGAAAAATAATAAACAAATGTACAAGAGTATAAATATAAATATACTGTATTGATGTTCAATTTTATTGTATAAATAATAAACCCTGAAATCAAACTGATTCATTAGAACCTACTTACTTATATTGTTCTTACCAAGTGCAAAAAAATTTGTGAATTATAATTCTGTATTAAGGAATGAGGAGATTATTATCTAAATGGATGTCATAGCTAGTTAGGTTCTTCTCAGAAAAAAGAATCAATGGCTTGAGACGACATATTTTAATGTTGATTTTGTTATGGTGACATGTAAATTCTGAAGGCGGACCTATTTATATGATCATGATCCCTTACTCTTTTTCAATGTTGAAATGGAAAAAGGAAAAACTTTAGGGGGTGTCTTCTATTTTAATTTTCAATTATGTTTGTATTTTGGGTAGGAAGTTGACATGTTTGTTGTTTTCACAATTCCCTGTACAAAATTGGAAGTGCCAAACCTCTCCTCTGAGTTTTTATGATTGAGATAACTAGTGAAACTTTTGTATCCCAAATTCTGCAGCATGTGGAGTTGACTTTGAGAACCAGAACTACACAATCCTGACAAGCCAATGCAAGGGACCCCAATACCCACCCAAGGTTTGCTGTGAGGCTTTCAAGCAATTTGCTTGCCCTTTCGTGGATCAGATTAACGACATGACAAACGATTGCGCTTCGGTTATGTTTAGCTACATAAACATCTATGGGAAATACCCTCCTGGCCTATTTGCTAATCAGTGCAAAGAAGGGAAGGAAGGTCTTGACTGCGATCAGGTAAAGGCAGTCAATGGTTCTCACTCTTCTAATAGTATTCTTGCGGCTGCTCCTCACTCTATGTTGCTAATGACCACTACTGCTGCTGGTTTCTTGTTCCATTTGTTCTGAAGGCTGAATATGTGAAAAACCTCTTGTATTAATTGAATCAGTTTTCTAGAACTGTCTTTCCAACCATTTTGAGTGAGGATATCCAGCTTTCATGTGATGCTGGAGTTTATATTTTCGGATAAAATTTCCCAGAAAAGTATATAATTACAGTTTATCTTTTTGTTTTCCCCTTTGTCTTGATTGCTGCAAAGTACAAACTTTGTTTTCTTGGCTGGCTTGCATGGCAACCTCTGTAACATCCCTGGAACTCTTTTTTTTTACTCTAATGGTGAGTAATGTATCATACCACAATTACAAATGACTTAACAAGAACTTTAGGGAAAATATTAGTGTATCATTGACCAACTCTTTTCAAATCTCAGAGAAATCTTAACAATATACTTTTTTAAACACTCTCTTCAACGCACTCTGTCATTAGATGGATTTTATTTGAGACTCGTTGTATTCATTGTATCACATGGTTCCACTCTTTATTTGGTGGATCTTGCATGAACCGGACCCAATAGCAATGAGTGTGTTGAATAAATTGTCTAAAAAAAGTGTTGCTATCATGGCTCAAAATCTTAGAAAGACTTTGATAACAGGTCAAGGATAAAGTCTCTTGACCAAGTTATTAGGCAAAGACACAATATTTATATCTTCGATACTTTAACATAATGAAATAATAATGCATGCATATCATATAACATCACCTTTATGGAGGTGATGATGGTCTGAGGTTGTGTCAAGATTTGCCAACTGCTGATATAGCATACAGGAGCTTCAATAATGGAAATTGAAAGAAGAGTGGGGTTGCCACTTGGAAAATTTAGTGGTCTGAAATATTCATCACGCTCTCATATTTATCTTCTCATTTGACCAAAAGATCATATAAAATTTCGTTTCCAAACATATGGAAGTAAGAAGACTTAGCTCGATGATTGGCTAAAGCACAGCAAAGTAAATAAATAAACAATTTAGCAAAAACTTAATAATAGGAGAAAAGAACAAGAAGAAGAAACAAAATGCAGAGGGTGGTGAGTGGTAAATTATGGTGATCACCTGATGACATTGGGTTTGATATTATTCAAAATGTTCGGCTCCTGACACAGATAATTGCTGCTATTATATAATATATTATATCTATGTCCAATTGTCCATATGCATATGACTACAATGTGCATCTAAGTTGAAGTTTTCGATTTGGCTCATGTTATATGGCCTGACTTTCACAGCCATGATGTTTTCTGTCTTTAAGATACATTTTACTGGAATTTATCAATCTAAGGCTGTTAAGTTATATAAATAAATTGAAGCACCCAATTTGAACATGTAAACTACGAAATATTCCTATAAAAAAAATAGACAAATGTTAACCAGTATTCTTAGGACATTAGTTAAGGAATAAAAAATAGTAAGTTTATCTTGGAAAGTAATGTGTTCAAAACTTTGAAAATCTAAAAGTTATACTTTCCAATATAATTTTTTTTATATTTAGATTCCTTAACAGTACTGGTCGGTCAAAAGTTCAAAACATATACTCCATGATACTCCACTATCAAACCAGCTAGTGATTGGTTCTTTAAAGGGGCACAGCGTTGTTTCTTTTATAATTAACGGAGCTGAATAATTGGGATAAGAATCCTCTCCCCTGATTGGAATTTTCCCGTAGAAGAGAGAAAAACTTATCTAGTGAAATAATATTATTTATAAATAATATTATTTTATTTAGATGAGTCTTTCTCCCTCCCATTGAAAATGGACCCGAGAATAATTGGTGTGACCAGCTTCTGGACAACAAGTTATTGAGCCAGTCATAGCATCACCATGTGTACTTGCTTCACATGGCCACTTGTGTTCCAAGATGAAAAAGTTGGCTGTTAAAGTGCCTCTGTCTATCAGTTTTCTTATTTGACTTTGTCCATACCTAAACCAATTTGTTTGCTTGATTCTTTAAGGTAGTTTGACCTGCCAGCCACGACAATTATGTGCATGAATCCAACCTTTCGTAAAGTCTACAATAAACATCATCCTTGGGGGAATTGGAAGCACCATCACATTCCCAATGCTTGTTTAAGATGCTTTAGCTTTATGCTAATTGGACAGAAGCACCTAAAGCATCAATAATAATAGTGAATAATACAAGGTTGTAAATAGCAAAAAGTATGGAAGGGATTGATGAAATTCAGTCATCATGAAAAGAAACCAAAAATCAAGTGTGTTTGGATGAGCGTTTGATAAAAGTGATTGTGAATATAATTGATTTTATAAAATTGATTTGGTTAGAATTGAGTTTGAAATAAAGTGATTTATGTTTGAATGTTTTTATTTTGAAAGAAAGTTTGATGTAAAATTTTGAGTAAATTTTTCAACTCAACTCAAAAGCTACTTTTTGTAACTTCTAGTCAGAGTTGTTTCTGGAAGTAGGATCAATTTTACTTGATAATAATCAAACATCATATTTTTTACTAAAATCACGTTTAACAGAAGATAAAATCAATTTTAAAGATTTCAAGCATAAACCAAACACCCACACAACATCGCAATCGCCTTGGAAAGTTGAAACAGATTTTCGAAACACCGGATTTTCGGTGCTTATATACGCATATGTCTGGTGGGGGATTGAACCCACAGTGCATGTGATAAGGTCCAGCTGTGTACTTGGTATGAAGGCTAGTGGGGAATGATCGATCGAACATTCCACATGCTCCAGCCCCGCGAGGGATATACTCATATACCATGCAATATTTTCTAGATTTTTATATGAATAAATTTTCTCACAGATATCTGCATCAACCAATAGTAGAACTTGCATCTTTTTATCGCATAAATAGGAAAATGAACGATTGGACATGACCGGAAAGGTCGGGTGGAGACTAAGGTGAAGTATCTTATCATATGTCTCACTCGTGAAGCATCATAAAATATCGTTAGATTTATTAATAAAATAATTAACGATAGAGGTTTGAGTGTCCAAATTTTTTTTTTTGAAACTCGTTACTCATTAAATCAGTTTGTCACAAAATTGCTATAAAGTTCTTGAACGGTTGCCCAATTACAAATAGACCATTTCACCCCCTCTACCTATTTCCCCTCATTCCAGTGCTTTAGGAGAGGGGAGAAAGACCAGCATCAAGCGACTACTATCATTTTGGTTTTGCCCAAACCCTATCCTCCCTAGAGAAGTTCAGTTATGGCCCAGAAAAAGATAAAGAGCACAAGGAGGAAACAGACAGTGCAGATGGCGTTGAAACCTTGATGTCATTGAATTCGGAATGAAAATGTCTATGGAACGTTTGTTATTGTTTTTGAAATTTTCTCATTGAAAAATCAGGGTTTTGGAAAATAAAATAGATAAAATTTGTGGTCTTCCTCCATAATTTCGGACATAAAATTCAAGGGTACCATTTGTTGCAAGTCTTTTCAAGACATAGATGTGAAAACAGCCCCAAAAATCCAGTTTCAGTATCGGGTAGGGTAAATCCGTTTTTTTACTTCTGAAAATGGGTCTTGTAGACTCGGCTGGAGGTAGGGGTTGAAGTGTAAACGTTGTTTTCTAGTTTAACCTTTAAATACAATAAGTTGTCACATATCATCAATAATTCATTGAGCGGCGTAGCGGTTGGTCCTTAGTTGGTTGTAACACAAAATGCGTGTTCAATCCCTGCATGTGGCATTTTTGTTACGAGTTATCCATTTTTTCTCTTAAAGGAAGAGTGTAAAAAGTAAAAAAATAAATAAATAATTGAGCGGGATCGAAGCCCCAACCTTTAGGAATCAGTCGGATCCACAGACCAAGAGGCAAGACTTACTGTTAGTCGATTTAAAATACTTAAAATAAACCTTGTTTTAATTAGAAAAATAACAGCAAAAAGAGGAACGTGAAGATCGAACACGTGACCTGGACTAAACGTAAAACTTATAATAAATTGAGCTAACCGTCACACTGCTCCGCAAAGTTATTGCTTGATTAATACTGATTTATATTTAAAGAAAGCAAACGACTTTCATGAAGAAACTTCTCCTTCTTCGCCCGATTCCAGCAAAACGGGTTTTGCGACCTGATGATACGACCCGGTCATATATCTCAATTCCAATAACTATTTGATTTGTAATTTCAATATAATAGTCACTTAATAGAGAGGAAAGGAAGCCCCAACGCAATTTTGAAAATAAAGAATGGTAACAAATGAACATTTCAATCTTTGATAATTTTGCACTTCTTCAAAAGCAAACCCACCAACAGTAATGGTCTCGGACCAGGCATATTCAACTGGAATCTGCCATACACCGACATGATTTTGGCATCTACTTCACCGATAACAGTAAAATGATCGTAGAAAATCTCAATGTTTCAGTTTTCAACAATATCCCCTGCCATATTTTTTTGGAACTCACGGATGTGCCACCTACACCTGGTATCACGAAACCTTCCATCTGGTTACAACGAAAACCCTGCCCTCTTCACCTCAGCAAAATTGCAAGATGTTGGAGAACAATACCGCCGAGACAATAAAGAGAAGCTTGTTTTCACCAAACCCTTTTTTGCAAATTTCAAAAAAAAAAATGGCAACTTATAAAATCCGTATATAACCGGCTAACGAAGGTAAGTTTGGTGCTTCATGCATGAAGCACTTGACTAAGTACCTCATGCTAGTCTTGGTCGATCTAGTTTAAGTATTTAACGGTCTTAGAGTTGTTAAATCTGAACCATCGTAACAAAAAAAAAAAAAAAATCTGAACCATCAATTATGAAAAAGAAAGAGGAACTTCAAATTAAGAAAAAAAAAAGAAAAAAAAGATGGATATTTTAACTGTTAAGGATGTAAATTTGTACCGGAGAAAATCAAGTAATTCTCTGACATGAGAAAATTCATCCTCAGTCTTAGCGAGTTAATTTATTTTGGGTAGCATGTTCAATCTGGATTGGATAAGTTCGACGAGTCAACTGGATTAGGTTGACACACCTCATCTACCTTTTTTTTCTTTAAATTTAGACGAATTAGTCAACCTCTATTATAATTATTTTTACTAAAATTCTAATTATCAACCTATTAATATTAAATTTTTTTGTCCTTAAACCTGCTATAAGGTGGAGGGAATTGATATTTTCCGAGACCGGGTCAACTTGCCCCGCTCCACTTTTGGCTTACCGTGACTGATTGGAACAAAGTGAATTTACTCATTTCGCCATCGCTACGCACCAAATTCTGTCTAGCATGAACTTGAACAGAGAAACAAAATATCACTTCAATTTTCTTCATTTAAGGTAGCAGTAGCTTCAATATATCAATCTTTATGATGGAAAATGATTCATCAACATCAAAATAAGAAAACCAAGTAACCATTAAAATTGGATTTTTTTTTTACTTTTTAATTATATTTTTTAAAATACATGTATATATATATATATATAAAAAAAAAAAGTAAATGAGAGTGACTCTCTTATAAAATAAAGAGAGGACTACCAAACCAAATATTAAGAACAGGCACCTCAATATACCAAACATGTGGCCACAATCTGTCCACCATCAAAACTAGAACAATCTTGCCTTGCATTAGCTGTGCATGCAACACGCCTCCAAATATTTTCCCCCAATTCAAGGACGAACCACAAACACTAAAATGACAAACAAAACTTTTTCAAGAAAAAAACCATACAAGTTTTTATTTTTCCCCCTGAAAATTAGACAACAATGAGTCACAATACAAAACTTGGGTCAGAAAAGTATTACCATCATAACATCATAATAATCCCGTAATAGTACAGTTTTCTCTCAATTTCTCATCCTCCTAATTAATAACACTACGGGAAAAACATTCAAAAAATAACAAAAAAAGTTGAAATCTTTCCCATAGTTGAAACTTAGTTTAAATTTTCTAGACAGCACAAGAGATGAAAAGATGACCAAGATTTCATCTATGAGCAGTTATCAGCGTTTCAATGAACCGCAACCCATCGAATCTCGGTGCAAATTTTTCCGTCGAAGAAGAACCCTCATGTCCTCTCTGAGCCACACCGTCCTGAAAAACCAAAACACACACATCAGTTTCACCGAATTTAACCGTAAAGATTTGAACTTTCCGACGATGAGTCTCAGATCCCCATGATTTGAAACAGAATCTCAACGAAAAAATAAGAAATTTTCGGAGAGGATAGCATTGAAGCAAAATACCTGAAGAGAGATATGCGGGGTAGATGAAACGGAGACAGCGGTTGCCGCCGCGGCGGCGACGGAGGCTAAGAGGAGGCCAGATATCTTCATAATGGGAGTGTTTGGCTGCCTAGAAAATATAGGTAGGTTTTGTGAATTTTAAGAGGAAAATCGAAGAAGGAAAAGAAAAAGAGAGAAAAAAAGAGAAAATGGGGGTACGAGTTGTTGAAGGTGCGTTTGACGGCATATATATAGATATAGGGTCGAGGCGCCTTAATAGAATGGGAAAAAATAAGCCGTAATTCAATGTTTTGTGAAACTGCGTAATAATTACGCGGCATCATCTATCGGAATGGAGTTCACACATAAAAAGCATTTAAAATGTTTATACCAAAAAAAAAAAAGCATTTAAAATGTACAGCTATATTAAGCTAGTCGCTTTCATATATCAGGATCTTACCAACGATGTCTTTTGATTATTGTTTAATAGGAAAAAAAAAAAAGTTTGTATTAAAAAATTAAGTATAATATTTTTTAATATATTTAATATATTATTTTTTTCATATAAAATTATCTTTTAAAGTTTTTTAAATAATGTCTTAAAGGTATTAGTTAGTATTTTCTATATTATTAATGTAACTTGCTAATTAATTATACACTATTATACATGTGATTTTTGTGTAATTATTATAAGAGCAAGTTTTTTTAATTAAAACACTTAAGATATTTATTAGGCCAATTGACTTTAATCAATTAATTGTATATTATTATATTTGTGATTTATAAAATAGTAAATATAAAACTTAAATATTTTCAACAATGTACCAAATTATGTTAGTCATTCACGTCGTTGATGGAAATTAGTCATAAAAAAAATCGATGTAAACTTCTTACCTATAACATGATAAGTGGTAGCAAAATAAACAATATAAAAAAAGTGTTATACACTCTTAGTGTAATTTTTTTTTCCCACTAACATCAACTAACATTTTGATATATATGTTTTTATTTTAATAAATGAAATAGAGAAATAACAATAATCTAATTTATTGAGATATTATTGAAGGTTGGTGTAAAAATCTGTTATATTAACAGTAGATACGATATGACATATTTGATTAATACATATATATAAATTAAATCTCCGAACATATAAATGTCACCAATATTTTAAAATATGCATATATCAAATAAGAACATTAGAATATAAGTTTCATATGGAATCTGAATGTGCATCTTGAATCGCGACTTGGTAGAGGTAGAAGGGTGATTTGGCAAAACTGCAAAAGCAATACTCCTTCATGTCTTTATTTGTTTTTAAAAAACTAATTTTAATTTTAATATTTATTTCTTGATGTTTTTATAAAATAAAATAAAAATATTACAACTGACATAATAATATTCAAAATATTTTAATAACTAACAATCTAATCAAATATAATATATTTTTAATTCTCAAGCATCATCTTAAACAAAAATGTTGTTAAAATACTCAAAATATGATAATTACCTAAAATATTGTACTACATGAGTAGGGGTGGGAATAAGCATAGTCGAGATAGGCTTTGAGTCTGTCCTACGTTCCAATCTCGAGGTCTGCGCATGACCTATTAGCCTGATACAGGCCAATTTTTAAGGCCTAAGCCTGACTTACTTCAAAGTCTGATTTGGCCTGAAAGCTTATTTAAAAGTCTACTTATCAACAAAACTTTTAAATATGTCTCCACTTAGAAATAGGTCATAGACCAACATGTGATTGGTCCAAGTGATAACGAGCTTGAGCCCCTTAAGCAAGTGGTCAGGGGTTCGATCCCTAGCACTTGCGTATGGAGAAAACCTGGTTGGGAGAGGTCAACCCTTAAATATCGTCCTGTACCTCGAGGGATTAGTCTCCACGGTTACGTGTGGAGGATACCCTGGGAAACCAAAAAAAGAAATAGGTCATAGACTTCACTTGTAAATAGGCTCTAAGCCTCTAATGATAAAGAGGTCGATAGACCTAAACTGTTAAATTGGTCACCAGACCTTCACAAATAAACAGACAAGTATGTTACAATATTTAAATGGATTAATAGGCCTTTACTTTCGAATATTATAAAAAATATATTATAGTATTATACTATATTATATTATACATATATATTTTTATGTGTGTATGTGTTAAATAGGTCGGTCTGATGGGCCCAATATGTTTTTTTTAAGAGCCTTAGACCTGACCTCTTTAGCTATAGTGTTTTCAAAAAGTGTTGATTTGACCTTTTTACTAAATAGGTTAAGTCGGGTTAGATCTTAAATAGGTTAGGTCGTAGACCCCAACAAACTACCTGACATATTCATCCCTACGTACAAGTATGAATAACCCCTTATATACCATATTTTAAGCTATAATAAATCTGCCATATAATAAAAAAGGTCCTGTTAATGAGTGTCGGACATTGGTTAAGAAATCCTCAAAAAGGAAACTTTGTATTGAGAAATTAAGTGTATCATTTTTTAAAATGTTAAATACATCATTTTCTCATATAAATTTTCTTTATTGATTCCTTAAACAATATTTTATGGACACTTACGAGCATTCTCCTAATAAAAGGTGTCATTTAGATGTTGTATTACCGTGTTTCTTTTTTTCAAAAATATTGTTGTATTATTCTGTTCAAATTAAATAACAGATTCGATTGGCTGATTTTTCCAAAAACAATCAATTAGCAAGCGACACGTGTGTGGTGCTGAAAAAAACAACGCAGCATCATAGTTGTCAAAAAAAAGATAATGTTTTTTTAACACTTTTTGTGTTATTTTTGAAACGCGTTTATATAAAAATGATAGAAAATAAGTGAGAGGTATAAATAAATATATACGGTGTCACATACAGTGATTAAATTTTATGTTCAAATATCACGACTAAAAAAAATTTAATTTGGGTTTTGATAACGAGTTCCCTAATGACACCATTTATTTTTCCAAACAAGATAATTATTTATTGAAAAATCAAGTATATCTCTTTCCAATGTATTGAATACATAAATTCTCATAAAACTTAGTTTTTAGACTTCTTAAACAATACATTTAGGCTTTGTTCGTGAGTTTTTTTTTTTTAGGGACGGGAAGGGAAATAAGAGATTTATTAGAGAGTCGTCCTTGTTTGTGAGTTTAGGAAATTGGATGGGAAGGTTTTTGGGATTTTAGTAAATCCTCCAAACTCCTCCTCTACTCACAATTTCCATTTCTCTCATTTTGGGGTATTTCGAAGGAAAAATATTTAAAATCACAAATTTACCCTCATTCATTTTTAAAATTACTTATGTTAGTCTTTTTAAATAAGAGTAAAATTGTAAAAGCATGACATAAGCCCTTTTATTTCATTTCCCTCATACAATATACACTCTCAAACAAGGACGGAGACAATACTCTCCTTCTCCCCCCCCCCCCCCCCCTTTTCCTTCTCTTTCGATCCCCTCCATTTTCTTTCCCTTCAAACTCACAAACAGGTCATTAGAACACTCATTATCGTACCATTGTAGCTAGTACCTCAGTGAAGCACTGAAGCAAATCTGTTGGAAAACCCTATCATATTGATTTATGATACAATAATTCTAAATCCTCCATATTTTATTTACTAATTCTCTTAATTATCATTATCATATAAAGAAATATTAAATATTTTTTAATGCTAAAATGCAAAGCAGAATTTAGCCTACAAATATATAATATTAGAGAGGATAATTATTTATTAGAAGCCATTAACTCCACGCATATGTGAAAGTATAGCCTACAACATAAGTTAAAAGATACAAAACAACTTGAAAATTGAAATCTGAAAAATAGGAAGTGCTGACACAGTAGTCTAGCACCTTAAAAAAGAATTATTCTCTCCATTAAACCACCCATTTCCCAGTCAATATCAAGAAAGAAAGAATACGCAATCGTAGCACAAATAATTAGGCCGTGTTAAGGACATTTTTGTTATGTTGTGGCTGTACCTCTATTTTCTTATTATGTATGAAACATGATAGATACTGCCATCTTAAAAGTTTAAACTGATTTGCTCTTGTTCCTGAGGCTATGGATAACTCTGACGTAAATGATCAACAAACATACATCCGGGTGTTTAGGATGAGTGCACCTCTATCTGTCAATCATTATTTAAGTCTGTTAACTTATTCTCTCTTTTGTAAGTGAAACTTATTTTTTTTAGTACAACTGTAATTGTGACTTTATTAGCGTAAAAATTACCTTACTAATTATCCTTTAATTTTAAGGAACAGATGGGGGAAAAAATGAATGCCAACGTTAGCTACATATATGCAAAATTGTCTTCTTTTTCGGTTAACACTAGTATAACATCAGGAACATTAAAGAAAAAATAACATTATACAATATACACTAAATAATGCAATTTTTATCCCCTGTGCGCGATTTTGGACCCTAAAGTTTTATTCGCCCACATTTGGTCCCTTGCTTTTCAATGTTGCAATTTTGATCCTTCTGTCAATGTTTATCAATTTTACAATGATCAACATCGAGGAATCACTTCTGTAAGCACACATAACCATTGCTCTAACTGTATAGAACCTCTTTTCGAGCTTTTGTGGAAAATAATTATGTGTTGGAACCAAAAAAGTCCCAGAAATGAGGGACAAAACCAGTAAATAACAGAAAGGAACCTTTGAATCATATTGAATCGGAAACGCAAAGGAAGGAGAATCTCAACCAGAGGTTAGATGTGCTTAGAGGAGTGATTCCTCAATGTTGATTACTGTAAAAATTAATTTGCAATATTTAAAAAACAGAGGGACCAAATGTGCATGAAAAAAAAACTTTAGGGATCAAAATCGCACATGACCGATGATATGAGGACCAAAACCACAATTAAGCCTCGTTTTTAAATAATGAAAATTAATTTTTCTTATATTTTTTCACAAAATATAACATTAATTTTGTGTATGATCATAAATTTAAATCTGAAAATATCATAAATAAAATAATTTAAAAGAGAATATCATTGGATAAAAAAAGATGCATTAAGAACCAAAAAAACCATAGTTAAGATATGTGACGAAGATTAAGGAATAAAAAATTCCAAATGACAGTCAAACTCCCGCGTGGAAAATTCAACAAGACAATTCCTTTTACAATAATAAATATTATTATAGATTATATAAGGCAATTCTATAGTTTGAATTAATATCCTTACTTGATGTAACCCATGCTATCAGAAATAGGCAACCTGCGGTGGGTGTTGCGCATTTGCCATAAAGGGAAGATCATCTATCTCAGATCCTAGAGGGGATCAATACGGGTGTCATCCTCTTCACCATGACCAATTGTAGTTTATACCAGGAATTCCAAGCAAATGGGGAAGTATTCAAATATAGTCTCACAAGCAGAAAAGAAAAAGCAGAAGGGACCACGAACTTGTATCAAATAACAGAAAGCATTCAGGTACTTTACTTGACAAACATGGAATGGTCTTTGACTCTTTATCAGCCCAGTATCCTGAGGATTTTAGACCCAAAACACAAACAATGACAACAATTCAACATTCATTTCTTTCTCAAGGTCAAAAAAAAAAACAAAAACAAAAACTGAGTGGCTGAGCAGTTTGATTACAGGGTTGAATTGACATTATTTTGACATTGTAACAGGGTCTTTCTGTGATGCCTTTTACACAATTTCGGTAAGCCTTATCCTTTAGCTACAACCATTTCACATTAGCGCTTGTTATTCAAGTACTCATTGTCATGTATTTATGCATAATTACAAAGTTATTGTTCCATAGATGGGTGATAAAATGATGTGGTTAAACGTAACGAAAAAAGAAGCTTAAAAGGAAAACAACATTCTGGGTTGCAGATTAGCCAAGCCTACAAGAGGACTGCACAGTTTTTCAGATGCAAGGGATTCGAAACTTGTAAAGGGGAGACGGTTCTACTAGCAGTTTTTCACAATATAAAAACATCGGTGCTGAAATGACACAAAAAAGAAAAAGAAAAAGAGGAAAGTTATCGCACTGATGGATCCCAATAATCTTCAACAGATCAGGTACTTGATACACTTCACCAGTGTGTGCCATCTAGAGCAGTCAATGCAAGACTCAACTACAGTGCAAGTTATTAAACAATTTAACACGAGATTAAGCAGAACCAATATTCATAATTATCAAGGACCAACTCTCATGTAAGCTAAAGCTATCAGGTCAAGGCTCATGAATAGGTCACAGTAATTATCACAATGTAACGAATCACTCAGTCCTTATTACCTCAGATTTGCATAACAATACACAAAACTCACAAATGTATCCTCAAATAAATGGCTAATCCACCATAATTTGATACACATTCAATGATACAATGTAACGAATCTCACAATCCTTATCACCTCAGATTTGTATAACAACACACAAAACCCATAAATGTATCCTCAAATAAATGGCTAATCCACCATAATTAGCTGTTTTACCTTAAAGAATGAATCAAGATTTTGTAATGGAGTCAACAAAACCACTACCTAGAAGCCTCTCCACATACTTACCAAGAATATCCACCTCAAGATTCACCTTCTGCCCAACCTTCTTCAAAGGAATCACCACCTTCTGCTGCGTATAAGCCACCAACATAAAATTAAAACACTCCTCATCATCAAAAACATCCACCACAGTCAAACTAGTCCCATCAACAGCTATGAACCCTTTCGGCACCACGAACTTCAACAACTCCTTCCCAGCCTTCACCTTCACCCAAAGAGAATCCCCTTCCGGAACCTTCGACACAATCACCCCCGTGCCGTCCACGTGACCCTGTACGAAGTGCCCGCCCATTCGGGTCGTGGGCGTCACCGCCCGCTCCAGATTCACCACCGACCCACTTTCCAGTTCGATCAGGGAAGTCTTCCTAAGCGTCTCCGGCGACAGACCGACGGTAAAGTCGGAGACTTTCGGGTCGAAATGGGTGACGGTGAGGCACGTGCCGTTGACGGCGATGCTGTCGCCGAGGTTGACGCCGTCAAGGACGGTTTTTGCTTCGATCTTCATGTCGAAACCGCCGTGAGGGGCGATACCCAGTTGCTTGATTGTGCCGATTTCTTCGACGATGCCTGTGAAGAGGCATTGGGGTGTGAAGTTGTGGCGAGGAGTGAGTGTGGGTTTGCGTGTGGATTGAAGGAAGGGGAGTAGAGGGGAGGGTTTGAATTTGAGGTAGGGTTTGGGTTGAGTGATTTGGGGATTATGGAATCTAATTCTTGGGGTTCTGGATGGGGAGACAACACAAGCGGAAGATGGAGCTGCCATTTTGCTCGTCTTTGTTTAATGTATGAAACAATTAGTAAGGAGGAGTGATTAACCGAAGAAATTACAACCGGCAAAACCTGGTCTCTCTCAGTAATCTCTCTATTTCTCTTTTCTTTCTTTTCCATCCGGGAAATGGATGGTTTTTCCACATAGATCTGATTTTACTTCCGTGTTTTCGTCATTTGTGTGCGACGGTGTTTGTTTTTCATCTTGTTGCGGCGTCGTTTGGTTTTCCGTCTTTTTATGGTGTTCGTTTGGTTCAGACTGACAGATTAGCTTCGATCCATTACAGATTCAATCAAGATTTGGGCGTCAACGTTACAGATCCGGAGGCATGGATATTCCGGTCACTTTGATTTTGTCACATTTGTAGCCATTTTACCGTGTTACGCTATTAACCTGGGTGCTGTGAGGTTGTTCGCAGATTAATCCTTTTCGATTTTTTAACAATGTTGAATTTATATTGTTTTCGATATATTTTACCATTTTGAACGAATGAATATCTTCTTTAGTAAAAAAAAAACAGTGAAGAAGAATGTTGGGTTCATTATCAAAATGAAAAAAGAAAAGGCTGGGTTGATAAATAAATATATGTGTAAGAATCATTTATCAAAATTACAAATTTAACCTATGTCTTAAAAAAAGGAAATTGATTTTCATATACTATTACTGTAAATAATCTTTACATTGCATTAAAAATATTTTTTTTTCATGCTCAACCGGGCTAAAGCCCGAAAGAAAAAACAGAACTACAAAACATTAACTACACGGGGAAAAGAGATCCAGAACCATTACAATGAATCAAAGCTGCAACATTGATAAATAATAATATCTTAATAAATCGATATTATTGTTATTTCTATTTCTAAGTTATTAAAATAAAAAGTTAAATACAATAATATCTTAATAAATCAATATTATTGTTATTTTTTTCTAAGTTATTAAAATAAAAAGTTAAAAACACATTGTACATATGTTAAAATGTTAGTGAATGTCAACATGCAAATTTTTACATTAACAGTATATACTATTTTAATCTCAGAAGAAGGTAAAATTTAACCATAATTCAAGAATTTAGTTTGTACTTGGTGTTGGCATGTGTAAGAAATTTAGTAAGGTTAACTTTTAATAATTTATCTAGAATGGTCTTATCTGTTTTATTTTATGGAATAATTATTTTTTTAGATATGCTTTTCTCTCTGTCTTTTTTACAAAAACATGATTATTTCATTTCAGTTCAATAGTGTTAACAATACAACACGCGAGAATGCTAGAAAAATGTGGGGACTAACTAAGGATGTATCAACTCTAACTCAACTCTAGCCAAATACATGCACCTCTTCTTTAACCTTTGCCAAGAAGAGGAAAGGAAAGTAACCTCTACGAAAATGTATAAAAAAGATATAAACAAAATCATACCCTTGTTTTGGTCTACGTTCTCTACATTGAAGGTCACCCAAACAGTCCAACATTCCCTTCAGGAATATTACAAATGAGATGCCAGACTATGACACCATCTTTTTTTCTTTCTTTTTTATATTACACTATGACACCATCTTTGAGTTGAGTGGAAAATGTTCAACGCGTCACTTTTAATCACACCAGACTTTTACACACAAAAATCATAATTATTTATCATTCATTGTTGTTGTTCCTACAAGAAACAAGTATCTTGAGTAGTCTAACTCTAGAGATATGTATATAATGTATTATGATTTTTCTAACATGGGTAACTTTGCACGTATTAAAGAATCAAAAAAAGAAATGTTATGTTGAAAGTTGTATATTCAACTTCTTGAAAACTTAAAAGTTGTGCTATACAATATAATATTTCTATTTTAAGATTTCTTAACATTAGTAAAGTTGCACAGGTTAGAAAAATCATGCGAATAATATTTGCTTGCCCTATTATGAGAATGGTATTATGTTATAATATAGCCTTCAACTATAACTGCTATCTTCTTACCAATGAGGAGTTGAGGACCATGATTTATCTCTTCGGTTAGATAGCAAAATGGCCTTTTTGATATCTGGACCGTTATTCGATTAATAGTCTTTATTAGCTGGGCCACAGAATATTCCATGTGTTATTATGATGAATTATTGTCTCTGTAACTGCCAAATATCTTCAAAGCATAACGGGCCTCTAAGATGAAAGTTGGTTGCCTTGTATGGGTCGAGTAATATTCAGCCCATGTAGGAAAAGTTGTTTTTAAGGTAAAAGTGGTTTGATCAATAATTATAAAATATGTGTATAAAAATTAATGTAAGACTCCTATTGTTTGAAATGAGAATCAGGCTACTAGCCTTAAGGAATTTGGAAGGATACCTAATTGCATATTTGGAACCACATGCAAAACAATTGAAATCAAGTTTGCAATGCAAAAGCTATTACAAGTAGCTTCTCAAAAACGCAACATCAAGCTATGATTTCTATCCTTTATTCACTGCAACAATAGCGTGTTTGAAACCACCCGAATCACGTTCAACTACAAAGTCATGTCTAAAATGACGGATATGTAATTTTTTTTCTTCATTAAATGTGAAAGCTCGTGACTAGTGAGAGCATCTTCTGTACCATGTCCAAGCTGAACGCCGTTCCAAACACATGCTAAGTTACCTTGACATCACACAAATCACAATCATGCCTCGCGAAGTAGCATATGCATTCCAAAAGACATAAGAAGAAAATTTAAATAATCTTAGCTTGTTTAGGTTGGAAAATATGCACTTGTTTTTCCTGGTGGCTTATAGCATGGAGTTATTCATTTATGGATATATGAGTATACCCCCAAAATTTTTCATCATGAATGATTTTATACCATTGGATATATTAATTTAATAATCAACAGTCCAGATTCATTGGTCCAAAAATAATTAAAAATAAAAAAGTAAAAGAAAAATACCTCTTTGCCCTTCCCCTTCCCCTTCCATCCGACTGTCCAAACCCTAGAACTCCAATTTTCCACCACCGGCCAACCAGCCGTCGCCGCTACCTTCGTCCCTACCCCCACCCCTCTTCCACCTACATGCAACAACCACCCCCACCCCTCCCACCCTACCATCCAAACCCAAAAATCTCCACCGCCGTCGAACCAGATGCTGCCACCACCTTCGACAATGATTCTGGTAACAGATCTGAGAAACCATTGAAAGAAAGGGAAAACCTCTCCAAGCTCTTCATTTTCACTAAAATCTCAATCGGTAACTCGCTGGAAAATTTGTTGTGAGAAAGAACAAAGGACTTCAGCGATGAACAATAACTCAGTTGGGTTGGGATCGTGCCGGAGAGGTTGTTCGAGGAAAGATCGAGTTCGACGAGGCTCGAACATGACCGTGCAAGGCTCGCCGGAATCTGTCCTCGTAAGCTGTTTCTGGTGAGGTAGAGAAACTTCGTGTTGGTCCCGGGAAGCGACGATACCAGACCCAAGAATCCGTTGCTCGAGTAAGGGGGATCCGCCGCAGTCGTTGCACGCCTCCGCTTCGCGAGGGTTGCGCCTCCACTTCACAACTGAAGTTGACACAGGCAAACATAAGAAGGGGGTTGAATTGTGTTTGTTAATAATTTTCGAAAAACAACATTTAAAACTATTTTTGCACACAAGAAGATTAAAACAGAATCAAGCACACAGAAATAGATCTTTTAAAAGCTTTAACAAAAGCAATATCAAAACCCCTTAGTCAGTAAAAACGAATAAAACTGAAAGAGTTTAGAGATAGAAGATTCACACAAAGGATTTTATCCTGGTTCACTCTCTTCCAACCAAGAGCTACGTCTAGTCCCTTCAACTTGAAGGTTTTATCCACTATTTCTCCAAATAGATTACAACCAAATATTCAACACCTCTCCAAGCTTACAAGTATTCCTTTCTTACCAAGCCTCTTGAGGCTCTAACTCTAGCGAGGAGATTTAACTTGTGATCTTCTTAACTCACTATGTGTGAGGATATGAAAGTTTAAGATCAGATGAATATTCTCACAATATTCAAACTAAAAGATACAAACTTTTGCTTATGAAAGAATAAAAGAATAAGAGCTTGTTTTCTCAAGAATTGTATTGACAGAGGTTGGGCTTGCAAAAGTTGTTCTTCAGTACTTGAGGTCTTCTATTTATAGTGACCTTCTCCTTCTCCTGAAAAGCTTCAACGGTCATTTTGAATTTTCGGTTTAAAGATGAAATAATGTCCTTTGTGACCGAAGGTTTGATCTTGGCAATGCTAAAATGTACTCTTGGTTATCAAGGTAGCACGAAATAGAGGCTTACTACTCTGAGCATTGCAACTTGAAAACTGTTGTTCCTCCTTTGTGTACAATCCAGCTTTTTCCAGCCATAAAGTTATCATCGTATAGATCGTGTTGCAATTTTCAATGTACTAATCTGTTTTTTGTATTTCTTTGATGGTACTATGTTTCTTTTACAACAAGGTAAAACATTAAAGCATATGAAACAAAAGTGAAGAACAATTATTCTATTGAAATAAATTCAATCATTTGAAATAAATCTGAGAGAACCGTATTGCATTTATTTACACATGAGATAGAGCTCGTCAACCCAAAAACTCCGTCTACTCAGTTATTTGTGAGACTAGGTTTGTTCGTTCTTTCATAAGGCTCGTTTGATGACGTGGCATACAGAGCTCGTCTATCAAGTCTTTGGACTTGCTATTCCTCAGTGAGTTATCATAATCTCCGTCTGGTGACGTGGCACTTAGAGCTCGTCTACTTGATTATTTTATTTTTCCGTTTACCTAATTCTACCAATTATTCCCGTCTACTGACGTGGCAAGTTAAAACTAGTCTATTTGATTTTAAACTTAAAATATGTCTAGTAAACATTTAATGCCTCGTCTATTTAAAGAAACCAGTCTACTCAATTAAATAAATAAATAACTTTACCAAAACATTGAGCAGCCCGTCTACACGGTGGGACGTGTATTTCTCTTTATAAGTCCAAGCAGATACATATGAAAACTTATTCTAAGTTTCCATGTCTTATAATTTTAAGTGTTCCTACATAATTAAATAAATTTGTTAGAAACACTTTGCAAAGCAAATTTAATCCTTTTCTTAACATTAAAACATATAGATTATTTAATCCTAAAATCACTTTGGTTCCAACAATCTCCCCATTTTTTATGATGACAAAAACTAATTAAATTTGAGTAGTAAAGTCTAAGAGAGCTTACAAATCCCCCCTGAGACAAAGCATTCAAATATTTAAAACGGATCAAGATTGTCATATCAAGGTAATTACTTATCATATCAAACAGAAATGAACATGTAGACTTAGAATATATTAGAGTAATAACATAATTCATAATAAACAAATATCAGAGCAATCAAATAAGCAGACATAGAATATTTAAAGCATAAGCAGAGACATGCATGTGCAGACAGACGTATGCTTTTCAAAAACTGACTTTTCTTATTAATTTAATTCTCTTCCTTTCTCCCCCTTTTTTGTCATCAGACAAAAAGGTAAAGGAGTGGAACATCATTGTCAGTAAAAAAAGAATAAGCTAAGAGGAGGGTGGAGGTGGAGGAGGAGGGTTTTGGTTTGGGTTTGGCGGAGGAGCAGGAATCTGTGTAGGCAAATTCTGGCTTTGCTGTAAACTGAGCAAGATGCTCGTCATTTGATCCATCATCTGATTTGTGGGGACCAGAGCTTCAGTAACCTGATCTCTGACTTGCTCCTTCACTTCTGCTTTTACTTTTTCCTCAATGATCTTACCAATCATCTCTTCAAAGTTTAGAGGTAAAGAGAGTGATGGTCTAGAGCTTTCACCACTATCTTGAGCATGACTAGGCAGGGTGTCCAATGCTCTTGAATGTTCAGGTTGATCTTGTGGGTGAATTATTGTGAGAGCCAGACGTTGAGAAGAGTGCTTATCTGAAGGGCTTGGTCTAGGTGTAGACTCAGCAACTTCCTCATGCTCATTTGTCAAATTAGCAGCTTCATACTCTACAACGGGTTCCTCAATAATGATTTCTTCTTCTGTGTGTTCTGGTGGAGGTTTATGAGGTGGTGAAGTAGTAGGTTCTAGTACTGGGTCCTCAAACCACTTAATTTTATCTTCATTTTCCAGATAAGGACTAATGACAAGTAGTCCAAAAATATCATTGATGATGATAAACTTGCAATCTGAAATACCACATTTTCCTCTGACAGTTGGAATATCTTTCTTTTCTTCAAGAGACGGTCCAGAGGATGAGGCTTTTCTTGTGCAGGGAATAACATGTGATTTCCAGAAGTCACTTGCATTTAACACCTCCCCCGGGCATTACCTCCTAATCACATGTAGAAATAAATAAAAAAGGAAAGTTAGTTGGTTGTTTTCGGAAAATAACTTCTGATATTTTTCATAAGTCAGAAAATAGGGGCAAAATTTTTCTTTTTCTTTGGAGTACTTAAAATAAATAGTACACACAACACAAAGGTACAAACTATATTGCACTTACCAACATACATAGACAGATTTTATTCAAAAACGAACTCTTCTATGATATATAGATTTCTTTTGAAAATACTACATCATTCATAGCCAAATTTCAAAAAGGTTTTAAACCACGTAAACTAACTTTCTCAAAATACACAACCCAAAGGAAGATCCTAAGCTGGTCATTCTAAAAGGCAACTATTGGAAAGAACTCCATAGTTCTTACCATAAAATTTTCACCAACCTCTTCAAGGATCGGGGGTAATATCCCAAAGTGAGGTTAGAAACTTCTCGGCACCACTTGCCCTCATGCCACAGCAAAGGATCGGGAAACCTGATATATTGTAAGGGTGAGACACCAAAATATGGATGAATTACAACGACTACATGCCCAAACACAGAGCAGCATATGCAGACAAATATACATATTCAACATATAAATTCTCACAAATAGTCATATAAATCAAAGTCATCGTCGTTTTTGAAAACATGGCACTTCTATATTTTATCATTCTATTCTAGTCTCCGGAGACCCCAACTCCATGTAGTTTTTGAAAAACAGTGAGCTGATCAGACTCAATTGCCAAAAAGGCACACCGTCTCAAATACCTTGTGCCAAGATATCCGGAATAACATCGTCTTGAATATCTCGTTTATCAAGATATCCGAAATAACACCATCTCGAATACCTCGTTTATGAAGATATCCGTAATAACACCGTCTCGAATACCTCGTTTATCAAGATATCCGGAATAACCGGCACGTCTGCCAAAAACAATGCATGTAAAACCTTTTGTTTTCGCAGATTTTCTTTTTGCTTCATTCTTTCCTTATCGAGGATGAAGGCTCACGATCACCCGTGAATTTTACGTGTCTTAAGCTTTTTTTATCGACACAGGATGTTAAAGTCCGAGTGTCCAATCACAACAATCCGAGACTCGTGCACTAGTCTAGAACTTTGTGGTAGTAGAAAACAGTCTTTCCCCTTTTTACTCCAATTTCCACGTTTATCACAACGTTTTCAGGATACACAACCCACAACAACGCATCTAGGACACACAGTCCACAACAACGTTTATAGGACACACAGTCCAAGACAACATGTATAGGACACACAGTCCAAGACAGCATATATGGGACACACAGTCCACGACATCGTATATAGGACACACCATCCATAGCATTGTGAAACAGATCATGGATCCACGTGTTATAACTCTAGTATCCCGACGTCTCGGTTACTAGGTTCACTTTTCAATGTTATTTTTCGTTCAGTGAAAAACAAATACAAAATCGAAACTTTCCGTAACTTATCAAAGTTATCGGACATTTTCTTTTTGACTGAAAATCTTTTTAAATACAAACTTTTCTTTTGAAATTCTTTTTGTTTAAAACTTTAAGTTTTGGAAAATCCATTTATATTTTTCATAAAAACCCTTTTTTTTAAAAGATTTTCTTCTTTTTCCTAAAAACATTTGAAATTTTCTAAATAAATTCTTTTCAAGTCCCAAAATAAACTTTTGTTTTCTTTAAAACATTCCCAAAGAAGTTGATTTCTTTTTCTTTCTTTCTTTTTTTGTGCATAAAATCACTTAAATTTTCAATTGAATTTTTCTTTATAAAAATTGTTTTTATTCTCTAAAATTTTCACCAATCATTAAAATTACACAACCTCCCCTTATTATCAAAACCTTGTTAAAATAAATTCTTACTTGTGATTTTCTTTGAAAATATTTTCTTAAAGCTTTTATCTTCATTATTTGAGCTCTAATCAATGGTTAGGCTTCCATGCAACAACTTCAACACATATACAACAACTTCAACATATATAAGTAACATGCATATTTTCATAAATCATCAACACATCTACAACAACTTCAACACTTATAAGCAACATGCATATTTTCATAAACCATCAATACATCATGAACTCAAAATCCAACCAAAACAGCCACAACAATAACAACATCAATCAAACACATCAAAATAAACACACAAGGTATATAGTCGTCATAACATAATTATCCCTCGGGTTTCTCCCCTTGCCTGATTCGATGGGTAGAAAAAGTCTTTGTTTCCGTGTTGCCTAGAACGAACTTCCTCTGCCCACAGTGTGCTGCAAGTCTAAGAATTAAGCGAACGACTTAGATTAAAACAACAAGGTCGTATTATCTTTCTCAGTATATGCTTTGGCCATGACTGGAAAAATGATGCTAGAGATGTCCGATAAATTCTTGGATTACATTTTGTCCGAAACTTACTTTATATATATATATATATATATATATATATATATATATATATATATATATATATATATATACTTTAATCCCTTATTTCTATATCGTTACTTTAACACTTGTTTATAGTCCATTTTTACCAAAAATATTTACTTGACAATGTTAAAAGATATTATCTTCAAAATCATATTTTTCATTCAAAATTATGGCGAACTCTTTTATAAAACCATTTTCTGAACAACAGTGGGTTTAAATTGTGAAAGACCACTCGAATGACCTTTAATATTTTTGAAATTTTAATTGAAGGTACCCAACTCACATATAAACACATTACAGTTGGTCCCATTTCAAAATTACAGAGCATTAATTTATTAAAAATCACACACTGCCTCTGATTGTACATGATTTTCCAGAAATCCGAGTTCACCAACATGTAACTTTATGAAATTGTTTCTATTTATATACACATGTAAAAATCTCAAATATTCAACAAAACTTTAGATATACTTTATTATTATCCCGAAAATTTTTATAAAACTTTTTAACCTTCAGAATCATATTCAAAATCACCATGCAACCTTCATATTTTCGCAAACATAATTTGGTTCTACTTTGACAGTTGTTTTGACCTAGTAAATCTTATCTAATACTTACGTAAAATATATAAAATTAAAGCCCCAGAAGTCTTCTTTCCAAATATGTATTTAGTTTTCATAAATACGTCTTGTATAAAAAGTTATGGGCTAACGAATAAATGTATATCATGCTGCCAGAATCACATTTTACCCATGTTTATCCACACTAAGTTATTATCTTCACTCTAGCATCATCCACAAGCCATAAAACCAATATGCAAGGGTCATAGACCCCCTAAAACATACATGAAAACATATATCAACCAAAAATAGCAACTATTATTATAAAATAATAGTTTAAACAAAGAGTTTAGAGAGGATCTCCCCACTACCTCTTGAAGATCCTAAACCATCATGATTCCAAACTTGTAAAAGCTGTAAGCTTTATCCTTTGAGCACCAAAATGAGTCCTCTAGGTTGGATATAAAAGTAAGATATGGATTCATCCACATGCATGAAGGAAAACTAAAAAAAATAGAGATGCATGTGGTTGGGATGTAAAGAAATGAACCCTAAATATTAAGTCCTTACCATTGCTCCAGAGATTTGAAGTTCTTGAGATGTAGATGATTAAAAGAAACCTCCTTGCTCTTGGGGGTGTGGTTCGGCCAAGAGAGGAACATGGTGATAGAAATTTTTGTTGATGATTCCAAGTAAAGATTATGGTTTACTTAGATGAGTAAGTTTCTTTTTATATGAGGTTTGATGGTAGAAAGTGGTGGCTAGTGGTGGTGTGGTAGTGGCCGAATAGGGACGAGATAAGAGGAGAGGTTATGTATCTTGGAGTGTTTGAGAGAGATGAGAGGGTAGGAGAGAGAGGGAGAGGATTTTAAAGTTTTGTTAAATTAAAATTTGATTCAATCTAAAATAGTAGTTTACTTGTGAAAGAGAAGAAAATGATGGTTTGTAATAAATAAAATCACTATTCACACAAAATCAAGTCTCTTCAAGTCTTCATCAAATTCATTTTAAATAGATTTTGTTCCTTTCCGGTTTCATCAATTTCCCGACTGTGAAAACTGATCGTATTTTCCTTCGTAAATTTTTCTACTCGAAAAATTTATATTGAAACAGTTATAGAAGAAAATTTCAAAAATCATGGAAGTGGTTATAATTGAGTTAAGAAAATTTAAATTTTATTTTACGATTCGAAATTAATTTTCAGGGTCAGTAAAGTTTTCTTGACAGTGAGAACGCAAACCGTTTTCGTTTGAAATTTCCACCAGAAATTTAATAGTAGCTTCCCACTATAAAATAAATTGTGAAAGTAATTTGGGTTTATTAAAATAATTTCTCAAATTAAAATTTAAATACACTAATCATGCTCATACATACATACATAAGCATAGATTATAGAAAGACAGAAAAATCGGGGTGTTACATTACTACGCCACGGAAAAAAAAATTCCTCCCCGAAATTTCATGACTCCGAACTAGATAGGATCTTGTATCTCAAGATACTACATTGTATCTCCGACATTTAATTCTTCCTCATGTGGCAATCGTAAATTAATAACGAAGTTCACACTTATCATTCGTTCTACTTATCCTCGACATAAAATTGCTTATCATCAACTCTTACACCATGTACTTAACAGATTTATCTTAATCTCTCACACATAAAGATATAATTTAAAACCTAATCTCCTCTTCCCCAATACTAATCCACTAGGAAATATTTCCCTCCGACCTCCTTAATCATTACCATTAACTCCAAGATTTAAACTAATGTTCCCACTTTTCTTATAGCATACACATTAGTTCCTATTCAAAATTCTATGTCGTATTTTCAGTCGCTTCATTCCTCATAATCTATCTCTATGTCATTCTCCTTCATCCTCGAAATTTCCTACCATCAGATTATATCTGCTATTCATGACTTTGAATCTTAGCCCCTCCAATATGAAGGACAAAATCAAAACTTAATCACTTATATCCCCAATTTCTAGTCCATTAGAAAAACTGTCTTCCACACATCTAACTCCCATAGTCATTATCAAGATAAAACTAACATTACCCCAACATACATCAACTTAATACATCTGTAATCTTATCTCCTCTAAACATAATCTACTTTTCCAGATTCTATCAAAATCACATACCTCAAGTCTTTAATGAAAACATCGTAATACTTCCTAAGATAAACTGAAATAAAAAAGGAACCTCGTTGGGTAGAATTTTCTAATTCATCAACTTTGAACTCTTTCAGAAACTTAGTTTCTTTTGAATATATCCTACTTCTCCAAACTATATCGTAATCATACATTTTAATCATAAGGAACATGATTACACTCCTTCATGAAACTATAACCAAAAAGGAATTACCTTAGTTTTAAATCATCTACAACCATAAATCTTGAACTTCTCTAACAATTTAGTTTTACTCAAGAACTCCTCTTTGCCGCTCATGTTCAGCTTAGGGAAACTACTATAGACACTTTTCCATAAATCTTCAAACTCATAAAATCGATCTTAACCATGTACATTGATCATTTCCCTAGATTCCTTTAACAATATTCTCCATTGATCAACATTTGAGGTATAATAATTACCTCAGTTGTTGTTATTGATATTAAAGATTCACATCTTACTAGCCATAACTATACCTCAACAAAACTTTCATCACTTCTTGTCCATCCAACTAAAAAGATGATCGTAGCCAAATACTACCCTTACTCCCAAACCAACTTCCTAAAGGTCCTATTATTTCTATCGCTCGTCCACTCGAGTCTAGAGTGGTCCGCTGAAATCAATCTCAGCTCGGCCCTCAACATTTAAAGCGGATGTTTTCCCGACAACATTGGTAAACTTTGGCTCCTCACTTTGAAACGAAATTTGGAGGTATTCCATGGAGTCAGGTCAGTCCTCTAATACCCATGTCGGTTAGTTTGTTCACTGCATAGTGGATTTTGACGGTAAGAAGGATGTTAACTTCGTCAGCTTGCCCATGGTCACTCGAAACAAAATGAATCTCTTAGCGGTCCTTTGGTAAACTCATAACGAAATCCATCGCAACACTAACTTCTTGACAAGGAATGTTTTAAGCGTCAAGTTATCTCTCTTTCATTGTACTCGACTAACTCTGGCATCCTGATGTAAATCAGATACCCATCCTTATGACTAATGAGATAGGTTACATGTCAATGACATTTGGAATGATACCTAGGGTAAATTTGATCAAAGATGACAAATCGTTTCGAACCATAATAAGGCATGGTCTTGTAGATTTCAAAAAGAAATTTTCAAGAAAAGAAGTTTCTTGATTTTCACTTTCTCAAAAGCTTAAAGAAGAATTTCATCAATTTGAAAGATACAAGAACATCCCGTTAGGAAAAAGATTCTTCAATTAGGTTCGTGAATGTAAAAATGCATGGCCAATACACATTTACAAACATGAATCTAATAAAGTTGCTCCTTCCACTAGAATTTCCTTGGATAGTTTTTAACTCTAAGAGTATTCAACGTACTACAACACGTTCGTCAAAGGATGATTTCAAAGGGAATTAGTTCGACAAAATTGGACCGAGTTACATTTACCAAAAGTAAAAGTGACTAGCATGAGTTTCATCAAGAAGCTTGTGTTACAAAGAAATCATTTGGGTTATAACTCAAGAAATAGTTATAACCAGTTTAGGAGTCCAGATAGATTTTAAATCAACCCCGAAAAGTTTTGTCTGACACAGGCAAACTTGATTCACTACGATTGTGTGACACAATCATAGGGACTCGAGGAAAAATTGTCAACTGACACACTTCTTAAAGTATCAAATAGTACAGTGAAGAGTTTTCTTAAACATGAAACACTTATTCTAAAAGTGAAGATTCGGATTGGCTTGACTCGACTTCGTATAAACACGAAGGTCTTTATAAACACGCTTAATCCGGTTTGTTGCCGCCTTCCGCATTCTTCTTCGAACTGCATATGATAACCGATGACTTAGCCCATCTCTCAGTCATGAGAAGAGTTGGTCTTTCCTCGTAAGGTGAGTCAACGGCTCCAAAATCTTAGACTGTTCCTCGATGCGCCTTTGAAAATATCCCATTAGCCTAACAACTATGGAATTTTGTCACCGTTTGTAGTCACTTTCATAAAAGTGATGCTCCATCCTTATGAGCAACACTGACGCTCCCCTCGGGACACACTTGGTCCCCAAACTGTTCTGACATATATCCCCTTTAAGTCAAGTCATCTAACTCGACTAACTTTGGAGGAGATATCCTACACGAAGCGATAGAGATCCAATTGCATCTAGGAACTAGATCAATCGAAAACTCAATATCCTTCGCAGGGACAAACCTGGAACATTCTCAGGGAATACTCACGGAAAATCTTCCACAATGGGTACTCCATTCAAATGTCTAACACCATCCCGAAAGGATGGACAAACATGTCAACATGAATCAATGTACCATTTACTAATGATGAGTCCCCATAAGGTCTTAGCCAATACAGAACCCATCAAAACCCACCGACCAGGGTGTCAGCACGCATTGTTTCGATAAGGAAACAATTAAAACAATAACCAAACAGAGATCACACAAAAAAAACATAATGGACCTATTCCCCAAGTTCCCGAAAGACTCGACCAGCTCTGATACCACCAATGTAACACCCCCCTTGGGCATTACCTCCTAATCACATGTAGAAATAAATTAAAAAGGAAAGTTAGTTGGTTGTTTACGGAAAATAACTTCTGATATTTTTCATGTCAGAAAATAGGGGCAAACTTTTTCTTTTTCTATGGAGTGCTTAAAAAAAATAGTACACACAACACAAAGGTACAAACTATATTGCACTTACCAACATGTCACGGATCATCGTCGTTTTTGAAAACATGACACTTCTATATTTCATCATTCTATTCTAGTCTCCGGAGACCCTAACTCCATGCAGTTTTTGAAAAATAGTGAGCTGATCAGACTCAATTGCCACAAAAGCACACCGTCTCGAATACCTCGTGCACCAAGATATCCGGAATAACACTAACTCGAATATCTCGTTTATCAAGATATCCAGAATAACACCGTCTCGAATACCTTGTCTATCAATATATCCGGGATAACACCATCTCGAATACCTCTTTTATCATGATATCTGGAATAACAGGCACATCTGCCAAAAACAATGCATGTAAAACCTTTTATTTTTGCGGCTTTTCTTTGTTCTTCATTCTTTCCTTGTCGAGGCTCAAGGCTCATGACCACCCATGAATTTTAAGTGTCTTAAAACTTTTCTTGTCGACACAGGACGTTAAAGTCCAAGTGTCCAATCACAATAGTCCTAGACTCGTGCACTAGTCTAGAACTTTGTGGTAGTCGAAAAACAATCTTTACCCTTTTTACTCCAATTTCCATGTTTATCACAACGTTTTCAGGACACACAGTCCACAACAACGCATCTAGGACACACAGTCCACATCAACGTTCATAGGACATACAGTCCAAGACAACATGTATAGAACACACAGTCCACAACAACATATATGAGACACACAGTTCACAACATCATATATAGGACACACCGTCCACATCATTGTGATACGGATCATGGATCCACGTGTTATAACTCTAGTATCCCGACGTCTCGGTTACTAGGTTCACTTTTCAAATTTTTTTTTCGTTCAGTGAAAAACAAATACAAAACCGAAACTTTCCGTAACTTATCCAAGTTATCGGACATTTCCTTTTTGACCGAAAATATTTTTAAATAAAAACTTTTCTTTTGAAATTCTTTTTGTTTAAAACTTTAAGTTTTGGAAAATCCATTTATATTTTTCATAAAAACCCTTTTTTCAAAAGATTTTCTTCTTTTTCCTAAAAAAATTTGAAATTTTCTAAATAAATTCTTTTCAAGTCCCAAAATAAACTTTTGTTTTCTTTAAAACATTCTCAAAGAAGTTGATTCCTTTTTTTTTGTGTGTGCATAAAATCACTTAAATTTTCAATTGAATTTTTCTTTATAAAAATTGTTTTTATTCTCTAAAATTTTCACCAATCATTAAAAATACACAACTTCCCCTTATTATCAAAACCTTGTTATAAGAAATTCTACTTGTGATTTTCTTTGTAAATATTTTCTGAAAGCTTTTATCATCCTTATTTGAGCTCTAACCAATGGTTAGGCTTCCATGCAACAACTTTAACACATATACAACAACTTCAACATATATAAGTAACATGCATATTTTCATAAATCATCAACACATCTACAACAACTTCAACACTTATAAGCAACATACATATTTTCATAAACCATCAATACTTCATGAACTCAAAATCCAACCAAAACAGCCACAACAATAACAACATCAATCAAGCACATCAAAATAAACACACAAGGTATATAGTCAACATAACATAATTATCCTTCAGGCTTTCCCCTTACCTGATTTGATAGGTAGAAAAAGTTTTTGTTTCCGTGTTGCCCAGAACGAACTTCCTCTGCCCACAGAGTGCCGCAAGTCTAAGAATTAAGCGAACGACTTAGATTAAAACAACAAGGTCATATTATATATCTTTCTAAGTATATGCTTTGGCCATGGCTGGAAAAATGATGCTAGAGATGTCCGATAAATTCTTGGATTACATTTTGTCCGAAACTTACTTTTATATATATATATATATATACACACACACACACACACACACACTTTCTATGTCGTTACTTTAACACTTGTTTATAGTCCATTTTTACCAAAAATCTTTACTTGACAATGTTAAAAGATATTATCTTCAAAATTATATTTTTCATTCAAAAATTATGACGAACTCTTTTATAAAACCATTTTCTGAACAACAGTGGGTTTAAATTGTGAATGACCACTCAAATGACCTTTATTATTTTTGAAATTTTAATTGAAATTACCCAACTCACATATAAACACATTGCAGTTGGTCCCATGTCAAAATTTGAAAGCATTAATTTATTAAAAATCACACACTGCCTCTGATTGTACAGGATTTTCCAGAAATCCGAGTTCACCAACATGTAACTTTATGAAATTTTTTCTCTTTATATACACATGTAAAAATCTCAAATCATCAACTAAACTTTATATATACTTTATTATTATCCCAAAAAATTTTATAAAAGTTTTTAACCGACAGAATCATGTTTAAAATCACCATGCAACCAACTATATTCATATTTTCACAAACAGAATTTGGTTCTACTTTGACAGATGTTTTGACCTAGTAAATCTTATCAAATACTTACGTATTATATATCAAATTAAATCCCCATAAGTATTCTTTCCAAATATGTATTTAGTTTTCATAAATACCTTTTTTTATAAAAAGTTATGGGCTAATGAATAAATGTATATCATGCTGCCAAAATCACATTTTACCCATGTTTATCCACACCAAGTTATTATCTTCACTCTAGCATCATCCACAAGCCATAAAACCAACATGCAAGGTTCCTAGATCCCCTAAAACATACATGAAAACATATATCAACCAAAAATAACAACTATTATTGCCAAATAATAGTTTAAACAAAGAGTTTAGAGAGGATCTCCCCACTACCTCTTGAAGATCCTAAACCATCATGATTCCAAACTTGTAAAAGCTGTAAGCTTTATCCTTTGAGCACCAAAATGAGTCCTCTAGGTTGGATATAAAAGTAAGATATGGATTCATCCACATGCATGAAGGAAAACTCAAAAGAATAGACATGCAAGTGGTTGGAATGTAAAGAAATGAACCCTAAATATTAAGTCCTTACCATTGCTCTAGAGATTTGAAGTTCTTGAGATGTAGATGATTAAAAGAAACCTCCTTGCTCTTAGGGGTGTGATTCGGCCAAGAGAGGAACATTGTGATAGAATTTTTTGTTGATGATTCCAAGTAAAGATTATGGTTTACTTAGATGAGTAAGTTTCTTTTTATATGAGGTTTGATGGTAGAAAGTGGTGGCTAGTGGTGGTGGTGTGGTCGCCGAATAGGGAGGAGATAGGAGGAGAGGTTGTGTAGCTTAAAGTGTTTGAGAGAGATGAGAGGGTAGGAGAGAGAGAGAGAGAGAGGAGAAAGTGAGTGAGTAAAAACGAGAGAACAAAATGAAGAGTGGTATTTATAAAGAGTGGGGGAGGGAACCGTGAGTGGGGGAGAGAAAATAGAGGATTCTAAAGTTTTGTTAAATTAAAATTTGATTTAATCTAAAATAGTAGTTGTGAAAGAGAAGAAAATGGTGGTTTGTAATAAATAAAAACACTATTCATATCAAATCAAGTCTCTTCAAGTCTTCATCAAATCCATTTTAAATAGATTTTGTTCCTTTTTGGTTTCATCGATTTCCCGACTGTGAAAACCGATCGTATTTTCTTTCGTAAATTTTTCTACTCGAAAAATTTATTTTGAAACATTTATAGAAGAAATTTTCTAAAATCATGAAAATGGTTATAATTGAGTTAGGAAAATTTAAATTTTATTTTACGAGTCGAAATCCATTTTCTGGGTCAGTAAAGTTTTCTTGACAATGAGAACGCAAACCGTTTTCGTTTGAAATTTCCACCAGAAATTTAATAGTAGCTTCCCACTATAAAATAAATTATTAAAGTAATTTGGGTTTATTAAAATAATTTCTCAACTTAAAATTTAAATACACTAATCATGCATATACATACATAAGCATAGATTATAGAGAGACAGAAAAATCGGGGTGTTACAGGGTCCTCAAACCACTTAATTTCATCTTCATTTTCCAGATGAGGACTAATGACAGGTAGTCCAAAAATATCATTGATGATGATAAACTTGTAGTCTGAAAAACCACATTTTCCTCTGACAATTGGAATATCTTTCCTTTCTTCAAGAGGCAGTCCAGAGGAGGAGGCATTTCTTGTGCAGTGAATAACATGTGATTTCAGAAGTCACTTGCATGTACCTTTTCAAAGATTTCTTCAATGGAAATAGATTGCCAATGTTACAGAAGGGTATAGTCAAAGGGTTCTGAATTGAGATCCAGTATTATTGACTCATCTGCTCGCATCTTGCCTTTGAAAATTCTTCTCTTCTTGTCTTTGTCTTTGTTGAAATCAAGCATTGGCAGTCGTGGTGCAATTCTGTATGGCTTGATCCCAATATTAGTTGCCGACGAATGTCTTCGCCAAGTTGGAGGGACAAAGTTTGCAGCTCTGTCAATTTTAAAATGGCTAAACTCCCACTTCAGCATCTCATACACCAATATATCAAAAAAATCTGTAGCTCTGCCATACACACTGGGGGTGCTTAAATGTTTCCTAGCCGGTGCTTCTGTCCATGATGAAGGGGACATGCCTGAATGATCTGGATCTTTTGAATGTGACATCAGATAGATCCTTGTTGGCAGGGTCAGTATGCCAGTTTGAAATGATGTGCCTCTGAACTCCTTCAGTGAATGGTTTGAAGGGTGGGAGTTTAATGAGGTTGGGGTAAATCTTTCTAGGTGGGAATTTCTTTTGTAGTAGATGGGTTAGAAGAGGCCCAAAGGAATTGAGCAGTTCAGATGGAAATGGTCCAATAGGTGTGTATGGTTTAGGGTTAACCCAATATGAGTAGATGTTTTCAGGTTCATACTCATATTCTGGTAAAGGGTACCATTTGGTTAGAATAGGTTCAGGTTCAGTTTGGTGGATGTGGAAAAGAATCTTCCAGTCTCTCCTGACTTTTGCCCAATTCTCAGTTTTTCCTCATATAATACTGATGGATCAGTATAGGAAAAATTGATTTTCTTGATTTTTGGAAAGGGGGCACTAGGGCAAACTCCATCATCAGGCTGGTTGAACCAAGGGTCATCAGCAGGGATAATAGGTTGGAAAGTTGATTTAGGAGGTAGGGTTATTTGTGGTTGGTCTGTAAGGTTTGTTTGTGGTGAGAGGGGTGTGAGAATGTATACATCAGTCATATCATCATTAACAGATGTACCAGAAACTTCTATCCTATGCTCAAAGCTATAAACTAGGGCATCAACTGCTAACTTAACAGGGTCATTAGCACGTAGGGTTACCTCAGTCTCAAAGACAACTTTGGCTTTCCTCTGTGGTTGCCTCCTTCTAGTTGGAATGGCAGAGGGGGCAGCAGCAGCAACAACAATATTTTGTTTCTTCAAAACATAGCTGATGGGAATTCTATCCTCATCATCATCTTGTGACAAAACCAATGTAACATCCCAAAATTTGACTACTAATTAATTTGATAGGAATTAAATTATTAGAATTATTATATTTCAATTTTGAAGTGATTAAAATCTCGTAAGTGACTCGAAAAAGGTTAAATAGATAGTTTGAGTGTTTTAGGCCCAATTTCGCATAATAGACTTCCTATGACTAGATAACTAACTTCCCATGGATATTTAATAACCAAAGAGAACTTGTTTGAATTCAAGGTCTTCATAATAAATGTATCTCTATCTCTTAGCTTTCCATAGACACCAAATTCGTTCAAATTGGACTCTTGTAGCTCAAGTTATGACCAAATTCGTACACACTATTCATGTTCCAGCACCAGAACCATTTTTTTAACTTCTATCCCCTTTTTGACCATCTAAACGTCCGTTTAAGATTTTGTGGTATTCATAAAAGTTGTATACAATTCTTTTATCTTTCTTACGATATAAAATTTATAATTTTTAGATGTCTATAACTCAAGATATATGCAAAATACAGCACCATATGCAGAGTAAGCGGAATTAGCGCGTTTTTACACGTTTTGGGCTATTGGGGCTCTATAAATAGAATCTTAACACTCCTAGGGTGTGTTTTTGAACCCTAATTACACCTAGAAACTCATAAACAACTAAGAAGAGAAGAAATTAAAGGATTAAGAAGAGAGAGTTGTGGAAGAGGGAGTCTAGGAACAGGAAGATGATGATTACTCTTGGCAAACGTTAGGATTCGCCGTATGAAAAGCTTAGAGCTATTTGGAGGTCTTCAAGAGGTGAGTAAAAACAAACTTTTCTCGACCTTCCATGGTGCAAACGATTTGGGGAACTGAGTTTTTAATTTAAATTATGATTTTTGGTGAGTTTTGAATGTAAGAACAATAGTTGATCAAATCCTATTTTCTAAATTGGGGGTTTTATATAAAAACGAAATTAATATTAAATTGAGTGATTATTACTATGAATTATGTGATTATATATGAAATTTGTACGAGTTTATGGTTGATTGATGTGTCTTTATATGTTATATGATGTTATAGTGTTGTCGTGACATGCTTTGTTAGGTTATATGATGTGATAGTATTGTCGTGACATGCTCTGTTATGTTATATGATGTTATCGTGTTGTTGTGACATGCTCTATTGTGTTATATGATATTACAGTGTTGCAGTGACATGCTCTTTTACATTATATGATGTTATAGTGTTGTCGTGACATGCTCTGTTATGTTATATGATATTATAGTGTTGCTGTGACATGCTCTATTATGTTATATGAAATTACAGTGTTCCTCGACATGACATTATATCATTGTTAGTGATACATGGAGTCCGAGAACCCATTTAGAGGTCATCTATGATGACACATTGCATTATGCATGAGTTTGTCATCACCTTCCGGGAAGGGATGACGGTATACATTCTATTCCGGGAATAGGATGAGAGATATCACCATCTGGGATGGGATATCGAATTATTGAAAATATCCACATCTGGGATGGGATATGAGATACCTCCATCTGGGATGGGGAAGGCAGTAGGACGCCATTGCATGGATATGAGCTCATAGACCTTAGTGGATCTAGGATTCACATCGATTATGGGAACCAAAGAGTCGAGTCAAGTGATTCTGGGAATCACCGAGTCGTGTCCGTGGAGTTGTATTGTATAGAATATGCATGATTGACATGATTAAAAGCTTGAGATGTGAATGTTTTGACTACTGAGTTATTCTTTTTATTATATGTGATTTGAAACAATTTTTGCTTATTTTAAAGGGATTATTATGTATATAATTTTTGCGGGTACCATGGTTGATTTTCTGGTTATCGCGCAGGCTGAGAACAATACTATTTTGCGAACATTTTTATTAAATTGTTTTTATTCACTGGGATTATAAATCTCATTAAAAGTATTGTTTTCAGAGCAAGGAGATGTCGTTTTTGAGCCTGAGGAGGCTTCAAGACTTAGTACTTGATTTTATATATTTATTATATTTGGTTAGTATTATATTCAATAAGGAGCCATTTGTGGCTAGAACCATATTATTATATTTTTATCGTTGAGTTATTTTTAGTAGACGCCCGAGTTCTGAGGTAATTTTTTTTATTTATGTAAGGATTATCTTACAAATGTTTATTTTGAAATTATTGAGGTATTTTCAAATATATATAATTTGTGGAAATTTTATTGGAGTTTTATGCCTTATTAAATGTTTTGAAGAATTTTATTACATTTTTTTTGTGTTGGGTTACTAATGTGACGAAGGGTGTTACAACCATATTTCTTGTCCTCTTTTGGGAAATGGCAGGTTGAGGGGCAGCAGCAGTAGGTTCCCTGATGACAATTCCAGTAGGCCTTTTAGACATAAGCTTCCTGGCAGCAGTGGTCTTTTTCCTGATATTCTTCTTTGGCTCCACAGTCTCGGCCATGTTTTGTTATACCATTTCTTCTTTAATCTTCATTAATTCCTCAGTCTTAGCAGTAGCAGCAACATATGTACTGAGGTTCATGTTTGCTATGTTCATTTTTCCCAAGTCAGCAGCTGACATTGGTTTTTCAATCAGAATTCTGGCTTGTTCCTTAGGAGTCCTTGCAGCAATGTATTCATGAATTCCTTGTGCCTTGAAGATTTTTGAAAGAATGTGACAATAGGGAAATGCTGATAGTCTATTCTTGTTCATCACAACATCCCTAAATCTTCCATACAGAATTCTTGGAAGATTGATCTTTGTTTCAGTCATGAGGTGGCAGAGGCAGAACTTGTGTAGAGAAAAAAGGTTGTCCTTGGACCTAACCTTATAAAGAACCACTTTATTTAGTAGTTGATGAAGGATGCGAACAATATCTTTCATTTCAATAGCCTTCCAAGAGTGATTTCTGACGATGTCTTCTTTCATCAAACAGACTTCAATAGTCTCAGAACCACCCAGATCAGCTTCCCAATTCTCAGTGAGAACCAACCCTCCCTGGACACAGAAAATAACATCAGGAATGGTCTTCTCTGAGACTATAATCTTCTTTCTCAACACCATAGAGGAGAAGTATGTATCAGAAATTCGAACATTCCTCCAGAAGTCCCTAATTGGGTTTGGAAAAATAGAGACTTTCTCTATGAAGAGTCCTCCCCAGCCAACAACATTAATATACTTGCTAATATCCAAGTTATAGTCTTGCAATACTCCAAAGTTGAAATGATGCTCAATAGCAAAGTTGAGTTATCCACGTTGAAGGTTGAAGAAGAAGCCATTTCGATGTTTGAAGGTTAGGGTTCAGAGACAGGGGAAACAAAGAGCTCGAGAGTTTGAGATAGATAGTTGTCAGGGAAGATGGGTGGCAAAAGGTTTTTCAGAGGGAAAGAAACTTACTTAAAAATGTTTTGAATTTCAAAGGTTTTTCTTTTGGAAATTAATTAAAAGAAATTGACAAGACATGTCATTAAGAATAAAACGGCATTGGTATTTTGGAACTCTAAAAAGGTCTTGATGGGATTGATGGAAGTTACTGACTCAGCAGAGAGAATATACTAGATAAATATGTCTATAAGACAAAATAAATTCATTTAACAAATATATGCATAGACGGGTTCAAGCATAACCAAGTATGGACGTGCATATTAACATGCAATGGACGCGGCAAGCAAAAGTAGTAGACACGTTATGCAGTAGACGCGCAGTTGAATATGCAATAGATGTAAATAAGTTTTATCATGCTCTGGATGCAAAATTTTTAACATGCATTGGAAGAAAAAAAATCTATAGACATATATTTATCAGAACAACATTATCAGGTCTGAACGCTTATATCAATCTACACATAACATATTTAGATGCTTCCTAATAAAGATAAATCTGTCCTCTGCAAGAGGTTTAGTAAAGATATCTGCCCATTGATGGCCAGCATCCACAAATTGTATATCAAACACACCTTTTTGCACATAATCCATAATGAAATAAGGTTTGATTTCTATATGCTTAGCTCTAGAATGCAGTATTGGATTCTTAGATAAATTAATTGCAGCAGTATTGTTACACATGAGTGGAATACTACTTACAAACACATTGTAGTCTTCCAGTTGATGTTTGATCCAAAGAAGTTGTGAGCAGCAATTAGCAGTTGAAATATACTCAGTTTCGGCAGTTGATAAAGCAATGGTACTTTGTCTTTTGCTTGACCATGAGACAAGATTAGCTCCAATGAAGTGACATCCTCCACTGATACTTTTTCTTTCAATTCTATCTCCAGCATAGTCGGCATCACAGAATCCAACTAATCTGTAATCTTTATATTTCTTAAAATATTCTCTTAACTGCAGACAAGTGAGATTCTCTAGGGTCAGATTGAAAACGAGCACACAAACATACACTGAACATTATGTCAGGTCTGGACACGGTAAGATATAAAAGAGATCCTATCATACCTCTATATACCTTTTGGTCTATCTTTTTTCTCTTTATCATCTTTGTTCAGCATGGACGTGGGGTGCATAGGGGTATTCATTGGTTTGCAATCATCCATGTTAAACTTCTTCAGGAGTTCCTTTGTATACTTGGTTTGGTGGATGAGCTCCTCGTCCATAGTTTGTTTTACTTGAAATCCAAGGAAGAATTTGAGTTCTCCCATCATGCTCATTTCAAACTCTTTCTACATTAACTTAGAGAATTCTTTGCATAGAGACTCATTAGTAGCACCAAATATAATATCATCAACATATATTTGTACAATTATGAAATTAGACTTAATGGACTTCCTAAATAAGGTTGTGTCAACTTTTCCTCTATTGAATCCATTTTTCATAAAAAAGGAACTTAGTCTATCATACCAAGGTCAAGGAGCTTGTTTAAGGCCGTACAAAGCTTTCTTAAACTTATATACATGTTCAGGATGGATTTCACTCTAAAAAATCGGAGGTTGCATAACATAAGCTTCTTCATTAATAAAGCCATTAAAATCACTTTTAACATCTATTTGAAAAGCATAATACTATGATGTGCAACAAATGATAGTAGAATTCTAATTGCTTCCAATCTAGCAACAGGTGCAAAGGTTTCAGTGTAATCTATACATTCTTCTTGAGAGAAACCTTGAGCAACAAGTCTTGCCTTGTTTCTCACCACCTTACCATTTTCATCAAGTTTGTTTCTGTAAAACCACTTTGTTCCAATCACTGATTTATCTTTAGGCAGGGGAACCAAAGTAACTGATTCATTTCTTCTTGCATAGCCATAATCCATCCATCGTCCAGCAGGGCCTCGTCTACTGTCTTTGGTTCCAACTCAGAGACTAGTGTAGAGTCTTCTTGCTATTTGAAGGTTGATCTGGTTCTTAGTCTATCATTGGGGTTTCCAATGATTTGATCTTGTGGATGATAGTTCCTGAAGTACCAAGATTTTTGAACCGTATCATGTTGAAAAGTTGAGGTTTCTGGTTGTTGAGTGGGGTCGTCTGCTTGATCATCGGTCTTTATCTCTGGTGTATCTCCTGAGATGTTTAGATCAAGATCTGCAAAAGCTTCATCTAGCTCTGATAATTTCTTATCAGGCTGTTTGTCATCAAACTTGACATGAATACTTTCTCCTACTATTAGAGTTCTAGAATTGTAAACTCTAAAACCTTTTGAAGTTTCAGAATATTCTAACAGGATTCCATTATCTACTTTTGCATCAAATTTACCAAGTTTATCTTTAGTGTTAAGAATATAGCATTTACAACCAAAAGGGTGAAAATAACAGGATATGTCTAATGTATATTTTGTTCTGAATGTAGCAGGCAGTATTAACAGCTTCAGTCCATAAGTGTCTAGGGATAGAGTTGTCATTGAGCATAGTCCTAGCCATCTCTTGAAGAGATATGTTCTTTCTCTCTACCACACCGTTTTGCTGTGGTGTTTTAGGTATCGAGAAGTTGTGAATAATACCACTTTCTTCACAGAACTTATGAAACATCTCATTTTCAAACTCTCCCCCATGGTCACTTCTGATTGAAGTGATACCCATGCCTTTTTCATTCTGTACACGTTTGCAGAATACAGAAAAGACCTTGAAGGACTCATCCTTGTGAGTTAGGAACATAACCCATGTCCATCTAGTGTAGTCGTCTACTATTACAAGACCATATTTCTTACCACTGACAGAAGCAGTCCTTGTTGGACCAAAAAGATCAAGGTGTAGCAACTCTAGTGGTCTATTGGTACTAACAATATTCTTAGATTGAAAAGAACATTTGACTTGTTTTCCCCTTTGACATGTATCACAGAAAGCATCAGATTTGAACTTAAGGTTTGGTAACCCTCTCACGAGGTTATGCTTGTTTAGCCTTGAAATTAATTACAAGCTTGCATGACATAGCCTTTCGTGCCAAATCCATCGCTCATCTTCAATGGACACTAGACACGAGACACTTTGATTTGAGTGGTCCTCCAAGTCAATCTTATAAAGATTGTTTTGCCTCTTAGCAGTGAATAAAAGTGATCCATCATCTTTCTTGACAGTACACAAGTTCTTATCAAAAGAAACAACATATCCACTGTCACATAATTGACTTATGCTCAACAGATTATGTTTTAAGCCACTTTTTAAAAGAACATTATCAATGGAGGAAAAAGGATGTTTACCAATTTTACCTACATCAATGATCTTCCCTTTCTGATTTCCTCCAAATGTAACCCAGCCACCATCTTTGGGCTTAAGGCTTTGGAACATACACCTTTCTCCCGTCATGTGACGTGAGCAGCCACTGTCCAAGTACCAAGCAGTCTATTTTCTTCCTGTTGTTAAGCAAATCTGCAACAGGTATTATCTTATCTTTAGGTACCCAAACTGACTTGGGTCCTTTCTTGTTAGTTCTCACTGGACGAGTATGCTTAGCATGTTTATTATGTATGCATCTAGATAAAGTATGCCCATTCTTTCCACACACTTTGCAAAAGGTGTTGGACGGGCCAGACATTGTTTTATCATTTTTAGCTTGAGCTTTTGAAGCTCTATGCTGAGTATGTGGTGTTGACTTTTGTTGAGATGCTTCTTGCTTCTCTTTGTCATAACCAATGCCAGATTTATCATGTGGTGACCTAGAGTGCCTTAAAATGAGACTAAGCTTGTCTGAGCCACCTACAAGCTTTGACAGAGAGTCTGTCAGATATGTTATTTCTTGCTTCAATTTTGCAACTTCATAAGAAGCATCAGGCTCACACTCCATTTTGTCAGCTAGACTGAAATTCACTGATTTTAGTATGTCATTTTTATCTTTAAGGTTTTGTTTCTCAGTGAAGACCCTATTATATTCTCTAGACAGTTTAGATAATTTCTTTTTGAGACTCCTACACTCTCGTGATAGTATGGACGACTCATGAAACAATTCATCAAAAGCATTTTGAAGAGTGGACGGGTCAGAGTCCATTACCTCAGCATCAGTGTATTCACTTTCTGATGCAGTGTCTGCCATGAGACAGATATTTGCCTCTTCCTCGGCATTATCTTCTTCATATGATGAAGACAAATCAAAATCCTCCCATGTAGCCATTAAGTCTTTATTCTTTTTGAAGAATTTCTTTTTATCCTTTAGCCGAGGACAGTCAGTTTTGAAATGACCAGGTTTTTTGCATTCAAAGCACAAGGGTGGACCTTTTTCCTTGGAGTCTGACTTCTCCTTGGAAAACTTTTTGTTGAATTGCTTACTTCCGAAACCACATTTCTTTCTCCACATATGTTGAATCTTTCTGGAGATGAAAGATAGTTCATCCTCATCTGTTCCTTCATCATTGTCAGAAGATCCAGACTCATCTGATGACTCAACAACTTTGAGAACCTTTTATGAGCTTGCTTTCTTTGCCTTTAGGTCAATATATTTTCATTTTCTGGAATTTTCTTCTTCATTAAGTTCAAGTTCATGAACCTTGAGAGATCCAAGAAGCTCTTCCAAAAAGAGTGTATTCAGGTTTTTGGCTTCCCGAATAGCAGTAACTTTGGGTCTCCATTGCTTGGATAAGCTCCTCAGAATTTTTCCGACATGATCTCTATTTTCATATGTTTTTCCAAGAGATCCGAGACTGTTGGTGATAGTCTGAAATCTCCCAAACATTTGATCTATTGATTCATTATCAGCCATTTTAAACAGTTCATACTGGTGAACAGGCGTGCTTATTTTTTTATTCCTTTACTTGTGATGAACCCTCATGAGCTAGGGTAAGAGTATCCCAGATTTCTTTAGCAGAATTGCAACTGTGAACTTTGTCATGTTTAGATCTGGTAATAGCACACATGAGATAGTGCTTAGCTTTCAAATTCAGCTGATGTTGGTTTTTCTACTCTTGAGTCCATTGGGCTCTAGGAATAGCAGCTCCAGCTTCATCTCCTGGCTCTGTGTAGCCGGTTTCAATAAGCTCCCAAATATATACATTCTGTGCATCCAAGAAGGCCATCATCCTCTTCTTCCAGTAGTCATAATCTGTTCCATCAAAGAGAGGAGGTCTGTTGATAGCATGTCCTTCTGTATCCTTGGTTGTTGGATCGTACTCCATCAGCACTTGTTAGATGCTCAACCATTTCGAGGCTGAGTTCTGATACCAACTGAAATTGACATAGGCAAACACAAGAAGGGGGCTGAATTGTTTTTGTTAATAATTTTCGAAAAACAAACTTTAAAACTATTTTTACAAACAAGAAGATTAAAACATAAGCAAGCACACAGAAATAGATCTTTTAAAAGCTTTAACAAAAGCAATATCAAAACCCCTAAGTCAGTAAAAACGAATAAAACTGAAAGAGTTTAGAGATAGAAGATTCACACAAAGGATTTTATCCTGGTTCACTCTCTTCCAACCAAGAGCTACATCCAGTCCCTTCGACTTGAAGGTTTTATCCACTATTTCTCCAAATAGATTACAACCAAGTATTCAACACCTCTCCAGGCTTACAAGTATTCATTTCTTACCAAGCCTCTCCAGGCTCTAACTCTAACAAGGAGATTTAACTTGTGATCTTCTTAACTCATTATGTGTGAGGATATGAAAGTTTAAGATCAGATGAATATTTTCACAATATTCAAACTAAAAGATACAAACGTTTGCTTATGAAAGAATAAAAGAATAAGGGCTTGTTGCAAAAGTTGTTCTTCAGTACTTGAGGTCTTCTATTTATAGTGACGTTCTCCTTCTCTTGAAAAGCTTCAAAGGTCATTTTGAATTTTTCATTTAGAGATGAAATAATGTCCATCGTGACTGAAGGATTGATCTTGGCAATGCTGAAATGTACTCTTGGTTATCAAGGTAGCACGAAATGGAGGCTCACTGCTCTAAGCATTGCAGCTTGAAAACTGTTGTTCCTCCTTTGTATACAATCCAGCTTTTTTCCAGCCATAAAGTTGTCATCGTACAGATCGTGTTGCAATTTTCAGTGTACTAATCTGCTTTTTGTATTTCTTTGATGGTACTATGTTTCTTTTACAACAAGGTAAAACATTAAAGTAGATGAAACAAAAGTGGAGAACAATTATTCTATTGAAATAAATTCAATCATTTGAAATAAATCTGAGAGAATTGTATTGCATTTATTTACACACGAGATAAAGCTCGTCTACTCAAAAACTTTGTCTACTGAGTTATTTGTGAGACTAGGTTTGTTCGTTCTTTCATAAGGCTCGTCTGATGACGTGACATATAGAGCTCGTATATCAAGTCTTTGGACTTGCTATTCCTCAGTGAGTTATCATAATCTCTGTCTGGTGACGTGGCACTTAGGGCTCGTCTACTTGATTATTTTATTTTTCTGTTTATCTAATTCTACCAATTATTCCCGTCTGCTGACGTGGCAAGTTAAAACTATTCTATTTGATTTTAAACTTACAATCCGTCTAGCAAACATTTAGTGCCTCGTCTATTTAAAGAAACCAGTCTACTCAGTTAAATAAATAAATAACTTTACCAAAATATTGAGTAGCCCGTCTACACGGGTGGACGTGTATTTCTCTTTATGAGTCCAAGCAGATACATATGAAAACTTATTCTAAGTTTCCATATCTTATAATTTTAAGTGTTCCTGCATAACCAAATAAACTTGTTAGATATCAACTAACACTTTGAAAAGCAAATTTAATCATTTTGTTAACATCAAAACATAAAGATTATTTAATCCAAAAGTCACTTTGGTTCCAACAGCAACCCCATCCGGCCATCCCTGTACGAGTCAGATCTGGTCCCGGAAGTTGCGGAGCGCACGAGTGAGGAGAGGGTGTTGGGGATGGCGGTGGGTGGCAGGTGACTGTGGTGGTCACATGGCAGAGGTTCAGTCATGGAACTGGAGGTTAGATGGAAGGAGGAAGACAAGGGTATAATTGAATTTTCCAATAATAAAAAAAAAGTTGTTTAGTGGTATACTGGTATACCCATAAATGAATGACTCCATGCTAGAAGCCACCCTTTTCCCTAGTATCTTGATAAATAAACTTCTAGCAAAACGTTAAATGAAACTGAAAAGGACATACAACTAATCTAACTTTTCTGTATAAATAAGAGAGCAGATTACCTACATCGTCAAAGACAAGAAAGATAAAATTGGAAATGCTTACATACACTTCACTGAAGGAAGGGATACAGCAACAAAACTAGAAAAAGCTTTAGTGGACGGTAGCATAGACAGGTAAAATTTTCACCTAACACAACACAAAGATGTATAAAATTCAATGCACTCTCCCTTATTTTCCTTCATAATCCCGGTCCCAATAGCCTTGTTGTCTACCTTTGCATCTTTGGAAATTAACATATTTGATATTCCATCTATTAACCTTCCCTTGATACCAGGATTCATTGTGCACTAAATTTTGCTTTGTGGAATCCATGGCCAACAAGACTACTAGGATCTGCCACCTTCTGTTAAGGTTCTTGGCCTTTGGTGCAACCCTTTCAGCTGTAATTGTCATGGCTACTAGCCATGAGAAAACTACCTTCTTCACAGTATCCTTTGAAGCAAAATACACTAACACACCTGCCTTCAAGTAGGTGCCTTCCAGTGTCATAATCAATCTGTTTGCTCAACAAAAATTCTTCATTCATCTGCAAAAACTTATAAAACAATTCTTTCTACTAGGTACTTTGTGATTTCAAACTCTGTGGTCACTGTCTACGGATTTTTGGTCCTCTTGCTTCCAGCAGAAAGCTTGCTCTGGCGACTAGCGGTTGCCATGGATCTGGTAAAAGTTCTAAAAATTCCTCATTCTGTTGGATTTATGTGCCACTACCACTACAACATGCAATACATTAGTGTTTATGCAATAGCAGTTCATAATCAGGTTCATAAAGAACTTGTCCATTCTATTATCCACAAAAATCAAAATTTGAAGACTTAATTAACAGAAAAGCATCAAAGATGGCATACTACATTTCTTTGGTTGCTGGTTTTATCATAAATGTTTGTAACTTATTTACCAAGTAACAAGTACTTGAAATCTTGTATTTTTGTCAATTTTCTATTGACAATTTGACATTGAAGGAAAGAAGTCCTATCCCATGTGACCAGGCACTTTGATCTGACATCTTATATGATACATAACTGTACTAAATATTGAATTAGACTATTTATATAGGAGTTACATTAATTGGTTAATTTTATGAGCAGGTATTCACCATGTTACTGGTTTCAAGCATCTCTGCAGCTTTGGCTATAGCTCAAGTGGGAAAGAAAGGAAACAGTTCTGCAGCTTGGCAACCAATATGTGGTTCAGTCCCAAAATTTTGTGATCAAGTAACAGGAGCTTTAATTGCCGGTTTCGCCGCAGTCATTATATACATGATTCTTCTCTTGCATTCCATTCATACTGTCTTAGATCCTCTCCTATTGAAAAAAACTTGAGCAGCTTTTCAGAGCCAGTGTGTTCTCTATGAACATAGGACTTAAACTACTCTCACAGTTTATGGTCATCCAGATAGTAGAGTCTTGAGTTGTTGAATCAAATCAACAGTTGCATTCTGTTTCCTATCACCATTATTTTATTTTGCCTTTTATTTTCTTCTTGTAATTTCTTCCAAAGAGTACTGAGATTCTGTATTCCTTTCCTATAAGTATTGAATGGATATTATATTAGTAATTATGTTAGATTATTATTTTACTCCATACTGAATTTGTTTTTCCATATAATGATAATATATCATAGTCAAACACCTTGGCATGAATTGATGCTTCAACCACATTGAGCCTCGTCTGTATCTGAATTTGCTCACTCAAATAAACCTGCTCCCTGGAAACAAAGAAATCGAATCTTTCAGATATGAAATCATGAATATTATTGTTTATTGGATAAAAATATAATTTGTTAAACCCAATCCATGTTGACTAAGTTTACATGTGGCATAGATTTAATTTAAAAAATTGTAGGAGAACTGTTATTCATAAGTAGAGACCTAGTATAGACTTTGCACTGAATTTTTATGCGTGTATATAATGTAAATCTAGGATAAGTTTTAAGGAAGACATGAATCATATATCATAAATTAAAGTTCATCAAAATATATATATATATCATAAATAAAATATAAACAAGTACATCATGAAATTTATTTTTTTAAAATCGACAAGAGGAACAAATCCAGTCTTCTGAAGGAGACCATACCTTACCTGGTTGCTAATTTGCTGTTGCCACATTCTTTGGGAAACACATACTAGTTTTATGAGTATTAATTCCTTTCAACCCAGATGCATTGCAGAAACTGGTCAAGCAACCCATTATATAATCAAGCAGTTGCATGGAGGCTTTATCAAATAAGAATTATGATATTCACGGTAGTGTCTAGATGTTTTGGGGCCTAAGGTAAAACTATTAGAGAAACTTAACATAATTTAAATTATTAATCATTATATGATTCTTCAAGCCTTTTGAGCTGTAAAATCAATTATCAAATTTTATATTCAAATAATTCTAATATTTCACTCTCAATAGATAACATAACTAACTCATTCAATCTATCTTGTAACATTGTTGATCTAAGATATGATTTAAGCAATTTTAATTTTGAAAAACTTCTTTTAGTAGTAGCGACCGTTACAGATATTATTAATAATATTTTATAAGCAAGGCATAAATTAGAAAGAAAAACCAATATTTCGATATAATTTAATATGTCAATCGATGTACTAATTTCTTTTGTTATTTGCTATGTATAAATAAAAATTGTCTCACGTGTTGTTGCTGTTGGACTTTTGTTATGTTTGATGTATATATTATATATTAAATTTTTGGGTCTTTACAATAGTAGAAGATTACAAAGGATCAATAGATTGGTGAATCTGGGCCTAAGGCAACTGCTTTAGTTGCCTTACCTTATACATGACCCTGATGATATTTGAACATATAAGTGTTTATCTCTATCTCTCACTTATATTGTCATCTTCTTTGTATACATGCATCCCAAAAATACACCAAAAAACTAAAGGGTTGTGTTCAAATATAATTTCTGATTAAATAATAAGAGATATATGGGCATGGAGGCTTTATCAAATAATGAGAGATATATAGGGGCCGTTGTGACCCACTCTAAAAGGGTTCCAAGTGCCACCATTCACAGCATCCAAAATACAACAATGTAACAATTTTTCCATACAAGCAACAAAAAATTGGGAGAGAAACGATTCCCTTGAGGAATACCTCCCATTACATATAAGCTTTGAAGAAGAACTAATACAAGCATAAATAATCAGATCAATTAAATGCTTAGGAATGTTATAACCTTTATAACGTATCTTGAAGAAAAAAAATCTGACGTTTATTAGAGAAATTAACCATAAATTATGAATTAATTAAAACTAACCCTATTCTAATTTTCTTCTGCAAATACTGAATCTTATCTCATATTCTCATTGGATTTCTATCATTGAAAGATGGGAAATACAGAAATGAATGAAACCATTGGAGAGATGTGTTATTCACAAAGTAACAAACTTGCTGAAGCAAGTCCTCCAACAGTAATTTGATGACTCATCCTTCATATAAAGTGCTCGTATTTTATAAATCATGTGAACCATCCATTTGTTTTTATATTATATAATATATTAATGGTGGTTAATGGTTTAGAAATTTGGTTCTCCGCAAAATTTTGGAACACCTTAGAATTTGCCGTAACAAAAAGTTAACAAACATCAAACAGACTCACTATCATAGTTTAATCAACGCGGCAATAACAGTACAACAACTATTTACCTATTGAATTAACAGCTACCTACTTTATCCTGTGAAGCCACTTTCATAGTTTCATTCACATCAAACCGTTCGATTAAAGAAACAAAAGATTATTTCTATATGTAACTAGGGATGACAACGGAACGGTGCATCCATCCCCATCAATATCCATGGATATTTATGTGGGTAATGGGTATCGATCATGGATATTCGTGAGTATTTAAGAGTCTAAAATAAAGAGAAAGGAAATAAAATTATACAACATAACATAACAATATATTATATTAACATTATATAATATACTATATGTATTTTAAAAAAATTATTAATAAGGATTTAACAACTAAAAGTATCAAATAATAAAGAAAATAAAATTTATTTCATCCCAAAATGATAGAAAATGTCATAATATATATTATATATTGAATAAAAAATATTTTTTATGAATATGCGGGTATCCATGGGGCGGGTACTATGATCCTCATATCCATTTAGTAGGTATCCATTTACTACCAATTGCAGGTAATTCATACGGATATCCAGGATGCGGGTAATTTTGCCATCCCTATATGTAACCAAATAGAAAAAAAGGTAGACTATTTGTATACATTGAAAAGTAACAAAAGAAATCTCAATGAGTATAAAACATAGGATTTAACTGCTATACACTGTCAATATAAAGAATTTTTACACAATTAACCAATCAGAAATTGTCACATGAGTTAAAATGTTTGACTCTTATTCTAATTTCCTTAAAAGTCATTCATACCATATTTTTGATTGATTAACAATATAAAAAACTTTAGACTGATACATAGAAATCAAACTCTAAAACATAAGTTGGTTTAAGAAATTATTTTAACTACAAATGAAATCATTTAGACGGATTCTATATTTAACCATATACCATGAGATGTAAATAAACAAAACAATTGGTTAATCAAACATTATCATAATCTTTTTTTTTTAAAAAAAACTATCATAATAATAGGCAATAGGCCACTACAAGAATTAGTAAATTTTTGCGACGGCCTCAAATCCATCGTTAATTTTATGTTTTCCATAGCCGTCACAAATTATGAAAGGGCATACCTACGACAGATCCGTCACAAATCCGTCGATACAGTTCCTGTCATTTTACACGAAATGTTGGCGCCATTTTTGTGACAGGCAAGGCCGTCTAATGTGGAAATGTTTGTCAAAGGGAATTTGCGACGGTAGGCCATCGCCAATGTTTCAAAGCCGTTACTAACTTCTCTTCATTTTCTGAACAATTTTCTTCCTCCCCTCATTCTCATTCTCACTTCGCACAAAACCTAAGTCCCTCTCTCTCTGTTTCTCTGCTTCCCACACCGCCGCCCAACCACAACCCCTTGTACCGCCAATGCCGACCCCACGCACCGCCTCGCGTGCCTCCCACCGCCACCCACCCCTCGACCTCCTTACAGTCACCGCGGGTAAGAACGCTGGCCGCCGTCCCTTGCCGCCACGTGTACTCAGTTTTCGTTTTGTCATTTCCTCTTCTTGTTGTTAGGAGTGTATTTTCAAATTTGAGCTTTCGTTAGACAAACAGAAAGATGCTACATAAAAATTGAGAAAGAAGTCCCAAAATTGATATATATTGTTTTGGCTAAAAGAAAGTTGACAAGTGCTAAATCGACAGACAGAAAGTTGACAGAAAAAATTGACATAAAGACGAACGTCGAATTCAGAACATTATAGAAGAATTGACAAGTGTGGAGATGACACGAAGTTCTTTAGTTGACATGTCAGACAAACAAGGCCGTCAAAAAGTAAAACTTGGGGCGCATCCTGTTAGGGGTGAAATTTCTGATTATTGACGGATACATTTTGACAGGCTGACGAAGGAATCAGAGTAATGAAAATATTTTCTAAGTATTGAAATATTTAGTTGACAAGAAAATACTGGTCGACAGAAAGGATAAATTGACAACCAAGCTTTTTGACAAAGTATTAAGAATAGTTGTCAAACGTACAGAGAAGTGTGATAATGGCTAAGTCCTCAAGACTGACAAGGCATTAGCAAGATAAGCTGTCAAGCAGCCAGACCGTCGAAGACAATCAAGTTGACGCGAAGCGGTTCAAGAAATTGAGCAGTTATCAAAGTTGTTTGACAAGCAGTTTAAATTTGAAATTTAGAAAACTGCCAAGATACATGGCAGTCATTTAGATAGGAAGTTACTACTGGGTAGTTATTTTATTTGCCTATAAATACTAGTTATTACAATGTAATAAAGGTTGGAACTTGAAACATCCTACACGTCTCGATCACACAGCAGACTGACGGATTAACTCAAGTACTCCTTCCACCCTGTTATCATCAATACAATGTTCAATTTTAATACAATATTGGTTTATTTCCTTCAAGTTCTTCATATACTTTCCAGTTTATTCATCATGTTCTTCATAGTGTTCTTACACTTCTTTATTTTACTGCCATCAATATTGTGATGGCGGATTCATCTTATTTCTGTGTTAATTTTTATTAACTTTTAATATTTCTTCAATAGTTCTTCATGTATTTTCCAGTTTATTTATAATCATCTTCAAGTTATTTATTTAAACTTCATTATTTTTTCTACAAATTAATACTTGTTTAATCCAGTTTTCCTTTACTATAATCATTACTATTATGCATTTAGTATTTGTTTAATCAAGTTTTCCTTTACTCTAATATTATAAGTAATTCTTAGTTTTTTGACATCTTTTACTTAAATTAACATTTTCATTCGTTTCTATTCAATTTCCCAAAAATTGTTCTTCATGAAACTGTTTTTTTTTATCATCTTCATTGAATAACATACTTTCTACATATAAGCATATGTTTCTTATTCTAAAGTTAGATAGCATTATCTGTCAAATATTCGTATCCAATTAATTACCTGTCAATGTGCATTGTCAATTTTCTCACTTGTCAAATCCAGACTATTAGTCTTTGCCAGTATATTACCAAATTTGACTAAGTTGTCAAATGTGTACTTGGCGGACATTATCATCAAATAGCATATTTCTGACGAGATTATCGCATAACTCATAGGTCCCACACTCGTTTGATCTTCAATTATTTGTCACGAAGGAATTTTGGTCAAGAACCAAAAACCAACGTTAACAAATTGGCACGCCCAGTGGGACGAGTTTAGAGTAACTCGTACAGTGTCACGAATTTGACATACAAATTTATTTGTATGCGTCTAAGGAGTGGAAAGGTGGTTCAAACATCATCTATTTCCCAAAACTCTAAATATGAGTAGTGCAAGTGATGCAGGTGTAGTAGGCACTAACGCTGCTGCGTCAACGATGGATGTTATTGCACCAGTTGACAATATTCCTACAACCAGGGCTAACGCTACTAATGCAGGGAATGATAGCACTAATAGTTTATGTGCGAGAAGAGGCGTTTCTTATGCTCAAGTTGTCAATGGATTTGATGAAGTTGGTCAAGGAACACTCCCGTCACCAACTTCCCCAGTTTTAGAACAAATAAATCCACCAACTACCGGATTGTCTCCACGGAGCATTGTGAATTCAAACCCAAGAGGGACTACGCAACCTCTGTCATAACCTTTGTATGGGATGCCTTATGGTTCGACTGCTGTCAACCCAAATACCCCATTTGCATACATACCATATCCAAATGGAATGACGATGGCTGCCCAAGCATCTGGACAGGCAGGACCATCGACAGGGGATCAAATTCGTAGTCATGCGAATGGGATAACAGGGTCAATGGTAGTAACCCATTCTCGACAAGAGCAACCAGTAGTAAGGCCATATATATCCCCACTAAGACAACCCCCGCAAAATATTGTTGGTCTGTCAGAGACTTCATTAGCCAATGTTTGACAGCAAATTGACTCTAGTAACCATGATATGGTGAATACATTTACTCAACAAATGAGTACAGTGATTACGCCATTAATGGAAAACACGAATAATACATGCTTGACATTGGAAAATGAGATACGTAGATTAAATAGAGCCTTGGGCGTTGTAGCCTCAGATGATAACCAAAATACCAATAGAAATCTCAATGGAAAGGTCAATAGGAATAATCAACCACAGGTTGAACAATCGCAAGTTATACAACTTGACGGATCTGAACAAGATGGCGAACGACCACAGCCCCATCATCGGATTCCTTTGGGACGTGGAAATGTACATATTCTACAACCAGAGGAAGACAAAGATTTTGTTATAAACCAGGGTGCTTTTGGAGCGTTTCGTCAAAACGTTCTAAATCAAAACGTCAATCAAGTTGTCGAGCAAGCATTGAATAGGTTTGGTTTTAACATATGTTATGCCAATTAACCATTTTTTGCATCGGCATTTCCTGATTGGGTCCAACAGGCAGAAATGCCTCGAGGATACAAAATACCCAAGTTGTCAAAATTCTCAGGAGAAAGTGGAGTGTTGACAGTCGAGCACATTGCCCGATATACAATCGAGTTGGGAGATTTGGCTTTAGAGGAGGGATTAAAGATGAAGTTCTTTCCGAGTTCATTAACTAAAAATGCTTTTTCTTGGTTTTCAACTCTAAGGCCTAATTCCATACATTCCTGGAATCAATTAGAGAGGAGTTTTCATGATCAATTCTTTAGGGGTGACCTAAAGATAGGATTGACAGACTTATTTGGCATTAAGAGGATGAATAACGAGTCTGTCAATGACTACCTTGCCCGATTCCGTCAAATGAGGAGTCGTTGCTTCACCCCTATCCCTGAGGCAGAAATAGTAAAGATTGCTGCTGGGGGTCTAGATTATCATATTAGGAAGAAGTTGGTCAATCAACATCTAATTGATCTTGCCCAGTTAGGAGATAAAGTCCGACAAATTGAACGATTGAAAGCCAAAAAGGTTTTCAAGCAGAAGAAATTCCTCAAAAGAGAAAAGATTAACTTTGTCGGATATAATGAATCCGACGAGGAGGGCAACGATTCTGAGGAATATGAGGTAGATTACGTTGAATTAAAAAATGGTCCACCTTATATATGCCAAGCTTTGAAGCCTGCGAGAGTCAAAGAAAAGATTCCTTTCATTAATAGGAAAGTGTATACATTTGATGAGACCAAGGCCGATCAAATATTTGACATATTACTCAAAGATAAGCAGTTAAAATTGTCAGATGATCATAGGCTTTTGAAAGCCCATGAGATTAAGGATCGGAAGTACTGTAAGTATCATAACACTTTTGGTCATGTAACTAATGATTGTATGCATTTCAGGGACATTATTCAGAAAGGTTTGGCAGAAGGAAGACTAAAATTTTCAGACAAGAAACCAGACATGAAGGTTGATACAAAACCGTTTGGTCCTGAAGTTAACAAGACATACCGCCGAGTCCCTATGGGAATAGGCATGGTCAATATCAGAGCTGGGCAAAATATCCAGATGGATCTGTTGGATTCATTTGATATTTATCCAAAGCCGGGAGAACCTCTTGTCGATTTCATGACAAGCAAGAAATCTGGTGGCATACTTAAAGTTTGCCCAAGATGCGAAACATTTTATGATGAAGTGGCTGCCAAGAAGGCCAGGGGGCAGAAAACGCCATCTTATCGCTCACAAGCCAGAACTGAGTCCCGCAACGGTAGTAGCCAAAGCAGATTTTCACACTCGAGCAGCCATGCTGGGTCTAACAGTGTACACGGAAGTGCTGCACCTGTTGTTAACAAGCAGGCAAATAGCCATCAACAACACATGCATCAGACAAGACCTATACAACACCACATCGGAGGTTGGCTTAAAGAGCCAATCAGAGGATCAGTGAGAAACAACAACTTTGTCGATGGTAGATTCAATTCCGTCAAGACTAGGAAACCCCCGTCCAATGTAATGGTGGATCAGTGGGTAAAGAATTCTGTCACGGCTCGTTATCCAGAGTTACGAAAGCATAAATGGGTCAGAAAAAACAAGTTCAATGACCACAATCCACCCTTTTGGAATAAGGATTACCGAAAGGGCCGACTCGCTCAGAATTCTCAAATGACAGGATCTGGCTTGTCAGGACCATCAACTCAGCCGGCCATCTCTAAGAGCCAAAAGAGGAGGTTGCAAAGGCTCCGACAGGCTCAAAAGAAGAAGCTTGCCAGGCAAGGAGGTATCACCATAAAAGAGATGCCTTCGCAGAATACTGGTTGTTTGGTTGCAATGGCTGACAACGTAGCTGACAAGAGTGATGTCAAAATGAAGAGCGTGATAGAGGCTCACCCAATGGAGATTCACATGAGGGTGCCTGTTACTCAAAACAGGTCAAAGAAGCCTATGTCGCAGGTCTGTGTAGCAGAGAAAAAGGACTTAGAAATGTCGTCACCACCAACAAAATCCACAGGCAAATGGCCAGTTGGATTGGCAGACATGGAAAAGGTAGCAGGGCTTGAGTCAGTTGGCAACATTCAAACCTGAATGTGATTTGACCAAAGAGGAATTGTCTTTTGATGCTGTTATTGAGGCATTAAACGATCCAAATGATGATATTAACATCAGCAAAGGCATGGACATGGATGGCCAAAATGAATATCTAACTGACATCATCAAGGCACTAGATAACTGTGGTGCAGGGGTAGCCCGACCTTTGTCAGAAAGGTCAGGATCAGACGATGACGATGATTTGAGAAGAAATCATGGAAGAACTGTAGGAGGTGCATTCTTAGACGAGGATCCAGAGAATGAAATCATCCTGGAACCAGGCATGAGGATGAATATAGGATTGATTTTCGTTATCCCAGCAGAATATGAAGGATATCTTGAAGTGGATTTTTCCGACGATGAGGATATGGTCGACAATGACAGAAATCCAGATGATTTTTGGATGTATGTCCAAGAGAATTTGGTCACCGTGTTCAACAATGTAGACCAGTTAGAAAAGCCCACTGATGAACAAAGAAATCATTTAAGACCATTGCATGTAAAGGTTATAATTGATGAGAGACCCACTAATAGAGTTCTGATTGATGGAGGAGCTGCTGTCAATTTGATGCCTAGGGCAATGTTTAAGAATCTAGGAAAAGATCAGTCGGACTTAATTTCGACAGACATAGTCGTCACTGATTTCAGTGGCAAAACGTCTCCATCAGATGGTGTCGTACTTCTCAATAACCAGGTTGGCACTGTCGAGAGTATGACATTGTTCGTGATAATTCCAGCCAAATCAAGCTACAACTTATTACTTGGCAGGGATTGGATTCATGCTGTGGGAGCAATTCCTTCGACAATGCATCAGAAAATAATCTTGTGGAAGGAGCAAGATCAAGTAGAGATTGTAGAAGCAGACGATAACGTGTGTTACGCCCAGCAGTCACATGTGGATTTCAAAGTATATTCGTCAAATGTTAGACCCGTGACTGCCAACGAAGGGGTAATTAACAAAGATGCGTTAGAAGCAAGCCTTCTCAATCAGTTTGGCATAAAGATAAAGGAATAGGCCGACAAGTCTCGGCTCAGTTCCAACAATGAGCCTTGAATCACAGCTGAGAAGATTGTCAGTCTATAGGGCCGACAGAGAAGTACACACTTCAAAGGGTGTGCTGGCAGATTGTATCATTGAAGACGGCCCTTTGGGTTTTGAGAAAGGAGCCGAAGTTAAGCAAAACGTTAAAGTAGAAGATCCCCTGGAAGAAATAAATTTAGGGACGGAAGAAAAGAAAAGGCCCATTTTTATCAGTGCTTTTCTGCCAGAGGATTACAAAAAAAACTTGTCGGATTAATTGCGGAGTATAAAGATTGCTTTGCATGGGACTACGGTGAAATGCCTAGTTTAAGCAGAGATCTTGTTGAACACCGCTACCACTTAGGGAGGATTGCAAGCCTATCAAACAGGCAAGTAGAAGGTTTGCTCCAGAGGTAGTGCATAAAATCAAAGAGGAAGTGCAAAGACTGCTTAAAGCAAAGTTCATTCGAACAACCAGGTTATAATCAAATCTTTATAGCCAAAGAAAATGTGTCAAAGACTGCCTTCAAATATCCAGGAGCAATTGGGACATATGAATGGGTCGTCATGCCTTTCGGTTTAAAGAATGTAGGAGCCACCTATCAACGAGCAATGAACACGATTATCCATGATGTGATTGGAAAGTTCATAGAAGTATATATTGATGACGTGGTTGTCAAATCCAAAACCAAAGATGACCACTTGGAGCACCTAAATCAAGGGTTTGAAAGGATGAGAAGACACAACCTCAAAATGAACCCAGAGAAGTGTAGCTTCGGAGTATCAGCTGCCAAATTCTTAGGCTTTCTAGTTCACAAAAAAGGAATTGAGGTGGACAAAAATAAAGCCAAAGCGGTCATGGAGGCCTCAGCACCGACAGATAAAAAGGAACTACAATCCTTCCTAGGAAAGGTTAACTTTCTAAGAAGGTTTATATCAATCTGTCGGGGAGAACAAGAGTATTTGCACCATTGGTCGAGTTGAAAGCAGAGCAAAGCTTCATATGGGAGCCTTGTCACCAAGAGGCTTTTGACCAGATCAAGCAATACCTAGTTAATCACCGGTCATGAAGCCGACAGTGCCTCGTCGACCGTTGAAGTTGTACATATCAGCATCTGAAGACGCTATAGGATGTATATTGGCCCAGGATGATGATGACCATGTTGAAAGGGCCGTATATTATCTAAGCAGAGTCCTCAATGATGCTGAAAGAAGATATAGTGTAATAGAGAAGTTATGTCTAGCATTGTATTTTTCTTGTACAAAACTTAAATATTATATGATGCCATGTAATATATTTGTTATTTCCAAAACCGATGTTATAAAGTATATGTTGTCAAAACCAGTCCTTAATGGACGTATTGGTAAATGGACCATTGCTTTTTCAGAATATTCTTTACAATACGTACCATCTAAAGCTGTCAAAGGACGGGCAGTAGCCGACTTCTTGGTAGAACATCCAGGATTGGACGTGCCAGAAATAAATGTTGTCAATTTACAACCCTGGAAACTTTACTTTGACGGATCAAGGCATCAATAAGGTAGTGGAGCAGGAATCTTAATCGTGACTCCACAAGGAACTCCTACTAAGTTCATGTTTGAACTTAAGTATCCATGTTCCAACAATGAAGCTGAATATGAAGCTTTGATTGTCGGATTAGAGATACTAATAGAAATGAAAGCACGAAATGTGCATATCTTGGGGATTCTCAATTGGTTATCAAACAACTTACTCAAGAATATAAGTGTGTCAACTACAACTTGACAAAATATTGTATCATAGCTAGTAGGTTAATGAAGAAATTCGATGACGTAATTGTCAAATATATTCCCAGAAATTTAAATCAAGAGGCTAATGAGTTGGCTCAAATAGCCTCAGGATACAAGATATCTCAAAAGACTTTGTCAGGACTAATGGAAATCAGAGAATTATTATATCTATTAGAAGAAAGAGATATTTTGGTTAATGATGTAATTCTACCTAATGACTGGAGGTTGCCAATAATTGAATATTTGAAAAATCCAAGTCAGAATGTAGATAGGAAAATGAAATACAAAGCATTGAATTACACAATGCAAGGAGGACTATTATATAGAAGGTATGTTGAAGGGACTCTACACAAGTGCCTGAGTGAGCAAGATGCTTATTTGGCTCTGTCAGAAGTCCATGAGGGCATATGTGTAGCCCATCAGGCAGGAGACAAAATGAAATAGATTCTTCGATGAAGTTTGTTTTATTGGCCAACTATGATTATAGATTGTATTTTGTTTGCCAAGTCTTGTGAACAATGTCAGAAACATGGCCATATACAAAATGTACCGGCCAGCAAATTGCATTCTCTTGTCAAGCCTTGGCCATTCAGAGGATGGGCTTTGGATTTGATTGGTCAAATACATCCTACTTCATCGAAAGAACATCAATTCATTCTAGTTGGAGTGGACTATTTTACCAAATGGGTAGAAGCAGTTTGCCTTAAAGCAGTTACCCATCGAGATGTAATTGATTTTATGGAAAATCATATAGTTTGTTGGTTTGGAATTCCACAAACGTTGACAACTGATCATGGGTCAGTTTTTACTGGGAAGAAAATTATAGAATATGCCAGCTCTAGACAGATAAAGATGCTCGCATATACTCCGTACTATGCACAAGCTAATGGCCAAGTTGAGGCCATAAATAAGATTATTATTGGTCTTATTAAAAAGCATGTGGGTCGACAACCTAGGAACTGGCATAACACTCTTGACCAAATATTGTGGGCATATAGAAATTCACCCAGACAATCGACAGGAACCTCGCCATACAGGTTAGTATATGGACATGATCCTGTATTGCCTGTTGAAATCAATCTTCAGTCAATTCGTATTAAAAGACAAGATGACTTGCCTGTCGACCAATATTGGGATGCAATGTTGGATGAATTAGACGAATTAAGCGATGAAAGGTTGATTGCATTGGAGAATTTAATTCGACAGAAAGAAAGAATTGCAAAATTCTACAATAATCGAGTGAAGTTTAAATTATTCAAAGTAAATGACTTAGTATGGAAAGTCATTTTGCCTATGGATAAAAGTTGTCGAGAGTTCGGTAAATGGTCACCAAAATGGAAGGACCATTTAAGATTTCTAAAGCATTTACTGGGAATGCTTATGCACTTGTCGACATTGATATTGGCTTAAGAATAAAGTCAATTAATGGCAAGTATTTGAAAAAGTATAAGCCGGTGATGCTAGAAGTAAATATTGACAGTAAATAGATAGAACATAAGTTTTATCCATTGATTTGGCAATACAATTTTACATTGTCAAAAGTATATCCCGTCAGTTAAAGCTAACTTATTCCTAAGAGAGCGGGCTGGAAATTGACGGTTAGCATACATAGATGTGTGTCGAATTATGAGCATTCAAAACGATAAGTTAAAAAGATGTTCAGTTGACATACACATAAAAAAAATGCCAACTAAACTAAGATTGAGAATTTCTGATTTCTTCCCAAGCCTTCTCCAGAGCCTCTCTGTCAGCCTTGGCTGCCAGATATTTAGATTGCATGGCTATTAGAATGTTGACAATTGTCCTGGCAGTCACCCCTGACTTTTTAGATTCATCGTCAATTTGATTGACCTTTTCTTTGCTGGCCGACAGAGTTTGTGCAAGTTGAGGTTTTTTCTCTTTAGCTTAAGTAGTTAAAGCAACTTCTAAGTCAACAATCTCTTTGTCTACTGCTAAGTCAGCTTTGACGTTGTCAGCAATGACATGAATCTCTTGTTCTCTTGTGGCCTTCATGGTGCGTAGAGTTCCCAACATATTGTCCATGCTGGTTTCTTCGACTTCAAAAGGGGACATAACATCATTTATGGTTGACAATTTGTCTGTCAGACCATCAAAGTAGTCTTGGACAGAAGCCAAAGTGCCCCTGCTTGAAGTTTACAGATTGTTCTTAATTGGATTAAGTTGTTGGAGAAGATTGACCATGGTCGAACGGAGGACTGAATCTGAACATAGGATGTCAAGTGGATGCTTGAAAGGGGATTTCAGCTCTTGGATAAACTTGACAACTTGATAATCACTCGAATCTTACCCTGTCAAATTTGAAAAATGGCCAGATCTTGATGAATTCTGATGACCAGCCTCTAGCAAAAAATCAATTAAGTCTTCAAGTTTAGAGGCAGGAACTTTCACTGGTTTGACGATAGTAGACAAGGTGTCTGTCGGAAGAGGTGGAAGATGTGACTGGGAATTAGAGTTTGTTGAGGAGTTGGTGAAGAATGAATTGGTTGTTCAGGAGGATTGATGGCATCAAGATTGGCGATTGTTGAAGCTTTGCCTCTCTACCTAAGCCGTCGAAAGACAAAAATTGGGGGCATCTGTTAGGAGTGTATTTTCAAATTTAAGCTTTTGTTAGACAAACAGAAAGAGGCTACATAAAAATTGAGAAAGAAGTCCCAAAATTGATATATATTGTTTTGGCTAAAAGAAAGTTGACAAGTGCTAAATCGACAGACGGAAAGTTGATAGAAAAAATTGACATAAAGACGAACGTCGAATTCAGAAGATTATAGAAGAATTGACAAGTGTGGAGTTCACAAGAAGTTCTTCATTTGACATGTCAGACAAACAAGACCGTCGAAAAACAAAACTTGGGGCGCATCTGTTAGGGGTGAAATTTCTGATTATTGAAGGATGCATTTTGACAGGATGACGAAGGAATCAGAGTAATTACTAATATTTTCTAAGTATTGAAAATATTTAGTTGACAAGAAAATACTGGTCGACAGAAAGGATAAATTGACAACCAAGCTTTTTGACAAAGTATTAAGAATAGTTGTCAAACGTACAGAGAAGTGTGATAATGGCTAAGTCCTCAAGACTGACAACGCATTAGCAAGATAAGCTGTCAAGCAGCCAGACCATCAAAGACAATCAAGTTGACGCGGAGCGGTTCAAGAAATTGAGCAGTTATCAGAGTTGTTTGACAAGCTGTTTAAATTTGAAATTTAGAAAACTGCAAAGATACGTGACAGTCATTTAGATAGGAAGTTACTACTAGGTAGTTATTTTATTTGCCTATAAATACTAGTTATTACAATGTAATAAAGGTTGGAACTTGAAACATCCTACACGTCTCGATCACACAGCAGACTGACGGATTAACTCAAGTATTCCTTCCACCCTGTTATCATCAATACAATGTTCAATTTTAATACAATATTGGTTTATTTCCTTCAAGTTCTTCATATACTTTCCAGTTTATTCATCATGTTCTTCATTGTGTTCTTACAGTTCTTTATTTTACTGCCATCAATATTGTGATGACGGATTCATCTTATTTCTGTGTTAATTTTTATTAACTTTTAATATTTCTTCAATTGTTCTTCATGCATTTTCCAATTTATTTATAATCATCTTCAAGTTATTTCTTTAAACTTCATTATTTTTTCTACAAATTAATACTTGTTTAATCCAGTTTTCCTTTACTATAATCATTACTATTATGAATTTAGTATTTGTTTAATCAAGTTTTCCTTTACTCTAATATTATAAGTAATTCTTAGTTTTTTGACATCTTTTACTTAAATTGACATTTTCATTCGTTTCTATTCAATTTCCCAGAAATTGTTCTTCATGAAACTGATTTTTTTTTATCATCTTCATTGAATAACCATACTTTCTACATATAAGCATATGTTTCTTATTCTAAAGTTAGATAGCATTATCTGTCTAATATTCTTATCCAATTAATTACCTGTCAATGTGCATTGTCAATTTTCTCACTTCTCAAAACCAGACTATTAGTCTTTGCCAGTATATTACCAAATTTGACTAAGTTGTCAAACGTGTACTTGACAGACATTATCATCAAATAACATATTTCTGACAAGATTACGCATAACTCGTAGGTCCCACACTCGTTTGATCTTCAATTATTTCTCAGAATTTTGGTCAAGAACCAAAAACCAAGGTTAACACTTGTCCAGAGCATGTACTCAGTTTTCTTGTGTTTTGTTACAAGAAATAGAACTCCGCCGTCCTCCGCCACGTCTCCACCATTGCCGCCGCGTTGGACCTCTCTGATAAGTCACTACCTCCTCTTCTTTGTTAGGTGAGTGGAAATTTTATATTCAAAAACCCCCAGTTTACAAACCCATGTCCTGTTGTTGGAATTTTATTCTGTAAGAATTTGGAATTTTATTCATATAATTGATGTTGCTATTGTTTCTGGCACTTATGTGTCATTGTTAATATTCTATTGCTGGAAACTAAAGAAACCATAATCTGTTTGTGTTTATGACTGAATGACGAATAGACCTCCCCTAATGGTATGCTTGGTTTGCTGTTAGCATAGTTAAAAGTACTTTTGGCAGGGTGTTGGGATTTATGTCAGGATTTGTTGGAATTGTATTGGTGGGTATGATCTCTACTGGTTTTAAAATGGCTAGGGAGACATTTCGTGTTTGGTCTTTGTTTTCTTTGAGTTTAAAAGTGGGGAGGTCTGTTATTGTTTCCGGAATGTTTGAGAACTTAGGAGTGTTTTCCTTGACTTTGGGCACTGAATAGTAGTGAAGGTGGGGAAGGTTATGTGTTAATGAATGGTAGGTCTCTAAAGAAGAAGGCCTTTGGATAACAAATGAAAGTGAGTCTTGGTTCCTTTGGGGGATGAAATATGCAGGTTTAATTTGGTGTTTTTGTTTATGATTCATTTGTAAATGACTGCTAATGTGGAAACTCATATCATAAGGTTTATTTGGGGGTAATTTCCCAGATTTTGGTTCTGAATAGAATAGTGGAGACTTGAAGGTATCTACAATCAAGGAGATTGTAGAACTCAGGCCTTAAAAGTAAGACTTGGTATTAACATGAAAATTGCATCAAGATCTCAAATAACTTCATGGTTTAAATACTAATAAGAGTTATTTGTGCATGCAAAGTTGTATATGTATACTAAGTTGTTTACAGTTAAATCATGATCATTTTGTTCAAGTTAGGATGCTCGTAGGATTGCAACAATATCTCCATTCTTCAGCAGTGTTGTCAAAAAACCGCCATGGCGGAAATCGGTGGCGGAATTTGGAGGAACCGCCATCCCGAGGCGGTGGCGTGGCGGATTCCTCGTGGCGGGTCGTGGCGGCCGCATGGCGCATGGCGGCCACGGCGGAAATGGCGGAAATGGCGGGTTGTTTGGGTCTTTTGTCGCAAACCCGACTCGTTTAGCCGACCCGACCCGGCCCAAATGACAAATAAACCCTAAAAACGATCGCAGACGCATACCCTTTCCTTCCAAACACGATCGCAGACGCAGACCCTTCCCTTCCTCCCATTTCGTTCTTCTCCCACACGGCCACCCACTCTCCGGCGACACCCACTTTCGGCCGACCACCGTCCGCTGACCACTGACCTCCGACTACCTCCCTTGGACCGGCGACCAGCAAGCATCTCTTCCTTTCTCCTTTTTTCAGCCATTTTTGAAAATGGCAGGCGAACCACCTTCTTCTGATGCTTCAAGGGCCTCCTCCAGAGCTGATGTTGGATGGAAATACTGCTTTCCATTGCAAGAAGGAGACACAAACTCGGTTGTGTGTACTTTCTGTTCAAAAGTCATGAAGGGAGGGATCACTAGAGCCAAACAGCACTTAATGGGCAAGAAGGGGAATGTAGCTGCTTGTACCAAGTGTCCAAAAGAAGTTAGAGAAGAGCTTTGGACACTTTTCAAAGAGAGGAAGAATCTAGGCAGCAACTATGTTTATGTTCCAAGTGTTGGAGCTGAAATTGAGAGTCTACTCTATGTGGAGAGTAGTGAAGATGAGATGGAAATGACACCTACTAGTGCTGCTGCTGCAAGTTCTGCTTCTACAGGGAAGAAAAAAGTTGCTAAAAAGGGGCCTATTGATCTCTTTGTCAGGAAACCAGCAGCACCAGCTGCAATTGGTAAAAGGAAGAAGGAGGAAATGAGGCAAGCTAACATTAGAGAGGCATGTGAAAAGAAAGCAGTTCTTCTGGTCCATCAAAAAATTGCTCGTTTTTGGTATCAGGCTAGTTTATCATTTAATTGTATTAAGTTGGAAAGCTTTCAAGAAATGCTTGAAGCAGTTGGTGCCTTTGGTAAACATCTACCAGCTCCTACTTATCATGCTATTAGAGTTCCACTCTTACACATGGAGATGGAACACACTGAAGATTTGTTGAAAAATCACAAGGAGCAGTGGAGAAAACATGGTTGCTCTATTATGTCGGATGCATGGACTGATAGAAAGCAAAGATGCATTATTAATTTCTTGGTGAGCTCTCCAGCTGGGACGATGTTTGTGAAGTCAATTGATGGCTCGACATTTGTGAAGACCGGTGAGAAACTGTTTGAGTTGCTTGATTCTATTGTAGAGGAGATTGGAGAGGAGAAAGTTGTTCAGATCATTACAGATAATGGAAGCAACTATGTTCTAGCTGGAAAGATGTTAGAAGAAAAGAGACCAAATCTTTACTGGACTCCTTGTGCAGCTCATTACCTGGACTTAATGCTTGAAGACATTGGAAAGATTCCTTTGATAAAGAAGACAATTCAAAGGGGAATTGGTCTTGTTGGTTTTATCTACAGTCATTCAAGTACCTTGAGTTTGTTGAGACAATTCACAAACAAGAGGGAATTGGTAAGGCATGGGGTTACTCGATTTGCTACCTCATTTTTATCATTGGAGAGACTTTATGGAGAAAAAGCCAATCTTAGAAAAATGTTTACTTCCGATGAGTGGAGCAAAAACAAGCTATCCAAGGAAGCTAAGGGGAGGCAAGCATCGAAGGTTGTTCTTATGCCTTCATTTTGGAAAAATGTGGTTTATATTCTTAAAGTCATGGCTCCTCTTGTACGAGTGCTTCGACTTGTTGATGGTGAAAGAAAACCAGCCATGGGATATATTTATGAAGCAATGGACAAGGCCAAAGAAGCAATTATGAAGTCTTTCAACAACAATGAAAGTAAATACAAAGATGTTTTTGAAATCATTGACAATAGATGGAATTGTCAGCTTCATCGTCCATTGCACGCAGCTGGTCACTATTTAAACCCGGAGTTCTTCTATTCCAATCCTGGCTTGGAGTTTGATTTGGAGGTTCACAATGGGTTGTATGCTTGCATCTCTAGGTTGGTGCCAAGTAAGGATGTGCAAGCTAAGATACTAGCCGAGTTGCCTATTTATAAGACTGCACAATCTCTTTGGTTCCGAATTTGCAATAACACAGAGAAAAGTCGTTGCTCCTGGTGAGAAACTAAGACCCCATCTTCTAATAATTTCACTATTTCAATTATTTTAAGTTTAATGTTTAAATTCTAAGTCATACACTCTGATTTTGTAGCTCAATGGTGGCGAATGTATGGCTTCTCGGCTCCAAATTTGCAAAGAATTGGCTATCAAGATTTTTAGCTTGACATGTAGCGCATCTGGATGTGAGCGCAATTGGAGTGTATTCGAGCAAGTAAGTATCTTGAGTTTATTTTATAAGTGTGGTCAAGCCTAATTAAGTATTAACACTTCAATTATATTTATGTTTCAGATTCACTCAAAAAAGAGAAATAGGTTTGACCATAAGAAGTTGCATGATTTGGTTTATGTCAAATATAACCAACAACTCCATCATAGACATAGTATTAAAGATGAAATTGACCCAATTACACTCAATGACATTGATGAGTGTAATGAGTGGTTAGTTGGAGAGATGGATGATAATAATGATGATGCTGGGAATGAGTTGGTTTTTGATGATGATGACACACTAAATTGGGGAACTGTTTATGAGGCTTCGGGGGTTGGAGAGCCTACAACACTTACTAGGCAGAAAACAAGGAAAAGAAAATGAGCATCAAGTGTTGCAGCTGCTGCCAAAGCTTCTAACAAAGGTCCAGGTGCTAGTTCAACCTCTAAGGGGAGTAAGGGCAAGGGGAAAGAGATAGCAGTTGATCCAAGTGAAGAATCAGAATTTGAGGATGATTCTGAGGCATCTGAAGATGAACAAGAGTTACTTGTTTTTGAGAAATCTGATGGAGAAGAGGAAGAGGGATATGCCCCATTAGATAACCAAGAAATTGATTATGTTGGGGTTGAGGAAGAAGAATAGCCATTTACTTTGTGTTTGTCATGTTGTTTTTATCATTTTGTTGTTATTTTGAATTATGAAGTCTTGAACTTGATGGTTTATGACATTTTCTATTTGAATTATGAGACTTATATGACATTTTCTATCAATTTAGTTTATGGTTCTTTACTTATGTTGATAGTGTTTTGAATTTTATATTTATTTCTGTAATTTTTGTTATGTATATGTATATATATATAATTTTTTTTTGTCCGCCATGACATCCGCTAGATGGCCGCATCGCCACCCGCTATGATGTATGACGGATTTTTGGCCGGCCGCCATAGGCCGCCATCCGCCATCGATAACACTGTTCTTCAGCATTGTTCATTGTTCATTCTTCAGCACTGTTGAGAAGTAAAACTTCTTGAGGAAATAAGGAATCTAAAATTCTAGATGATAGAAGTTGCTAAAAAGAGAGAATACATGAATAATTTAAGACATTACTTTTTGTTGCTGTGCACATCAATCAGTATGGTCCTAGACAAAGTTGCCCATACCCGTTGAACAACTATGTCTGGTTAATTTAGGAAAGATGGACTGAAACAGAAGGGGTAAGATATTTGAAAAGAACTCCACCCCACCCCTCCATAGGTAAAAATAAATAAAGAGTTTAAAACAAAATTAGTGCCATTTGTTCTCTCAGTTTTTCTTTTTTAATAAAAAAGGGATTGGAAATGAGTTTAGCTAAACCAAGGTTTTTGCTCAAGGTAAAATTTGCGAGCTTGACTCACCTTAAACTTATGAGATGCTTGAGTTTAGTGAGCATTATTTATCCTTGTATTTAGCAGCTTTGTTGCTCGGGAAAAATCAACATTGTTTGATTCAAATGCTCATATTATATTTTCAAGTCCCATGAGTCATGATTTAAGATCTATAAATATTGTAAAATGTCTGTTTTACTGATGTCGTATACATGCTCGCATCAGATCTTCAGATATAATCAAATACTATTTTTAGCACATATTAAATTTTTGCACCGATATAAATAAAATGTCATGAAATTTATGTACATCCTCAACAATATATTACACTATCATTACTATTTTTGATTAAAGCTTGAATTAGGCTCAACGAGTTACGAATATGTAACTTAATAAAACTTCTTTTTCTCTTGTATCTTCACATTCTTCCCTTCGGACTAGAATCTACTTGAATAAACCAGAGTGCCTTCTTCTGGAGGTACCGAGCACTTCACTGAAGCCTATGAGTCTATGACAATATCTTTTTCTTTCTTTCTTTTTCTTACAAATGTCAATTTTTTGTGTTTTTTTTTATTTTTGTCGTGCATCGTGACCGCGCTCTGAATTTTTGGTTTTGCGTTGTGCAGCATTGAGTTGCTTGGTGCTCATATCTGGTTCTTGGAAGTTGCAATCTTTTTCTCGGTCTCTTTTGCTACAAGTGTTTTAAGTTTTTTTCTTCTATTAATGTATAAGTGTGTATGCTTGTTAATTTGTATATATGATTGTTAATTGTTAATTTGGTGATAATACTTGCTTGATTGAGGGGAATTTTGTGACAATACTTCCTTTGTCATGTGGGTTCAATAAATTATGCTTATAAAAAAATATTGGCCATGAATGGATTTTGTATGGGTTTAGGGTATGATTAAGCATTTCATTATAGGTTTAAGGAATTTTTTTAAAAAAAAGATATAAGTATTTCGATAAGGATATTATAAATTGTCTATAGCGATAAAGATTTATTTTCTAGATGAGTTGATCGTCGAGAAAATCCCTAGTTACCCGTTTGAAGTGCAATATTTTAGAGCACGTGTACTCCTGCGAGTCATTGAGCTCTTGATATTGGGCCTCGAATTGTCCAAGTGGGACAGTTTGAGAAAAAACTTTTGCTTTACTAGTATAATAGCTATTCATTAATTCTTATGTGATATATCTGATGAAAATTCGGTCTGATGCATTACCATTTGTTCTCTGGGTACATACTTGATTGTGGTATCTCACCCCGGTCAAGTCATGTACTTGGAGACCAATGAGAAATGCTGTCGAAATTTCGTCAAATATGAGACATGAGAAGTGATATGTAACTATTATACAAGTGTTGAAAAAGTTTTTCTTGAATGGGATAGGGTCATACCAAATAAAGAAAGGGAACAGTTCTGCGAGCTGAAGCATTCATGTGTCGTTTTTTAGATATATTCGAGTTTGCCCAAATTTGTTTTTCAATATAGTTATCTTTTTTTGGCGCAAATGCAGAGGATGTAATTTGTTCCTTCGAATTGTACTTGGATGTATGATAGGATTTATCCGTACAGAGGGGGATTAAAACAATCTTTTTTAGATGGTGTTGAAGAATTTATTACCAAGGCGAGCCAGCAAGATACTTATAACGATTGGTGTGGGGGGGTGATTAGATGTCCTTGTGTGAAACGTGACCGTACCCGGGTTAAGAGTGTAGACGATGTGAGGGTCGACCTGTATAAAGTTGGGTTTAGGCCTAATTATCGGATTTGGACAAATCATGGAGAAGAAATGCCGCAATTTGATTTTGGCATTGACAAGAATTGCACTAGTGGTTCAAGTAGTGGTGTAGAAGCTTGTTAATGTTGTTCAAAGAACTGACGTTACAGGTTTTATTTTTAACGTCAGTTTCCTAATACAACTGACGTTAATAGTGTACTGTATATTTTATAAAATACTATTAACGTCAGTTGTTTGATACAACTGACGTTAATAGATTTTTTTATAAAATTCAGTTTTAAAATATCACCCCCCTCAGCTATCCATGCATTCAGTAAATATCCCGGTAACACAATACCACACACATTACAGAATTGCAAACACTACCCTTAAATTTCAATATTAACTAAAAGAAAAGAAATATATAAAGGAACAATGGGGGGACTTAAAACCAAAACCCATGTATAGGAAAAACATAACTATCTACAAGTATGTATATATATATATATATATATAAATTTTAGTCTCTAATATCTAAAAACAAAACTACCAATCTAAGTATATATATATATATATATACATGTTATTAATTAGTTTCTAAAGTCTAACAAAAAAACTATTCATCTAAGTATTGCGGAGGTATCTTGTCAATTCCTTTTTCTGCCACATACTTGAAGAAGAATTCTGCTAAGTGCATCCTCAAGTCTCTAAACTCATCTTTTTGAAGAGGCGATTGGTCGTTAAATGCCTACACACGTTCAAATAATAACAATAACATTAACGCAAGTCATCACCAAAACTATAATATATATTTTAACAAGTTGTTTAAATATTACCTGCTTCCATCCATCCGTAATAGATGCGGAGACTATGTTCAGCATATGAAGCATCACATAATAGCCGCACGTCCACCCGTCAGGTTGAAATCGAGACTACAAACAAAATTAATTTCAATGTCGGTTAAATATACATATAAATTAGTAATTATAATATTAATTATTTGATAAATAAACTACCAAACCTTAAGGATTGTCCATTCAGGATTTCCTTTAGCCTTAGAAGTCCTACTTCTCCCGTTGGCGCAACTTATGCTACTCGCCTTCAGCGCGCTATCATAAACAAATAATCATGTCAATTAACAAATTCATATATCATGTGTGTAATAAACTAAAAAAAACTGATATTAAAACTTAAATTAAACTTAAGATTAGTTACTTACGTATTTACAGCTTCCACCACCTCCTGTGGCGGGTTTTGGTGGAGAGAGCATAAGAATATGACAGTATGCCTAGACGGGTGAAGTACGAACAACTGCCAATGGTTATTCATACAGTAGGAAGCCAGATATAATTCTTTCTGATTGTCTCCCAACAAGTTCCCTATGTATTTACTAAATGCATCGCCAGCAAAGAATTGGGGCACAAGGATTGATGGATCTAAGAAGCCGTAAACTGATGCAACGCCCTTATCAAGCTGGAGACGATGGAGATACCTAAGATATGAAAAGGTGTGGATGTTAATTACATAATATATATATTGAAATTAAAATAAATTATTAAATGGAAAAATACCAAAAATAAATAAGTTATAAAATTAAAATTAACTTACGTGCACCAGAGACTCAAAACCTTGCTGCCCATCCACATGTTATCTCTGCAGGCGTGCTCGAGATCTTCACCACAGAAGGAAAATATCCTCTCTTGATTTGGGCATGCCACCCATCCATCGTGCTCCAATGGACATTCAAAAATCTCAAAGGCATAATCCTCACCAAGTGAGAACAAACGAGTGACAGGTGACTGCGACATCGACGTCGACTTGGCCTTCAATTTATAAAAAATAAAATAGATAAGTTGTTGATAATTAAAAAAAAACACAAGTAATTATTTGACTAATTTGGACATTAATAATGAATACATACCTTTGTTACCATTTCGATCTCACGGCGTTTGAAGTCCAACTCAAGCTCACGCCTTTGCATTTCCAACTCAAGCTCACGGCGTTGGACTTCCAACTCCTGCTCCCTAGCTGCCACCTCATCATCCTCCACATGTGGCCTACTATAACTCTCTTTTGTGCTCACATGTGAAGGGTTGGCATGTCCTGCGGTGTCCTGGGATGAACCGACGGAGGAAAGCTCTCTAGCAAGCGCTTGCTTGAATTCTGGGTTGGATAGGAAGCTTTTCATCAGATGCGTTGTAATAGCAGTGTTGGAGATGAGCTGCTAAGTCATGGATTCCAAAATTGATGTCTCATCGACGACCCGCTTTCATGAAGCAGACTTGCCATAATATTCTCTGATGGTCACGTTCCCAAGAACACCGATAACCCGACCAGGATGGTCTTTCTTGCCTAGAGCAGTCATCAAGACGTCCCGTCGTCCAGAAGGGACGAATGAGCCCTGGGAGCATTGTGCTTTAAGATCCATCTACAATGAAGAAATGAAAAAAATGTGCAAGTGAAAAGTGTTAAAAATATCTATACAAATATCAATTAAAATAAAGTTAATTATTTACTTACAATCTTATCTGCCACTTCGCGAGTGGCATCAACTTTAAAAGATCATGTCTTTGTCATGCGGCCGGCTAACCAGACATTCTCGCGGTCGATGTCCAACGGAGGACTTAATGGTGTGCCCTCAGGCACCTCTCCTATTTCTATCCTAGCAGCGTGCTCTTCCTGCTTCACCCTCAGCCTATCCGCCATCATCTCCTCGATCCGAGTCTCGTACCCACCCTGAGACATGGTGTGGCGGTGGACATTCTTCGCCTGATTCTGCCGACCCTTCTCTGCCTTAGCCTATTCAAACAAAAACACATAATTAAATATAGTTAAATGATCTATAAGAAGCATACAAAATTAACTTAATCAACTAACCTGAAATTCTCCATCCTGTCGACTCCTAGCAAACATATCCCAAGTATCCTGATCAATCCAGGGATAATCCGAGAACATCTTATCAAGCCGCTTCTTCCCAGATACATAGTACCTGGTAAGATCATGCTTGAACCCATTCCAACGCTTTGATGCCATTTTCATACATTTCTTATGATGATCCTCGTCATTTGGCACAGTCCAAGCTACCTACACATTAAATACATAACAACTGGATGGATTATAACTCGGATAATTATCTAATAATGTAAATTAAAAGAATGTAAAGGTAAAATACCGTGATAGCCTCCCAAATCTGATCCTTAACGTTCTGTGGAACGTCATTCCAGTGGTTGTAGTTGATGCTAACGTGCTGTTTCGCTTGTAGAAACTCCCACTTTTTAAATTCTTTAGCACGGGGTCCGTGGGGATTTAGATTAGCATCGAAGGACACCTCAAGCTTCTGTCCACTTTGCCTGGCCTTCTCTAGTTTCTTCAAAGTCGTGACTCCTCTACCCCGTTTCCTATGAGCCTGTGATGTTTGTATAGACAAAAAAAAATGATAAAATAGAGGGTTGTAACATTATAAACTTACATTAAAAAGAAGGACTAAAGATAGTATATAACATGTAAACTTACACTAGAATCAGGCATAGGCGCGATCAGGTCCTGCGTAGGCCCCACAGTGTCCCCCCGTGCATGAGGGCCATCCTACTGATCCATATGTATGCCTGTTCAGAAACAATATATATTTATTAACATAGGTTATAACTAAAAATAAATACAGAAGTATAAATAAAAATAAATGTATACTAAGTTTAAACTACCTATATCAATATCCCTTCGTGATGATCATCACGAGTGACATGTACATCGTCCACCTGTGTCTCCTCAATTATAGTAGGCATGTTTGTTGAAAAAGAAGGAGTCTCAGGAATATCAAGATTTGAATCTTGATTTTCATCACTACCATTATACATGCTTTTTCCTTGGAGAACCACGGACAACCTTTTGTTAGAAGGATCAGTGATGTAGAACACTTGTTTTGCTTGGGAAGCCATTATGAAAGGCTCATTTATATGGCATAACTTGTTGAGGTCGACAAATGTGAACCCCAATTCGTCGGTTTGTACACCACCGTTACTATCAACCCACTTACATTTAAAAACCGGCACCGTAAGCTTAGTGTAATCGAGTACCCAAATATCTTCAATATATCCAAAGTAAGGTGTCGGTGCTATAACGGGTTTTGTGTCCTTTGCACTAGAGAAGTGCATTGCTTTGGCCACGATCATAACCCCACTATTTTGCATGGTACTCTTGTTATCTTGTTCCTTTGTATAAAAGGAAAAGTTATTGATGTCGTATCCGCTCCAACATATGACGTTGAAGCTAGGCCCACGTGCTAGCCATCTTACATCATCAGAAGCAGTACTACCATCCTTAAGCATTTCTTCCTTGAACCATGGTAAGAAAGTCTTGTTATGCTTGTTCAATAACCACATTTCGCTCATTCGAGGGTTTTCTTGATTGACTTTTCTTTTATGTTCAAATAAGAAAGGTTGAACAGAATCGATGTTGTTCAATACATACAAATGTGCTTGAAGCACTTCCTCTTGACCCTTGCTATTAATTCTTAAGCCATGTGTACCCTTACCTTGATATCTTATCTCATCATACCGAGGCTTAGGAACCCCTATAAGATCCGTGTTATGAAGGTAGTCCGAACAAAACTCAGTAGCTTCTTCTGCAACATACCTTTGAACAATAGATGCTTTCGGACGATGAGGATTCTTCACGTACCCTTTCAAGATCTTCATGTAGCGCTCAACTGGGTACATCCATCTCAGAAAATCCGGCCCACATAATCTAATCTCCCTCACCAAATGAACAATTTAGTGAACCATTATGTCAAAAAAGGAAGGAGGAAAATACATCTCCAATTGGCACAAGATTGTAGCAGCCTCAACTTCCAAGTCATCCAACATACGGGGGTCAACGACTTTGCTACATATAAAATTGAAGAATGAGCACAACCGAGTAATGGCATGTCTCACATTTTTTGGAGCAATACCACGAATAGCAACGGGCAGAAGTTGTTGCATCAAGATGTGACAATCATGAGACTTTAAGTCAACTAATTTAAGATCACTAGAGACAAGCCTCTTCATATTTGAAGAGTAACCATGTGGAACTTTGATGCCCTGAAGACACCCGCAGAAACTTTGTCTCTTTTTTTTTTGACAAAGTATGACATGCTGGCGACCAATAAGTCCGCTTACCATCCTCAACAACTGGAGCTAACTGCTCTCGTATATCCATAGCAACGAGGTCGATACGAGCATTCACACCATCCTTTGTCTTGCTCTGAATGTTGAGAAGCGTCCCGATCACACTATCACACACATTTTTCTCCACATGCATCACATCAATGCAGTGTCTGACATCAAGCTTGCGCCAGTATGGAAGATCAAAGAATATCTACCTCTTCTTCCATATGTTTTTCTCAGCATCTTTACCTTTCTTTTTGGACTTGCCGAATATAACATCGATGCCCTTTACCCTCTGATAAACCTGCTCTCCAATTAAGGCCGCCGGAGCTTCTTCTGTCTCTTGGCATCCATTAAAAGCTTTTTTCATCTTACGATATGGGTGATCACGTCTAAGAAATCTCTGATGCCCAAGGTAAACCGTCTTCTTTCCATGATGCAACTGAGTGTAGCATGTGCATTCTTCACATATAGGGCATGCTTTATACCCCTTGACACTGTACCCGGACAAGTTACCGTATGCTGGAAAATCATTGATGGTGCAAAATAACATGGCACGAAGCTTGAAAGTCTCATGAGAATACCCATCAACTACATCAACACCTTCCACCCACAGCGTTTTCAAGTCTTCAATCAAGGGACTTAGATAAACATCTAAGTCATTTCCCGGTTGCTTTGGGCCCGAAATCATCATAGACAACATCATGTATTTACGCTTCATGCACAACCAAGGGGGCAGGTTGTAAATTATCAACAGAATAGGCCATGAACTATGTATACTACTCATGTTACCATAAGGATTCATTCCATCCGTAGCAAGTCCAAGCCTTAGGTTTCTTGGCTCATCGGCGAAATCCGGAAACATAGTATCAATATTCTTCCATTGCATAGAATCAGCAGGATGACGAACCTTTCCATCATGTTTCCTCTCTTCATTATGCCATCTAATATTCTTCGCATCTTTCGCATTGGCAAACAATCGCTTGAACCTTGGAATTATTGGAAGATACCACAACACCTTCGCAGGAGGACCCTTTTTTCTCACATCATCAAGATCATCATCATCATCACCACCCTTCACTTTGTATCGTGATAACCCACATTTGGGGCAATAGTGATTGTCTTCATGAACACCGGTGTACAATATGCAATCATTGGGGCATGCGTGTATCTTCTTATACTCCATACCCATCGGACACAATACCTTCTTGGCCTCATAGTTACGGTCAGGCAATGTGTTGTCCTTCGGAAGCAAGTCTTTCAACACTTCAAGCAATTCCGTGAAGCTTTTATCGGTCCAACCATTTCTCGCCTTCACACAAACCAATTTTAGCACCACCGACAACCGGGTATGAGTAGTACACCTGGATATAAAGGCTTATCCGCATCACCGCACAACCTATCATACACATGAGCTTGATGAAAAGATTCTTGTCCAATATCACGGATCATGTCCTCTACTCGATTATCCTCCATATCTACGTCAACGTCCTCACTTTGGGAGACACTTGCCGTACTACTCAACAACACATCACCATGCCATATCCATCTTGTATAACTCAAGCAAATCCCTTCACAAATCAAATGAGTACGTATATCCTTCACCGTACATTTCCTCATATTCAAACACTTGACACAAAGGACAACAGAACATTCCATTACTATTAGGAACATTCCTTTGAGCAAATTCTATAAATTCTCCCACCCCCTTCAAATACTCAGCACTAGTGCGCTTACAAACCATCCAACTACGATCCATAACTAGATAGGTTCTGTAGATATACAAAACATATATCCAAGGCGTTTAAAAATTATTTCAAATTTACACCATTTTCAGGTTTCTTAAGACAGAAAAGAAATAAGCAGATGAAGATAAATTAACAAAACAGAATTCCAATGAGCAATATATTGTTGATGTCACATGCTACAAGCAACTCTAAATTTCTTCCCATTATGAATTATGTCATGATAGCAGAAGAAAAACAAGAGAAAACGCAATACCCAAGACCAGAAATAGAGACATTCCAAACAACTCAAACTCACAGTTTCAAGTTTCAACTACAAAGACTACAGTTTCAACATACACTCAAAACCAAAAATATAAAAATGGGCCCTAAATACTCACCAGAAATAGGTGCTCGCATGGTGGTGGGGAGGGGAGCTCGAGTGGTGGCCAACGTTCGATGTGGTTACTGAGAGCAGAGGGACAAGGAGAGTTAGTGTGCGGGAAGGGGAAAGAGAGATGTCAAGTTATTGCAAAGAATGAGCGGGAAAGACAGAGTTAGGGTTAAGAGTGTACCTCACGGTGGTGGCGAAGAAGCCCTCGCGGTGGTTGCGGTGGAGATGAGCTCGCGATTAGGGCAGAGTGAGAGTGAGAGTGAGCGTGATGAAAAGAGAAGAACAGAGACGTACAAAGCAAAGCGAAGAAGGCGCGCGGGTGTAAACGTTATAAATATTTTTTATTTAAAAACACTTTTAACGTCAGTTGTTGAAGACAACTGATGTTAAAAGTGTATAAGTTTCTGCAAAAACATTCATTTCTTTCACTATTGTGCTACTTACCCATGACTACTGTGCTACTTACCCATGCACATTGTAGCTTAATCCTCTTAATGAGCATTAAGTTTATAGATCAGTTTTCAAGAAAATCAGGTAGTCTCTCTTCTCTATATAAAGAACCATTCTTCTGTATCAGTCTGTATTACACCCCCCTATTCTTTTCCTCTATATTTCGTGCGTTTTCTATTCCTTCACAATATGGCTCTATCATATTTGAGATTTTGTTATTTCTTCCTATACCTAGACTTAAAGGTCTCTGTCTTAATGGTCAAAAAACTTGAGGTTGAGTAAATCACGTAACATGGATGGTAAGGTTGGGCGAATCACGTAATGTGATTCCCTCACTTTATTTCATCCCCGTCATCCCTTTCACTCCGCTTTGGTAGCAAGTGACTGTGGATTCAAGATGATGCATCAAGGAATTCAAGTGAGGGAGGAGATTCATCCATTGGAGTTTCTGAGGACAGGACTGAGAAGAAAATGATGTTGAAACAGAAACTTTTTTATATTTTAGGGCTATGTTACAGAAATTTTTTATCTTTTAATCATGTAATTGTAACTTATGAATCGCTTCAATGAGATACGATTTGATTATACATATATAATTTGTTTTATGTTAAGTGTTTATTTATTTTAATTTGCACAAGAATTTGTTTACTAATTCAAGCTAATTAATTAAGATTAAAAATAAACTTGTATAAAAAAGAGTTTAGAAATAAACTGCACTATATGGAGTGATCTGCGTTAAGAGTGACAACAGGGAGATGACAACGAAAGAAAGATAGGAATGAGTTAGGGATATAGGATTATATACGTCATTTATTGATCGCGCTGTCGCCACGCGCCAAAAAGAACGAGCGTTTACAAAATAATGTAGATAGGGAAGCGACAACTCGAGTATCGTCTCACAAGGACTCTTAGGTTGCTATTATTAACAGAAAATCAGTTTTGGGGGGTTGGAGTGAATGCAAATAAAATAAAGAAAACAAACAAAAACAGAGCAATGAAAACAAGGTAGTTCAAAGAGATTATCAAATAAACTAAAGCGATTAACCTACTGTTCTCGGTTTCCCACTATCATTGGTTCATGCAAATTCCAAGCCCTAAGCAGATTCTAATCCCCTTCCCGGTTGTAGCAACAATTAACAAACGAAATCGCTACTACGGATGTATGTTCCTATTCCCGAATTAAACAAACGGGGTTAAGCCCTCATGAACTAAACGAACATGAACGAACACACGCGAATTAAACAAACGTGATTAAGTATAGGAACATAACATCACCGAAATAAATCAACACAATACTATACACTCCTGAATTAAACAAACAGAAATATATAGCATGGCATTGAAAAGAGAATAGCAAACAAAACAGGAATTACATAACCTCAAGTGTAATTGAAACCAATCACAGTAGATTAATCTAGGAGACTAGCTCTCCATTACATAAATAAACACAAAAGAAAAGAAAAGAAAATAAACTACTGAACTACAACTACTGAGTAGCTAGCTACTAGCCAACCATTTCTGCCTTCAAACAGGCTTATATACAACTTCTGGAATTCTGCGGACTCGCGAGGCGAACACTGTCTCGCGAGGCGAATCTTGCAGCGTTTGGTATTCTCGCGAGGCGAAGAACGGCTCGCGCGACGAGGAATGGAAAAGTCATTGCTTCTAGTCTTCACTCTCGCGAGGCGAGTATTGTATTCGCGGGGCGACATAGAAAGGATGCAAATTTTCTGGCACAGTCACCTTCAGGTTCGCGAGGCGAATGCCTTCTCGCGGGGCAAAACAGAGAGGTTTGCAATTTCTGGCACAGTCACCTTCAGGTTCGCGGGGCGAACATCCTTCTCGCGGGGCGAAAGCTCCAGATTTATTTCTTTTTATTAACCTGAAAACAGAAAATAGCATAAGTACTTTATTTAATTCTAAATCAACCAAATTAACCTAAAAATACTTTATGGACTCAAAATGCTGCTTAAAGACAATCTAGTCTAATTTGGGCGAAAATGATATAAAATTAGCACAAAACCACGGTCATACTAGCTATAAAACTAGATGAGCCAGCGGCTGATCAAAATACCCCAAACTTAAACTTTGCTTGTCCCCAAGCAAACTAAAACTCAAAAACTTAAAAAGACTCAAGACATGGCAAGCTTAAGAATTCAATCAAATTTTGCACAGATTTCAAGCAATTTCTTCAAAACAGTTTTCTTCAATGTTCCCCCTTTTCAAGCAAAGCAATCCCCACAATCATTTACTCTAAACAATTGAGAGTTTCATCATTCAAACAATCATTAATCTAAGCAGGGGATCCAAGTTACACACAAGAGGGAGATCACCAAATTCAAACAACTGTCTTCCTCACAAGGGCATTTAGTGTTCACTCAATCGCTCAGTTTTTGTCAGGTTATCAACAATTCACTCAATTTCACTTTTCAAGAACACTTCCCATAAATTTGATTTTCATCTCAAAATGGTTCCCACAGAAAACATGCATGCAACATCAAAAGGTCTTTTATGGGTTGTAATGGGGCCTGGCTAAGGGTAGGATATACAAAGGTACTAGCTGAAGACCCTAGGAACTAAGAGAGCATGAAACACTTCAAAACTTTGAAATTCCACTCAAGTTCCTTTCCTCATTCATCTTTTTGCCTTGGGTGACTACAGCCTTTTTATTCCAATATCCTTTTTGAAATTTTTGTACTTTTTATTATTTTATATTATTTTCTTTTTCTTTTTCTTTTTTTTTTCAAGCCTTTGGCTCCAACCTTTTCATTATATATTTTTTTCTCAATCCCAAACAACATATTACACCTTGTAGCCACCCCAAACTTAGTTTCTTGCACCCATTTTCTTTCTAAGATTCCATGCTCTCCTAATCCTAAGATCGGGTTAACATGGTTTTCCATTTTTTTTTTTTGGGCTTATAACTTTAGGTTATCAAGAATTAACAGGCTAATCAGGCTCAATGGGGCTAACTAGGGAACATGCATTAGGGATTGGTTATTTTAGGCTAAGTAGTTATTTACAAAGAAAATGCCTAAATCATTTGATGCAAACACATAAGCATGCAAACCAAAAAGAGAGTCAAGCAAATTCAGGAAAGTGCAACTTACAAGTGATTCTCACAGTTAAAAACATGTTGGAGGCTCAAAACCTCACCTGGACATTCATGCAAATTGTTTGACAGAGATTCTATCCCTAGTGTGTGGTTCCTATCACCCCAAACTTATCATAAATCATGCCATCACAACAAAATCCCAAAGTTCAGTTTTCAATCGTATGGGGATCAAATTTTAAAAAAATTCAAATCCTAGGGGGAAAACAGTCAACACATAACATGCAACCCATCTATGCAAAAATTAATCAAATCCATCAAACTTGCCAATACAAGACTCACACAACTCCTGAGCTTCTCAAATTATTCAGGAGCTTTATTGAAAACAAAATAGAAATAAAGCAAGGAAAATTAAAAGGAAAAGGTTTAGAAAAACTCATTGGAAGCGGTTCCACCAGGATCCCATTGTCTGTGATACAGGGGCCACGGGATGCTCAAATTGCGAAGTGATCCTCCCGGATCCCACGGCCTACAACATAAGTATGACAGCGGACACTTGATAATCTTGGTACCTCCGCCAAGTGCGGCGGACTTCTCGCTCCCTATCAGGTCACAGTTGACCTCTTTCCCAACTTTGTCCATAAAGTCCTCCCAATAGAATCGGGGTTCAACCTCTTGGACTGGCCATGATGCAAATTCCAGAGGCTTGAACTCCATCAATGGTGGTTCCACAGTGGGAGGTGGCTGCTCAATGGATGGTACATTTGGAGTAGCCATGATGTCAAGGACCTCGGCTGAACAATCAGCTTCACTTATGCTATCACCCTACAAAATAGAGTCAAGAAACTCAGCACAAACAGCACATGGGTTAGTGTCAGTACAGTTAGTACATGTAGTAACAGAAACTGAATTAGTAACGGTCTGATTGTCTGGACTTTCAGCGCACGGTTCATCCACCCCATCACTTTTAACACATGCATTTGATTCCACAGGTTCTTCATTATCCTCCAGCTTTTTTTCTTGATTGTCAGGATGGAACGTATAAGCTCGAGGCCAATAAGTAGCATCTGTCAGAATGGGGCATGCCTCATACAGGTGCTCAGGAGAGCCGTACATGCCACAAAACTCTCTCTGCTGAAACAATTGCTTCAAATAAGTGATCTTATCAGTAAGATCCATAACCAGACAAATTCAGCAAAAATATTTTTTTTTATTTATTTATTTTCTTCTAATAACACAACAAGAGTCCCCGGCAACGGCGCCAATTTTTGATCGCGCTGTCGCCACGCGCCAAAAAGAACGAGCGTTTACAAAATAATATAGATAGGGAAGCGACAACTCGAGTATCGTCTCACAAGGACTCTTAGGTTGCTATTATTAACAGAAAATCAGTTTTTGGGTGTTGGAGTGAATGCAAATAAAATAAAGAAAACAAACAAAAGCAGAGCAATGAAAACAAGGTAGTTCAAAGAGATTATCAAATAAACTAAAGCGATTAACCTACTGTTCTCGGTTTCCCACTAAAACCCTCTTAGATTTGCAATATTCAAGCCTTAAAAAGTATAAATAACTCTCATTTTCTAAGAGTTATCAACGTGGCACCATGAGAATAGGAGGAATGCAGGAGTGTTACGCCATCTTTCTGATGGTGAAGCATGGAAGCACTTTGATCGGGTATATCAGGATTTTGCCGCATATCCTCGCAATGTACGACTTTGGTTATGCTCGGATGACTTTACCCTATATATCCAAGCCTCAGCATCGCCTTACTCATGTTTGACCATTATTGTTACCCCTTACAATTCCTGAAATGTGTATGTCAAAGCCATACATGTTCTTGACTTGTCTGATTCCGAGTCCATCTAATCCAAAGACTGGCATTGATGTATACTTGAAACCTTTGATTGATGATCTGAAGAGGTTGTGGAATGGTGTTTTGACGTACGATATTTCTCGAAAACAAAATTTTACAATGAGGACAGCATTGATGACGACAATCAATGACTTCCCTGCGTATGGCATGTTGTCTGACCGGGGGACGCATGGGAAGTTTGCATGCCCGCATTGTATGGAGCATACAAAGGCATTTACCTTAAAATACGGGGGGAAGTCATCCTGGTTAGATTCCCATCGCAGGTTCTTACCGAACGATCATCAATTTATAATGAATAAGAACGCCTTCAGGAAGGGGGTTGTTGAAACAGATGGACCGCCTCCGAGGTTGACACCTGAACAAATTTGGGGTGGAGTCAGGGACTTGACAAAAGTGACCGAAGCTGGGGTTTCCAGATTAGATGGTTATGGGCAGTGGCATAATTGGACAAAGAATTATTTTTTGGGATCTTCCTTATTGGAAAGATAATTTATTGAAGCACGATCTTGATGTAATGCACATTGAAAAAAAATTTCTTTGACAACATTTTCAGCACTGTGATGAATGTGCGTGGCAAGACCAAAGAGAACGAGAAGTCTAGAATGGACTTAAAGTTGTTGTCTTGCGCGACCAGATTTGGAGCTGAGACATCAGGCTAATGGAAAGATGTACAAGCCAAAGGCCAATTATACCTTGACTATCTAGGAAGCAAGGTTAGTTTGCCAGTGGATAAAGGGGCTCAGGATGCCTGATGGTTATGCTTCCAACTTGACAAGATATGCTGATGTTATCAAGGGCAAGTTGCATGGGATGAAAAGCCATGATTGTCATGTGTTTATGGAGTGTTTACTTCCCATCGCCTTCAGTTCGTTTCCCCCCATGTATTGAATGCCCTTACTGAAATAAGTCAATTCTTCAAGGACTTGTGTTCTACAACTTTAAGGGAAGACGATTCGATCAGGATGGAACAAAACATTCCACTCATACTGTGCAAGTTGGAGAGAACATCCCCCCCCTCCCCCGCTTCTTTGATTCAATGGAGCATCTTCCGATTCATTTTACATATGAAGTCAGACTTGGTGGTCCAGTTCAATATAGGTGGATGTATCCATTTGAAAGGTAATATAAGTATCCCAATTATTGATCCCTTTTCATGCATATTAGTTAATTAATAATAACCTCGTCATTTTTTAATAGATTCATAGGCGAGTCAAAACGATCGGTGAAAAATAAGGCTAGGGTTGAAGGTTCGATCTGTGCGTCTTACTTACACCGTGAGATAATTCATTTATGTTCTCATTATTTCAAACACATGGTTTTGTCGCCAACAACTAGAAGGAACGAAACGGAAAATGAAAGTGGAAGACTACCTGGAACCTTATCAGTTTTTTGTCCTTCCGGTCGTCATTCCGAAAAGGAGTTGATGGTGATCATCAGCCTGATGGTGACGGTGATCATCATCCTGATGGCGACGACGAGGAGAGTCATGGATATACACCACCTATATCAGATGATGAGGAGAACGAGTTTATGTCTGACGGTCGAGTTATTGTTACCCCGACCGGTAACGGGTAAGAAATATCTCAAATAATGTTATTTTATTGTTGAGTGTAGATTTTATATGCATGTGTATTGGTTGTTCTCCATGTTTTATTGATAAGGTTCCTTCCGTCGAGAAAATCCGCAAAGGCCATCACGTATGTGGTTACATCTCAGTTTGATCGGGCCTAGAAACCTTGGAGTGAGCTTGATGATCAGGATCGATTCTTTACAGCTTTTAAGGTATTTTGTACTCTTGAATTTACTTCCATTTTTTAGTTAGTTTTAATGTTTCTTTAGTTTATTATTATCCTAAAAAATATTATATTCTCCTAATTTACAAGAGAAGGCTGCTTGGTGAGTAGAGCATTCCATTGATGTGGAGATAATTTTTCATCAAAAAGAGGGCAAACACCTCTCCGAGTTGTTGACGAGATATTGTAACATGGGAGAACGTCCAAAATGGTGTTTCCCTCCCATTTGGGAGGAGTTATGTGCTTACGGGGCTACACCTGCATTCAACAGGGCCTCGGAAAAGGGTGGGAGCCTACACACTGGCAGTAGCATCAGTAAACAGGAGCATGCTTGACGCCTTGTAAGTTTAAATATCATATTTTGTGAATTCATTTACATGTCTTTATATTTAGAATGTGTAACTTCAAATATCAACAAGTTTTTTTTGGTGCAAGGTAGGGAGCTTGACCGTAGCGTCAAGCCGGATGAGCTTCATGCCCGAACCCATACTAGGAAGGGTTCCGACGAGTATGTAGATGAGCGCTCTAGACGCACTCGGGTGATTTACATGTCTCTTTGTTGGAAATTATTTTTATTTTATATTTAAGAATTATGGTCATTTTGTATGAAGATGTGCATTAATTTTAATGACAGGTGGACTATCAGGCTAAGTTATCTCAGGTTCAGTCTCAGGCAGCCTCATCTTCCCCTACCACCACACTTGACCCAGAGGTGGAAGCCCAATTGGAGATGCAGACATGGGTCGAGGTTGCCGGCGGCAAGAAAAAGGGTCGCATATACGGTATGGGAGACCTCACCGGCAACTATCGACGCGAGTGCTCCAGCGTCTTCACTCAGCAGAGTCGAGCATCGTCCAGTAGGACCCGCCAGTCTCAGGAGTCTACGGAGATGGTCGAGATGCGACAGAGACTGGTAGCTCAGGATGAGATCAATCGGCAGTTGGTTACTCGACAGACACAGATGATGGAGCAGATACAGACGATGACAACTGCACAGAGAGAGCTCATGATGGGTTTCGGAACCAGCACCCTCAAAGAATAACGATCGCGGATGACTAGCACCCCTCGGCCCACGCCCATCGTCGTCTCGGGCCGCCACCGTCCTAGCACGAGGGTCATCGGCACCCCGGTGATGAGGAGGATCAATCCTTTACTGATTTGTTAACGGGGCTATAGAGAGGGTTATTAGTTTCTTTAAGATTAGATTTTATTTTGTATGATGTACGCACTCCAAAAAAAACAATTTGCTTTTAGTTATGAATTTCATTTATTGTTTAAAATTATTATTCATTTATCATTTAAAATTATTATTTATTTACCATATTATAGTCTAAATTATAATTAATATGAAAAATAACTAAAGTTCATATTAATTTTGAATATTATATTTAATATTAAATAATTAATTAAAAATAATTAATATTTTAAAAAATTAATTCATAAAAAATTAATTAATTTTATAAAAAATGTGTTGTAATTTGCGACGGCCAGCCAGTCGCTAACGTCTGATAATTTGCGACGATCAATCCGTCGCTACTTTCTGTTGATTCGCGACAGCTAGGCGTCGCTAATTTTTGTTTGATTTGCGACGGCTAGACTGTCGCTAACATTTGTTGACTAGCCATCGCTAATGTCTTATGATTTGTGATGGTCAGGCCGTCGCTAATGTCTGATAATTTATGACGGTCATTTCATCGCAAATTTGCGACGGCCATCTAAAAAAACCGTCAGAATACGTTTGCGATGACCTAATATGTGACGAATTTATGATCGTCGCAAATCCGTCATAAACATGTGTTTTGTGACGGATTTAAGCTGTTTGCGATGGTCTTTGGCCCTCACTAAATACAATTTTTCTTGTAGTGAGGAAATTACACCCCACTGATTAAAAATAAAAACAATCCATGGTAAATTGAGGTGATGAGTATTTTTTTTCTTCTTCTCAGGACATCTTATGTATAACTGTAAATACTAATATCTCGAGCTAGGTGGGACTATAAAGACGATAAAGTTTTCCCTCTAGAGTTTTGATATTGTTACATCCCTAAACTTTAGAATAACTAGATTGTGACCCGCGCGTTACGCGGTTGGATTTTTGTTTTAAAATTTTAGTGCTAAACTAAGAATAAATTTACAAAAAATGAGATAATAATAAAAGACAATTTGTGTGTAGAACCAATTCTGAATATCAATTTGAAATAGGTGTGACACACTAACTTCTATTATTCATGTAACTAAAATAATTTTTCATAAATATGCTTCAAATTTAAGTCTTGACAACCATAGAAAGAAATGTTACACAGAAGGAAATGCCATGAAATAATGCTAAAGCTGCAATGGGAGGCACAAACCACAAATGGGTCAGTACTGTACTTCTAAATGATCTCGACAACAACAAAACCACTTCAAACTCTATCCTTTACAAAGACAGAACCGCAATGCCTCCTTGTCCTTGAAGCTGCAAATTGGTAATCATTGTCAGCCTGAAACAACGGCAGAAGAGTACTCGAGCTATTTCATCGTCCATTCCAATCTTAAGTTTCTCTCAAAATTAAGGTATAATAACAATTGCAAGTTTCCATGTTGCAATTAGTATTATCTTTATTCTCCTCATCCTCATGCTCTAAATATTGAAGTCGTGTTACTTCAAATATTTTTATCCTCGTCAGAAGGATAAAGATATTTCTTAGACCATTCCAAAGCGGTCTTTCCAAGTTTCAGTCAATGTGCTTGTTACTGCAACCAACCTTTATTAATTCTTTTGCACTTTATCAAGTATTATATATGAAGTAAGAATTATAGAGACCAAAGAAGATTTCAGATATATATATATATAGCACTTTCCATAGATATGAAATGAATCTCCCAGTACTTTTACTATAGGTGGGAATCATCAATCATGGCATCACGGTCTCATCTAGAAATATCAAATACAAATCAGCAACCTCCACTTAATATCGAAAAGGCTTAGCAGGAAAATATGCAGCATGTAACACACAATCAAAAGAGCAACAATTTTTTTTCCTTAAAATTATAGTATCTTGCATGCATGATCCTAATTAAAACACCCAAACACTAACTTAAATGATATGCCAACAATTCAGAACCAGAATAATATAGTTAAGCCATTGTAACAACTTAGAATCACCACACTGTCTTATTCCTGATTGGTCATTCAATGCAAAACAGAAGCTCTTATGCAGAATATGCTTAAATTTTGGCAATTTAGAGATAAGAATCATTGAATCAAAGCTTAGCTAATTTATCAAGAGTTCAATAGCAAGCATTGATTCAAAAACTCAGACCAACTTCACAAACAGTGGCACATAAGACAATGACAACTAACTACACCCTCATATGAAATGCAACCACAAACCATCAACTGCCAAACGATCCTAAGCCAAAACCATTAATAATGCAACCAATTAGTAAAATGGAATCAGGGAATTGAATAATAGAATTGTAATCCATAAGTCCCCACAGCATTAGTAACTCCCATCCTTTATAGATCTTAGATCAAGCTTAGATTTCCAATTCAGTGCATAACATAGACAAAGAAATGCAAACCCCCCTCAAGAACAAAGTTGAAAGCATTACCGAACAATTGAACATCCCCAAAACCAGCTGCACCATGGAAATCTTGTCACCAAAGTGACAACTAAAAATGCCTCAACTAACCCACAATTCATCTTCAAAAAGCAGAGAGAAATAAATAATGTCAAGATTCAGTCCAGTAGCTGCAAAATGACTAATGCAATGAGTTATCATTTGATGACACAAAAATCAAAATTGTGAGTTGTGCCTGACAGCAGCAGGTGAACAACAAATGACAGATTCAAAACTCTAAATCCCAATTTGATGCATCACATTCAAAACAATTCATGGTTCAAGGGTTTAAATACTTGCTAAAAATTATTTCCAACTTCAGAGCAATTTGTCAAACTATTGGCAGAGAGGTAATGACAACCAGTTATCTCCAACAGAAGCAATTTCTGAAATTGTATTTGGTTCACTATGTATGTAAGAGAGAATAAATCAGAGTGTTAGATAGGAGTTCATCGATGAGATTTGTACCTGTTTGAGAAGAGGCTCTGCATGGAGGGATGGGAAAGAAGACAGGGGGCATTGAGGAATTTGTAGAGAGTAGACACGTAGGATGATTTAGCTACATTGTAAGAGATGGCAAAATTATGCTGAGATGTCGTTGGCAAAATTTTGGGGTCAGATTTAATATATTTTAAATAGATAGATATAACAATATTTAAGAGGAGAATACAAAAAAATAGTTTTTGTGAATAAATAACACAATTCTCACACTTCAGCAGTTTAATGAGATTTGTTCAAAAATAAAAGCAGTTTAATAAGAATTTATCACATAAATCATTCAAATAAACCAAACATATAAAAATCTCTTGTGTGGTTACTAGAAAACAATTGCACCACAAATCAGAGGCTTATACGTCATCATCTCAAAAAAGCATGGTCGGTGCATCATCCTTATCTTACTATCCAGACCAACACATATACACAATCCTCCTCATTATAAAAACGTTTCTTCATTATTTTTATTTTTATTAATAAAATTAAAAATAAAAAAAAAACCATCTTATTATTTTCAGTTTTTTACAAATACCGAAGGTTTGCGGAAAAGCAAAGTAATAAACACCTTTCTCTCTTTCTCTTCAAATCCTTTTATCTCTCAGTGAAGTCTTCTCTGCTGCATCTTCAAAGTCCGGCTATGGCGTCTGGATCATCCGGTCGCAACAACTCTGGCTCCAAGGGCTTCGATTTCGCTTCCGATGACATCCTGTGCTCCTACGAAGACTACGGCAACAGGGATTCCAATTCCAACGGCAATCTCACCGATCCGGTCATCGCCGCCAATTCAACTAAGGTATATATACCCATGTACCCTCTGCGTCGTTTCACGTGTTGAATCATATATTTTTAGCCTCTCAGGACAATTTCAGAACATGGGTCTCAGACTCCGGAAGAAGAAAGTGATTAGGGTTTAGAAAGTTAAAATTTTTAGCCAAAATAAAAAAAAATATTGACGATGAAGGAAATAATCAAATAATATTTGTTATTAGTTCTTGTTGTTATTCCCTTCATCCCCGATCGTCGTTTTAGTTTGACTTATTATCACTTTACAAGTTTTGGTAGAAAACATGTTAGGATATTTGTTGGATATTCTTATTGAATGTTTTTTACCGTGCAATGAAGATTTTACGAATATTAATCTATTTTCTTTGGGGGTTCTTAGAATCGATGGCCTTTTCTGATTGGTGAATTACTTTGGCTTATTGGTGCAGCAGACATATGATTTACATGTTATTTGTAGTATTTGAATGGCCTCAAGGTCTTATTTTTTCAGTAGCTTTTAGAAAGTCAACAATCAACATGGAGAATGGAGATGCTTAGAGCTCGACACTAGACATGGACTGTGGTGTATGGTGTGGTATGCGTGAATGCATGAGCTGGTTTTAACCTATGAAGCACATATATTAATACGGACACACCAAATTTTTAGAATTGTAGGACACAGACACAACACACATGATTAAAATTTTTAAGAAAAATCCATTATTTATAATATTGTAGCCATATCAGAGCTGAAAAAAATATTTTTTAAATTAGACACGGTGTATTAGTGTCTGTGTCCAACACGTGACACGGAACCAAAATGGTGTGTCTGTGCCCGTGATTTGTAGGTTTTAGCAATAGAAAAGAAACATATCAATTGGCTGTGAAGAAATTAAAGAACGTGCTTTCATGTTATGCATTTTGAGTAGTCAGGTACCTTGACTTGTGAATATATGCCTAGCAGTGCGTTTGGTATGTATGGGGACTGTCTGTTCTTTTGTATATAACTAATAAAATTGATTAATCATCGCTTACTAAACTAGAAAATGTAATCTGTTGTTGGCTTATTTTGGTGTCGATACGTGACAATTTAAGTTCCAGTACTAAGTTCACTCCATAAAACCTCATTGTATCAAGCAAAGACATTGAAGAAGATTAGGATGAGGGACGCTGATGATAACATACTTATTTTAGGTGTTTAAATTAGGTGCTCTTCTTCAGTGAGGATAGATAGTTATTGATGTCTTTTTCTTGAAATAAGTAATAAAGTGACATTGATCCATTGTGTTAAAGTGCTTATTGTGGGTGATTGGATTTTGTATTTACTTAGAAGTTAGAACAGTTAAGCTTGCTTTATTCTGAGTTTTCTTGCCATTTTCAAGCTTATTGTTTCTTATATGCATATATATGCTTGTAATGATTATGAATTGCATGTACCTTTTATGAATTATTCCTATTTAGTACAAATTGAATCCCAAATCCATAAACCTTTTGGCAGGATTTTCACAAATCAAGGATGGCAAGGACATCAATGTTTCCTACTACTGCTTATAATCCACCTGAAGATTCTTTAAGCCAAGAAGTGATTGCAACTGTGGAGATGAGTATGAAAAAATATGCTGACAACCTCATGCGGTTTCTTGAGGGAATTAGTTCAAGGCTATCCGAGCTGGAATTATATTGCTACAATCTTGATAAATCGATTGGAGAAATGAGATCTGATTTGAATCGTGACCATGGGGAGCAAGATTCAAAGCTCAAATCTCTTGAAAAGCACATTCAGGAAGTAAGTCACAACTGTAATTGACAATATCTGCGTGCATATTGCTGTTTAAGTTATACTATATGGTTTCACTTGTTTTGATGTGCCTGATAAATTGCTTTAGATCTAGGCTGCACACATACAGGTATTGTGTACCCATACCAGTCATGTTCTGGATACGGGATATGGTAAATTTTCTAACAACCAGAGTACGGGACAGTATATTTTAGAAATTATTATTGCAAAGCTTGTTGCCTTTTGTTATTATTTGAGTCCATATTGTGAGCCCGTGAAGCCCAAATTAGTTTGTCCAACTTCGGCCCTTTGCATTATGATGGCCAAGTAGCTATCTGCTGATTCTGCTCCACATCAAAGGGCAGAGTACTAGGCAAGTTTCCAATCTCACCCATCTTCATTCTTATCCATCTTGCCCTATTTCAAAGGGCCCAATGTAGAAGCAATGCATTAAAAAGTCAATAAATTCACAACAATCTTTATTGATAATTTGTGAAAGAGAGATACCAACATCAAACATACGAATAGATATTTCTAAGTCTTAGTTGACCTGGTAGTCAAATAAACAAATTCAAAGATAAAATAATATAGATTGTCTCAAAGTAAATCTTATCATAAATAAAAAAGAAACAGATAATCAAAGTAACATGCTTACCCATTCTTTATCACACCCTACAACAACAGACACAGCACATGGTAGCAATGGTGCAGGAAATTGTTATCTCCTGATTTGCCTTTTCTTCATCTTCCCTTCCCCCGTCCAATCAATCTGTCTTCTTGATGGAAGTGTATATTAGACCCTCTCGTAATTATGCATGCAACAAACGTGGAAGATGAACCACCAATTCATGAACTAGCTAAGGACATCAACAATGCAGACAGGGGCAGGGGCAGTAATGCTGAAAAGCATGGAGTCAAACATGGCGGAGGCTTCTCTACTATTGTGGGTCTGGTAGGTAGTAGTAGAACCCTATGTTGCCAGGGGGAAAGGAAAATGGCTTAGCCGTGTCAGCTTGTATCAGCAGTTTGTTGGCTTGGATAGTTGGATCAGTGTGCAGCCATGCCGTCACAGTATGTACTCAAACTAAAAGAATTAAAAAAAAAAATACATATCAGGTGCTTAACTGCATGTAGCCGGCACAGTATGTACTCAAACAAAATAATTTTAAAAATAAAAATACATATCAGGTGCTTAACTGCACGTACTGCAACGTACCAGTATTTAATATGTACCTGGTATCCATACAACAGCACCAGAGCGGTACCTGTGCATCCTAGTTTTAATTTAAAATAAAAAAAGTATCTTTGATGGATGAATACTGAATAGAAGCGACATCTTGTTCTCATCATGTATGATGAAATGTTAGTACAATAGAAAATTACATGTGCGTGATGTGAAACGTTTTACAGTATTGGAAGCATTTTTTTCCCCTACTCAACCGAAAAACATCCTTTGTGAATCTGCAAACCCACCATAGTCTTATCTTGATTTTCAAACCTTGAATACACTTTGTACATCAACGTTGTCAATTGCCAACCTGATTTTTATGCAGTGTTGCTCACAGTATCCTTTGTTAACATGCTGCATGTAGCTGTTCACTTTTTGGCTGACATCAGTAGACATCATTTGGCAATGTATTAATTTTTCTTATGTTGCTTATCTAGGTCCACAGGTCTGTACAAATTTTAAGAGACAAGCAAGAGCTAGCTGATACTCAGAAAGAATTAGCTAAGCTTCAACTTGCTCAGAAAGAATCATCTTCCTCAAGCCATTCGCAGTCCAATGAGGAGAGATCTTTGCCTTCTACCACGGATCCAAAAAAAACTGATAATGCATCTGATGCAAACAACCAACAGTTAGCTCTTGCCCTGCCTCATCAAATTCCCCCTCAGCAGCAGCCGGCAGCACCACCCTCTCAAGCTCCAGCACCAAATGTGACCCAAGCCACTCAACAACCTTCTTATTACATGCAATCCACCCCTTTGCCCAATCCACCAGCCATGCCCCAGATCCCCCAGAATCAGTATTTACCTTCTGATCAACAATATCGAACACCCCAACTGCAAGACATGTCCCGGGTGGCTCCACAACCAACACCACCATCTCAGGTAACCCCATCTCCACCCGTGCAACAATTTTCTCAGTATCAGCAGCCACAGCAGCAGCAACAGCAACAGCAACAATGGCCTCAGCATTTACCTCAGCAGGTGCAACCTCCACAGCCACAACCACCCTCAATGCAACCTCAAATAAGACCCCCATCATCAACTGTGTATCCTCCATACCAACCCAGTCAAGCAACAAATCAATCTCCCTCAGAAACACTGCCAAACAGCATGCCCATGCAAATGCCATATTCAGGGGTTCCACCACCAGGAACTAATCGCGCTGATGCCATGTATGGATACGGAGGAAGTGGTGGTAGAACAGTTCCACAGCAACCTCCACCCCAACAGATCAAGGGCTCCTTTCCTGCACAACCAGGTGATGTGTACGGAACCACCGGGAACCACCCTGCGCTTCCCCCTCCCGGTAGTGCATACATGATGTATGATAGTGAGGGAGGAAGAACACATCATCCACCCCAACCTCCTCATTATGGTCAAGCTGGATATCCTCCAACAAGTGCTTCACTTCAGAATCCCACAGGTCATAATCTTATGGTCAGAAATCCTAGCCAGACACAATTTGTTCGCAACCATCCCTTCAATGAGTTGATTGAGAAATTGGTGAGCATGGGGTTCAGGGGTGATCATGTGGCAAGCGTGATACAGAGAATGGAGGAGAGTGGACAGCCTATAGATTTCAACTCTGTACTTGACAGGTTGAATGGCCATAGCAGCTCTATGGGTCCTCAGAGAGGATGGTCAGGGTAAACTACTTGTCCAGAATGTAGTGCTTCAACGTTACAAACCCTTGAATCATTGCGTGTTTTATTATGCATGGAATAAAAAGTTTTATGTAATGTGCACGGTTTTATCATTGTACGTAAATGTTTGAGATGTGAGGATTATCCAATATCCAGTATTTATATTTATATAGGATGAAAACCCCCTCACTTGCTCTTTTCTATTGGTTTTTTTATTTTATTTTAAAGATATGTGTGGAACTTTTAATTATTGATAATGTGCCCGTTTTATCATCCCACCTTTAAATCATTGGTGAAAAACTTTAAGAAAGTCAGACACAAAAGAGAGAAATGAGCTACAGTGGTTTTAATGTTTTTTTATATACACCGGCGACAATTTTGTAATTTTGATCTTTTTTTAAAAAAAATATTTACTTGTGTTGAGTATTAACTTTTTTGGTTAATTATGTGTAAATAGTTGATTAATTCAGTTTATTATATGTTAATGGGTCATCCTGAAACTTGTAATTATTTTTTACAACATGTAAATATTTAATTAATTTAGTTCATTATATGGTTAATGGGTGATCCTGAAGCATATAATCATTTTTCACAATCATGTAAATATTTGGTTAATCACGTACAAATATTTGGTTAATTCAATTCATTATATGATTAATGGGTCATCTTGAAGCTTACAATCATTTTCTACAAACATGTAAATATATGGTTAATCACGTGCAAATATGTGGTTAATTCAGTTCATTATATGGTTAATGGGTCATCCTGAAGTTTACAATTATTTTTCACCATCATGTATAGATATTTGGTTAATCTCGTGAAAATATGTGGTTAATTCAGTTCATTATATGGTTAGTGGCTCATCCTGGAGCTTACAATCATTTTTCACAACCATGTAAATATTTGGTTAATCACGTGCAAATATCTTGTTGATTCAGTTCATTATATGGTTAACGGTTCATCCTAGAGCATACAATCATTTTTCACAACTATTTAAATATTTGGTTAATCATGTGCAAATATCTGGTTAATTCAGTTCATTATATAATTAATTTGTGTGGAAAATTATTGTAAGTTTTAGGATGACCCATTAATCATATAATAAAATGAATTAACCAGATATTTATACATGATTAACCAAATATTTATACGTAATTAATAAAAAAAAATATTAGTACTTAAAAAAACTAAATATATATTTTTTTAAAAATATATATACAGTATACTGTACAATACACTCTACAGTACAAGTATCGCTGCGGGTGTCCAACACGGGTGTTCAAATCACGGGACTGTTAGAATAAAGATTCGGGCACGCCCCGAGCGAGTGCAAGCTTTTTTTTTTACACAGTGCAAGCTTATTTGGAAAAGGTTTTACTCATATAATTGTTTTTTTAATATATATATATATATATATATATATATATATATATATATAAATTTTCAGGTGTAATATGTAATGCTTTAAGAAAAATTGAAAGTTTAGAACGTTTAAAAAAATTATTCGCTAATTTTTTTTTTCGTTATCTTTATTTTGGGTTTCATTTTGATCATTTATTTCAAATATTTTTCTCCTTTATTTCTCTTATTTCAAATAACACATCAAATCTACTTTATTTTTTACTAATATTTCTCTTTTCATATACTTTCTTACCTCTTTTTCTCTTCTCATTTTCTTCTCATAGCCAAACAAAACACTGATGTCAAACAAACAATTATTAGAAGCATCCTTGGTTGATGATTTCAAAGAATTTAACCTAACTTATTGTGCAGAAAGCAAGAATGGTGGGGAGACATGTGCACAGCAAAGAGAAAAGTAAAGCCTCTGCCCCCAATGCCATATGGAGACTCAACTCAATGAGTGTGTGTTTGGATAAGCGTTTGACAAACTTGATTTTGGATGTAATTAATTTTGTAGAATTGATTTCAATACAATTGAGTTTGTAGTAAAATGATTTATGTTTGGATGTTTTTATTCTGAAAGCAAGTTTGATGTAAAACTTAGTGTAATTTTTCAATCCAAAAGCAGAAGCTACTCTAAGCCGCTTCTGATAGAATCAATTCTATGTGTAAAATTGATTCCACGAACGTGTAACCAAACACCTCTTTTTCTACCAGAATCACGTTTGACAGGTACAGAAACACTTCTGGAGTATCCAGAAGTGAAACAAAACACACACTGAATCATGCATAGCCGGTGATGGTCATGATAGAATTTCACCATCTGCCCATTCCTGCGGCCATGTTATATTTTTTTGTTATTTATTTAGTTTCATTTCGATATATTAGTTCAATATAAAGTTGCTTACATTATTATTAGTTATATATATATATATATATATATATATATATATAATTTTCGAGATAATCATTATAATAATTAAATATTTTAAGATTAAAGTAATATTTTGATCTCTATACATGATACGAATTCTCGATTTGGTCCCTATACATAAAAGAAATTATTAAAATGGTCCCTATACGTACAAAAAGTCTCCATTTGATCCCTGACGAACAAAATTTTAGGGACTGATTTGATAATTTTTTGCTAGTGTAGGGATCAAACGGGTAACGTATAGGAATCAAATGGAGACTTTCTGTATGTATAGGGACCATTTTAATATTTTTTTATGTATAGAGACCAAATCGAGAATTCGTATCATCTATAGAGACCAAAATATTACTTTAACCATATTTTAAATGATATAATAATATAAAATTTAATAATAATATAAAAATTCATCAATTACGTCACAATTAATTTATTACTAATTATTTCTTCTACTTAAATGATTATTTCATTATAATCTAGAACGAGGCATACATTCTTTTTTTCTTTTTTTTTTTTGACAAAATGTAAACAATCGTTGTACTGCCCGGAAATAAAGAATGAGTATTGACCGAGCTTCACTTATCTATTAATAGATAATATACTGATAAGGAATCGATATTGACCGAGTATCACTTATAACATATTTAAGATAAGATATAAGATAATGAAGTATCATTATTTGAAATCTCTGCATGACAGGCTTATTGGATAACAAAATCTATCAATAATAAAGATAAAATGACTTATCAGGATAAAGGATTCAATTACAAATAACACTATAAATACAATGTCTCTCCAAAGAGGAAGGACGCCTAATATTTCATAGAGAACTACGTTAGCTTTGATTTCCATTTGGGATACGTAGGAGCAGGATACCATTCTGTCAAGCTATATTCTAAAATACTCTTAATTAGTATTCATTCTTAGAAATATAGGTCACACCCCATTCTGGATGTATTCAAGTTTGACAGGAACAATCATTTTATACAAGACGATGTACATATATTTTTAAATGTAAGAAATGTATCTTTATTTATTTATTTATTTATTTATCTATCTGTGTTTACTTAATATAATGAAATTACTCCAAATTATTGTATACATATTAAAATTAAATTATGTAATGCTATCCCATGTAGGTGGCTTACTTGGTGAGGTAATGGATATTTGAAGGAATTTAAGTTGGAGATATGGGGTTGGATTCTCTCCCCATCCCCATCCCCATCCCCATCCCCATTAATCACTAATCAGTTGGACTATAAAAAAAATTATGTAATGCTATAATAAAATTATTTAACAAAATGTATGCCCATATTAATTAATAACTATATTTGATATAGTTTTTGAAAATGAATTAATTTCGATGTCTCTTAACTGTTAAGGCTAGAATAAGACCAGGTCAGCTGAAATGGGAAGTGACAAATACAGGACCAAACCAAAAGCATTGGTATGATCGTATGGACCCCAGCGTTGGACAAGTTGGCAACTGTACTGCGCGTTTGGACAGTCATCAGAGAGCAACGCGATTGTGCCTGGTCTAAAGTCTAAACCCGCCGTTTCCCTTTTTCTTTATTACCAAATGGAATGAAATCTCTCTATATCTGTTTCGTAGCTTGCAATTGCAATTTTCATTTTCATAGTTCGAAGTTCAAACGAAACATGCGCGTAACGTGCCGGGTCTGTATCAGCATTCAGCAACGCTGTGCCTGTCACGTTACCGCTTGCCCCTTCACTTTGCTTACTCATTTTCTCTCTCTCTGTTTTTTTTTTTTTGAACTTTTAATCAATAGTCGCGGCTAGGGTTTCAGCGCAGCTTCTTCTCCCCCTTCAAAGAGGGGATTTGTGTCGCTAGTTTGAGTTTTGCTGAGTCAAGAGCACGTTCAACACGAGTTGTGTATTTTTTTTTGTAAGAGCTATACTTTTTATGAGTATTATGTTGTTTTTCTCTCCACTTCTGAGAGCTGTGTTTTTTTCTCCATGTGTGAGAGTATATCGTTGCTGGATGAAGAAGATGAATGAATTATTTCTTTCCATTTCCCGCCATTTTTTATTGGCAGGTTTTGGTTCCCAGGCCTGCCAGAAGCCATAAGTGGAACTGCCGATGCATGGGTAACCTATGTGCAATTTCTATCAACAAATACCTCGTTTGGTATTATTGGCCAGACACATTTTGTCGTTTTCTCTTTTTTATTTTTATTTTAGTTTATGCAGGTAAAGTCGAAGACAATTGGCAGTGTATTGAGCCTTTCTTGCAGGTAGCTCGAAGTATCGACTTCGATCATAATTTACGTGATGAGGGAGGATATTTCTTCAAAGCTAAATTTTATAGTTACTCTCTCAGACTACAGGTGTAAAAAGATGAAGTCTCAGGTCTCTTTCAAGAGGATCAGGCTAATTATATGGTTGTTATTTCAAATTGTACGAGTCTTCTTTTAACATTTTATGTTAACAACTCTTCGGTATAGTTTGATAGAAGGAAAATTCATGTAGTTGATCACTCTTTGTTAGAGGTGACTACATATATTACTATTCTCCAAATTCGTGATGATGTTATCGACTGTATTATGTTATCCATTATTAATGAAACTGTTTAATTTTTTTTTTGTTAAAAAAATTTTCTTTGAATCTTTGCCTCCTATATATATAATAAAGGTTAAGGCAAAGTGCTATCAACTTATATCAAGAAACGTAAAGGTATTATTGTAAAAATAAAAAAAGTAACTTAAAGATATTAAATTATTGATTAAAAAATTAAAAGGAAAAAAAATAAAGATTATAGTATTTTATAGTTTAATATATTTAATGTATTATTTTTAAATTAAATTACTATTTTTAAAAACTGATTATCCCTTGTAAAAAAAACTGATTAACCAGACTTATCATAAAAATTAATTACTTAATATTATAAACAACTCAGTGCCTCAATCTTCAAGTTACTCGTTACACAATATAGTATTTGTTTATTTGACAATATTTATTATTCAAGGTGTTTCATAATGATTACAAATTTCTGAAAATTTCTTAAAATAATAATAAAATCAATTAATTATTTGAAACGAAAATATTATTAGAGGAAAGAAATGGAGTAGATTATCACTCCACAGACGAAGATAAAGTCACGGCGAGCCTCAAAGGATCAAAGTGCCACTGCCAGGGGAGAATCCTTGAAATCAGGGAAAGTAAATAAACTTTTGTTGTTGTTGACCATAAACTTTTGTATATTATATTTTATTAATAAAGTGTTCATAGTTAAATATGAGTTTTTTTTTTTTTGCTAACATAAATATGAGATATTTTTTACAAACTATTTTTTCTTTTGTGAATTATGTGACGTTAGTTACATTAATTTTTTTATTTAATTTTTTAATATATTTTTTATTTTATTATCAATAGTTACTATTACTAATTATGTATACCATTTATTTATTTTCATTTGTTTCTTGTCTTTTTAGTATTAATTTTTAAATTTATTAATTAGTAATTATTATAAAATCCTTTAATCATTAACTTATTTTCACTTAATCCTTTGTAATTATTCTTATTTTCACTGTGGAGACTAATTCCTCGATTTAGGTAGGTCTACAAAGAAGACAAAACTTTTCTTCAATAGTTTTAACGTTGGTGCATTTCATGACTCAGATTCGAATTCGAGACCACTGGTTAAGTTGGAAGAGACCCATGACATCTCATCCAAACACTTTTAGAATTTCGCACCTATATATTAAATTAGACCATACATTATCTAGCAATCATGGGTGCCCGTAAATGTGAGGGGTTTGTTCGGAATGCACACTCGCAGTTATTCTTGTAGGAATAATCAATCATGAACTAAACAAAACTATTCTATGCATTCTAAAAAGTGGTTAATTCTTTTACGCTATCCTCATTTATATAATGACAAATGTTATTCTAATTTTTTAATGTTTAAATTTAAACTTTAGAATTAATTATGTATATTTTTTAAATTTTAACTATTTACAATGATTTTTAGTTATTTATAATTTTAAAATACTCGTGCATTGGATGAGATTCTTGCTAGTTGATTTAAGAAACTTCCCTTTTCTTGCTTTTGAATATCAATGATGAATATTTATCATTGAATATTTAAATGGTAATATTAAAAGATAAATATATATATAATTTTTAAAAGATTATATGAATATTGAATAAATTTTAATCTTAATTATTATTTTCATATTATTAAAATGCAAGTTGTACTGGCCGAGGTTATTAACCCGGCCCCCGAGCCCGAGTACCCGGCCCAATCCAGAAATTATAAAAGGGGCAGTACCCCTCATAAGAAGGGAGGACCTTTTCACTCAAGACATGTGACTCTCCCTAAAGCGTGTTAGAGGAACTAGCGTCGACCAAGAGACTATGAAACAGTCATTGCTCCCTAGTACTCGTCCGACACAAAATGAAGGGATCGAGATCACCCCCGCCAAGGGGATGAACCTAGAACTACGTCTGGCTTTGATTCCCACTGGGATACGTAGGACCGGAATCACTGAATTCTGTCAAGCCCAAATCATAAAATAACCCCCTTGGTTTCACGTTCTATGGAGATTCAGACAAAACGGATCTTGGCAGGAACATTTGGCGCCGTCTGTGGGAATCGAAGCAAAACTTTCCCATACCACAAACCATGGTGAGACGTGAGTGTGTTCTCTCCATGTGAGACGTGGATGTTTTCTGTTGCGGCTGGAGTGTTGCTCTGCGAGCAGAATCACGGAGGTTTGGGGTGTTGCTCTGCGAGCAGAGTCACGGAGGATGGCGGCGGGAGGAGGCCCTCGGTGGTTGAAGGATGAGAGGGGGAGGCAAAACACTAACGATTTTGGAGGGAGAAGTAACGGATTTAGTGGAATGGATATCTCCTAGAATCAAGGAGGATGAGGTTTCGATGGAGAAAATCAAGGGATCCCACCCAACCATTCTATTGAAAACAGTGGGGGCAGATCTTCTTCCAACCAATTAATTCAAAGGAGCGCTGGATTTGGAATTAGTGAGGAGAGGGGAATAACGGCTGGAGTGAATGCTGGGGACATGACCGCAAATCAAGGGCTCTCTATCTCATTGGATAAGGCAGTAACCAATCAGCATTAATGGGCATGGGCACTCAAAATCTATCTCATTGGATAAGGCAGTAACCAATCAGCATTAATGGGCACTCAAAATCTATCTCATTGGATAAGGCAGTAACCAATTATGGGCACTCAAAATCTATCTCATTGGACAAGGCAGTAACCAATCAGCATTAATGGGCACTCAAAAAAAAAAATTGGAGAATCAACTGGAGGAAATCGTGGAGCTAATACTGGCCCTGTTTTTCAAATGCCTACGTTCATGGAGGCCCAATGATTGCCGCATTAATTGTTCCTCAAAGGGGTCTTATGATAATGATGAGGACGAATCAGGTGATAAAAAAAAAAACAAACTTTATTATGAATATGGTTTTATTTTCTCTTGCTTTGCCGAAGTATTTATTTTGCAGGCGTCTTATTTTAATGGCCGAGTTCGAGCCAGTCAGAGGGGCCAAGTTTGAGCCCGGCGGCCGAGTACGAGCCGTTGGCCGAGTTCGAGCCAGTCAGAGGGGCCAAGTTTGAGCCCGGCGGTCGAGTACGAGCCGTTGGCCGAGTTCGAGCCAGTCAGAGGGGCCAAGTTTGAGCCCGGCGGCCGAGTACGAGCCGTTGGCCGAATACGAGCCAGTCAGAGGGCCCAAGTGTGAGCCCGGGGGCCGAGAACGAGTCGTTAGCCGAGTTCGAGCCAGTCAGAGGGGCCAAGTTTGAGCCCGACGGCCGAGTACGAGCCGTTGGCCGAATACGAGCCAGTCAGAGGGGCCAAGTTTGAGCCGGCGGCCGAGTACGAGCCGTTGGCGAGTTCGAGCCGATCGAGGGGCCAAGTTTGAGCACGGCGGCCGAGTACGAGCCGTTCGCCGCATACGAGCCAGTCAGAGGGGCCAAGTGTGAGCCCGGCGGCCGAGTACGAGCCGTTGGCCGAGTTCGAGCCAGTCAGAGGGGCCAAGTTTGAGCCCGGCGGCCGTCTGGCCGTTGGCCGAATACGAGCCATCGGAAGGGGCCAAGTGTGAGCCCGGGCCGAGCACGAGCCGTTGGCGAATCTGAGCCAGTCGAGGGCTAGCCAAGTGTGAGCCCGTGGCCGAGTCTGGCGAGCCGTTAGCCGAGTTCGAGCGTCGAGAGGGGGCAAGTTTGAGCCGTCTGTCTGAGCCGTTGGCCGAGTTCGAGCCGTCGGAGGGCAAGTTTGAGCCCGGCGGCCGAGTCTGGCCGTTGGCGAGTTCGAGCCGATCGGAGGGCCAAAGTTTGAGCCCGGCGGCGGGTCACGAGCCCGTTGGCCGAGTTCGAGCCGGTCGGAGGGCCAAGTTTGAGCCCTGGCCGAGTACGAGCCGTTGGCCGAATACGAGCGATCGGAGGGGCCAAGTGTGAGCCCTACGCCGAGTACGAGCCGTTGGCCGAGTTCGAGCCAGTCGGAGGGGCCAAGTTTGAGCCCCGGCGAGCACGAGCCGTTGGTCGAATACGAGCCAGTCGGAGGGCGCCAAGTGTGAGCCGGCGGCCGAGTACGAGCCGTTGGTCGAATCTGAGCGATCGGAGGGGCCAAGTGTGAGCCCGACTGGCCCAGTACGAGCCGTTAGCCGAGTTCGAGCCAGTCGGAGGGCCAAGTTTGAGCCCGCAGAAATAGAGTCGGGCCGTTGGCGAATACGAGCGATCGGGAGGGGCCAAGTGTGAGCCCGTGGCGAGTACGAGCCGGTAGCCGAGTTCGAGCCGTCGAGGGGGCCAAGTTTGAGTCCGGTCGAGTCAGTCCGAGCCGGGTTATCTTCTACGAGGCCAAGTCTGAGTCCGGTGGCCGAGTCGAGCCAACGCAGTCGAGTCGGGAGCCGGTTATCTTCTACAGCCAAGTTTGAGCCCGGTGGCCGAGCTGAGAGCCAACCGCCGAGTCAGAGCCAACTACCGAGTCCGCGGTTATCTTCTACGAGCCAAGTCCGAGCCTGTGGCCGAGCACGAGCCAACCGCCGAGTCCGAGCCGGTTATCTTCTCTGAGGCCAAGTATGAGCCTGGTGGCCGAGTACTGAGCCAACGGCCGAGTCCGAGCCGGTTATCTTCTACGAGCCAAGTCCGAGCCGGGCAGAGTCCGAGCCGTTCAATTCCAACGTGAGTCCGAGCCGGGCTATCTTCTACAGGCCAAGTCTGAGCCTGGTGGCCGAGTACGAGCCAACGGCCGAGTCCGAGCCGGCTATCTTCTACAGGCAAAGTCTGAGCCTGGTGGCCGAGTACGAGCCATTAAATTCTACAGGCCAAGTTTAAGCCTGGCGGCCGAGTCCGAGCCGATTATATTCTAAAGGCCAAGTTTGAGCCTCATGGCCGAGTTCGAGCCAATTATCTTCTAACGGCCAAGTTTGAGCCCGGCGGCCGAGTTCGAGCCGATTATACTCTAAAGGCCAAATTTGAGCCTGTAAATTATTGACATCAAATACGAATATCAAGAAAGAACAAAGTTTGTGTGGCCGAAGAATAAGCTCGGTTTCATACTTATCAGCTCCTTCGCTTATTCAAGCTCGGAGCTCGGGGGGCTTGTGTACGGGCCGAGAATGTAATCCCGAGGACTTGCCTATACCTCGGGTTGACCGAGCTTACCCCGGCTATGGGCCCTAGCCCAAACTCCTCCAGGGCCGAGGACATATCAAGACACCGGGGCAGCCAAGATAAGTACTCGGACTCGGCCCGCCAGGAGGGGACATCTCGGTCCTCTCCGGATCGATCATAAATGACCGATCCGAATATCACCCCGCAGAATCGGGGACCCGATCCTAATATTTCTCCGCTTATCTCGGAGCTTGATCTGAGAGATCTCTATAAATAGGGGGCTTACCCCTCATTCAAAACTCCTCCACCAAAACATAGTTCGTAGAGTATCTCTCAACTAGTACTAATTATGAATAGACAGGGGAAAAGACAAGTCTGAAAATTATGTCAGCTCGGTTGAACTAGACCCGAGAATTGACATAGCCCGTTGAGGAGTTGGAGAAGTTCCAGCTTGGATCATAGCCCGATCACTGCACTAAGCTGCAGTTGATGTATATAGTCGGGTGCTGTACTCTTTTTCCTACCTCGGTATTTTGTCCCAAAAAAGGTTTTGACCGGGGAGGTTTTAACGAGGCACACCGCGGACTCCATCCAATAAAAGAATTTATTGCGAATATTGCTTTATTTTATCTTATCTTGCCGAGGTATTTACTCGGCAGGCAAATTATTGAAGGCCGAGTACGAGCCATTGAATTGTTTAAGGCCAAGTCTGAGCCTCAAGGCCAAGTACGAGTCATTAAATTATTTAAGGCCAAGTCTGAGCCTCAAGGCCGAGTACGAGCCATTAAATTGTTTAAGGCCAAGTCTGAACCTGAAGGCCGAGTTCGAGCCATTGAGATTATTAAAGGAACCGAGCACAATGCCGAAAGTAAAAATGAGGCCGAGTTCAAAGCCTTAAAATACAAAAAGGAAGGCAGGTTCGGTTGAAGTAACAGCTTGAAATAAGGAAGGAAGAAAGTCCACATGGCCGAAGTATCAGCTCGGTTTAATACTTGTCGACTCTTTCGCTTGTTTAAGCTCGAGCTTGGGGGCTTGTGTCTTGGCCGAGGTTATTAACCCTACCCCGAGCCCGAGTGCACCCTACCCAATCCGTGAAATTATAAAAGGGGCAAGACCCTCATAAGAAGGGGGAGGACCTTTTCACTCAAGACAGTGACTCTCCCTAAAGCGTGTTAGAGGAACTAGCGTCGACCAAGAGACTATGAAACAGTCCTTGCTCCCTAGTACTCGTCCGACACAAAATGAAGGGATCGAGATCACCCCGCGCAAGGGATGAACCTAGAAGCTACGTCGCTTTGATTCCCACCGGATACGTGGACCGGAATCACCGACTCAAGCCCAAATCATAAAATAACCCCCTTGATTTCACGTTCTATGAAGATTCAGACAAAACGGATCTTGGCAGGAACACAAGTTATTCTTTCTCACATCCTACCATTATTAGTCACTATTTTTTCCTCTTTATATTTAGGTAATGACACCGGATCCTTTTGAAGAAAAAACTACCTTATCTTTACCACAAAACGATTAAAATACAGTATCAATGACAATGACCATGAATTGTTGAATTCACATATATCTCAACAAGACTTGAGGAGAAAAGAAAATTCGCTTGACTCTATATTAACCATAAAGATTCGGTTTTTAAAAAAAAACCCCTTAAAGATGCACCACGATTACTAACCTCTTTATTTTGCTCGGATCTACATTGATTTATGACTTTATCGTTAATTCTTCACATGTGGCCGGATGTATTGCATTTTTGTTATTAATGAAATGAGGGCGGCTAATTTCACACTTTTTTGACATCATACGCGATAATGCTACAACAGCGAACTGTAGCGTTATTGTAGGAGCACTTTTTTTTTTTATTAAAAAAAATAATTTTGACTTTTTAAAAAAAAATAAAAATTTTATTTCTAAAAAAACTCATTCACCAGATAATGAACCGAATTCACCAGATATTTGTACATACTTAACCAAAAAATTTATTTATTAAAAAAACCTATTCACCAGATAATGAACTGAATTCACCATATATTTATACCTGATTCACCAGATATTTGAACATACTTAACCAAAAAAATTATTTCTCAAAAAAACCCATTCACCAGATAATGAACCGAATTCACCAGATATTTGTACCCGATTCACCAGATATTTACAGATACTTAACCAACAAAATTTATTTCTCAAAAAAACCAATTCACCAGATATTTAAACATACTTAACCAAAAAAATTATTTATAAAAAAAAACACATTCACCAGATAATGAACTGAATTCACCAGATATTTATACCTGATTCACCATATATTTGTACATACTTAACCAAAAAAATTATTTCTCAAAAAAACCTATTCACCAGACATTTATACCGGATTCACCATATATTTGCACATACTTAATCAAAAAAATTATTTCTCAAAAAAACTCATTCACCAGATAATGAACTGAATTCACCAGATATTTGTACCCTATTCACCAGATGTTTACACATACTTAATCAAAAAATGTATTTATAAAAAAAATATTTTTTTATAAAAAGAATCCGCTATAGTGTCGTACAGTACAACTACAATGCACTGTTCATACTGTGTCAATCATATGATGTCCACAAAACTGTATCCGTTTAGCAAAATTCTAATGAAATTGGTTAGATTTTGTATTGTCAAAAAAAAAAAATTGTGCCCGGAAAGGGATATTGATGATGCCAACCTGATTTTTTTTAAAACAAAAAAATCCGATATCTGATCTCATTTTAAAGAGTTTCTTCTTATGTATGGATTTAATTCCACAAAAAATCTCATTATTTTCTACGCATAAAAAAAAAATCTCACAGTGAATGACATTTGGAAAAAGTTACCCAAAAAAGAGAAAGTAACAGGTGTAAATTTTCGGTATATAAGACAGAACAAGTGTAGACTTTGAAAAAACACGACTAGGTAAACCGTAAACACTAAATTATCGAGAAAATAAAATAAAAACATTCAACGCGCTAACGCGCCCTTTCCTCTTCCATCTCCGTAATTGCTCTTCTGCAATGCGCACGTTAGCTACTCCCACCATCACTACCCTTTTCTCTTCTTCTCTCTCTGTAACGGTGTAACCGTCGCTGTAACAACCACTCTCAGAGCACCTTCTTCAACTTTCTACAACTATAGCTACCAGTATATCCTCCTAGGGTTTCCAATTTCGATGCTATGAGTCTTCGCCACCGTCACACTCCGCCACAGGCGGCGGCGACTCCTCCAAGAGAGGAAGAGCCTTACAACATCATCCCCGTCCACAACCTCCTCGACGACCACCCCTCCCTCCGCTTCCCCGAGGTCCGCGCCGCCGCCGCCGCCCTCTTCACCGTCGGAGACCTCCGGCGACCTCCGTTCGCCCAATGGCAGCCGCACTACGACCTCCTCGACTGGCTCGCCCTCTTCTTCGGGTTCCAGCGCGACAATGTTCGGAACCAGAGGGAGCATCTCGTCCTCCACCTCGCCAACGCTCAGATGCGACTCACTCCGCCGCCGGACAACATCGACACCCTCGACGCCGCTGTCCTCCGCCGCTTCCGCAAGAAGCTCCTCAAAAACTACACCAATTGGTGCTCCTACCTCGGCAAGAAGTCCAACATCTGGATCTCCGATAACTACCGCCGCCGTGATTCCGCCGATCACCGCCGAGAGCTCCTCTACGTCTCCCTCTACCTCCTGGTTTGGGGCGAGGCCGCCAACCTCCGCTTCGTCCCCGAGTGCATCTGCTACATCTTCCACCACATGGCCATGGAGCTTAACCGAATCTTAGAAGATTACATCGATGAGAACACCGGTCAGCCCGTGATGCCTTCGTTTTCCGGTGAGAATGCTTTCTTGAACTCGGTTGTGAAACCTATCTATGAAACGATTAAGCGTGAGGTTGATAGTAGTAGGAATGGAACTGCTCCTCATAGTGCTTGGAGAAATTATGATGATATAAACGAGTATTTTTGGAGTAGGAGGTGTTTTGAGAAGCTCAAATGGCCTATTAATGTTGGGAGCAATTTTTTTGTGACTGGTAGTGGTGGGAAGCATGTGGGTAAGACTGGGTTTGTGGAGCAGAGGTCGTTTTGGAATCTGTTTAGGAGTTTTGATAGGCTTTGGGTGATGCTGATTTTGTTCCTTCAAGCTGCTATCATTGTTGCTTGGGAAGGGAAGACTTACCCTTGGCAGGCTTTGCAGGAAAGGACTGTGCAAGTCAGAGTTTTGACCATTTTCTTCACTTGGACTGGTCTGAGGTTTGTGCAGTCTTTGCTTGATGTAGGGATGCAGTACAAGTTGGTTTCGAGGGAGACCATGTGGCTCGGAGTGAGGATGGTTCTGAAAATTCTTGTTGCTGCTGGGTGGATTGTTGTGTTTGGTGTGTTTTATGGTAGGATATGGTCGCAGAGAAACCATGATAGACGGTGGTCGCCGGCGGCAGATAGGCGGGTGGTGAATTTTCTGGAGGTTGTGTTTGTTTTCATCATTCCGGAGCTTCTAGCTTTAGCCCTTTTTATAATTCCTTGGATTAGAAATTTTGTTGAGAATACAAATTGGAGGATTTTTTACATGTTATCGTGGTGGTTTCAGAGCAGAATTTTTGTTGGGCGTGGTTTGAGAGAAGGTCTTGTGGACAACATTAAGTATACATTGTTCTGGGTTGTGGTACTGGCCACAAAATTTTGTTTCAGTTACTTTTTACAGGTCAAACCCATGATTGCTCCAACAAAGGCAGTGTTGGACCTTAAGGGTGTTACTTATGAGTGGCATCAGTTTTTTCATAACAGTAACCGATTTGCTGTTGGTTTACTGTGGCTTCCAGTTGTTTTGATTTATCTAATGGATATACAGATTTGGTATTCGATATATTCATCTTTTGTTGGGGCGGCTGTGGGTTTGTTTGCACACTTGGGTGAGATTCGAAATATGCAGCAGCTGAAATTGCGGTTCCAGTTTTTTGCCAGTGCACTTCAGTTTAATCTCATGCCAGAGGAGCAATTGTTGAATGCAAGAGGAACATTGAAGAGCAAGTTTAAGGATGCCATTCACAGGTTGCAGCTCAGGTATGGGCTTGGGCAGCCCTACAAGAAGCTCGAGTCTAACCAGGTTGAAGCCAACAAATTTGCTTTGATATGGAACGAGATAATTATGTCTTTCAGGGAGGAGGATATCATCTCAGACAGAGAGGTTGAGCTGCTAGAGCTGCCACAGAACTCTTGGAATGTCAGGGTTATCCGCTGGCCATGTTTTCTTCTCTGCAACGAGTTACTTCTGGCACTCAGTCAGGCCAAAGAACTAGTTGATGAAACTGATAAGACACTTCGTAAAAAGATATGCAAGAGTGAGTACAGACGCTGTGCTGTCATCGAAGCATATGATAGTATCAAGCACTTGCTTCTTGAGATTATTAAACCCAATAGTGAAGAGCATTCTATTGTGACAGTTCTGTTTCAAGAAATTGATCACTCTCTTGAGATTGAGAAATTCACCAGAACATTCAAAACCACTGCACTGCCTCAGCTCCACAGCAAGCTGATAAAACTTGTTGAGTTATTAAACAAGCCCAAGAAAGATCCAAACCAAGTCGTGAATATTGTACAGGCCCTTTATGAGATTGCTACCCGAGATTTTTTCAAAGAAGAAAGGAAGTATGAACAGCTAAGGGAGGATGGTTTGGCTCCACGAAATCCTGATTCGGGTCTACCTTTTGAGAATGCCATTCAGTTGCCTGACACCAACAACGAGAACTTCTATCGACAGGTTCGTCGGTTGCACACAATTCTTACCTCCAGGGATTCGATGCAAAACATCCCGATAAATATAGAAGCCAGACGAAGGATTGCTTTCTTCAGTAACTCACTTTTTATGAACATACCCCATGCTCCCCAAGTTGAGAAAATGATGGCTTTCAGTGTTCTAACACCATACTACAGTGAGGAAGTATTATACAGCAAGGAACAGCTTAGAACTGAGAATGAAGACGGGGTTTCAATCCTGTACTATTTGCAGACCATATACGATGATGAGTGGAAGAATTTTTTGGAGAGGATGCATAGGGAGGGGGTGATGAAAGACAGTGACATTTGGACTGATAAACTTAGAGAGCTGAGGCTTTGGGCATCCTACAGAGGCCAGACACTGTCGCGGACAGTTAGAGGAATGATGTACTACTATCGGGCTCTCAAGATGTTGGCTTTTCTGGATTCTGCATCAGAAATGGATATTCGAGAAGGCTCCCGTGAACTTGTTTCAATGAGGCAGGATAGTTTAGATGGTCACAACTCTGAAAAGTCACCTTCCTCTAGGAGTTTGAGTAGAGCCGGCAGCTCGGTAAATTTGTTATTCAAAGGCCATGAGCATGGGACTGCTTTAATGAAATTCACGTATGTGGTTGCTTGCCAGATATATGGAACTCAGAAGGCGAGAAAGGATCCTCGTGCTGATGAAATATTGTATCTAATGAAAAATAATGAAGCCCTTCGAGTTGCCTATGTTGATGAGAAAACCACTGGAAGGGACGAGAAGGAGTATTACTCTGTTCTTGTTAAGTATGACCAACAATTACAGAGGGAGGTGGAAATTTACCGTGTAAAGTTGCCAGGTCCCTTGAAGCTTGGAGAGGGAAAGCCAGAAAATCAGAATCATGCCTTCATCTTCACGCGTGGTGATGCAGTTCAGACTATTGATATGAACCAGGACAACTACTTTGAGGAGGCACTTAAAATGCGAAATCTCTTGGAGGAGTACAGGCATAACTATGGTAGCCGAAAACCTACTATTTTGGGAGTTAGGGAACACATTTTTACTGGTTCTGTTTCCTCTCTTGCTTGGTTCATGTCAGCTCAGGAAACGAGTTTTGTCACTTTAGGACAGAGGGTTTTGGCAAATCCTCTGAAAGTTAGGATGCATTATGGTCATCCAGATGTGTTTGACAGGTTTTGGTTTCTAACTCGAGGTGGTGTCAGTAAAGCTTCCAGAGTGATCAACATAAGCGAGGACATTTTTGCTGGCTTTAATTGTACTCTTCGTGGAGGTAATGTCACACACCATGAATACATTCAGGTTGGAAAGGGAAGAGATGTTGGATTGAATCAAGTATCAATGTTTGAAGCAAAGGTTGCGAGTGGAAATGGGGAGCAAGTCCTAAGCAGAGATGTGTATAGATTGGGTCACAGACTGGATTTTTTCCGGATGCTGTCATTCTTCTACACTACTGTGGGGTTCTTCTTCAACACAATGATGGTGATTCTGACCGTATATGGATTTTTATGGGGTCGACTATATCTTGCCCTTAGTGGTGTTGAGGCTTCAATACAAAGCAACAGCAATAACAATAAAGCACTTGGTACCATCTTGAATCAGCAATTCATCATCCAACTTGGACTTTTCACTGCACTTCCAATGATTGTAGAGAATTCCCTTGAGCATGGTTTCCTTCAAGCTATCTGGGATTTCTTGACCATGCAACTTCAACTTTCATCAGTTTTCTACACATTCTCTATGGGTACTCGTAGTCATTTCTTTGGCCGGACTATTCTGCATGGTGGGGCAAAATATCGAGCTACTGGTCGTGGTTTTGTTGTAGAGCACAAGAGTTTTGCTGAAAACTATAGACTCTTTGCCCGTAGCCATTTTGTGAAAGCAATTGAATTGGGACTAATACTTGTAATTTATGCTTCATACAGTCCTGTAGCAACTGACACATTTGTTTATATAGCCATGACCATCACTAGTTGGTTCTTAGTTGCTTCATGGATTATGGCACCATTTGTATTCAATCCTTCCGGCTTTGATTGGTTGAAAACTGTTTATGATTTTGATGACTTTATGAACTGGATTTGGTATAGCGGAAGCGTGTTTGCTAAAGCTGAGCAGAGCTGGGAAAGGTGGTGGTACGAAGAGCAGGATCATCTAAAGGTAACTGGCCTTTGGGGAAAGCTTTTGGAGATAATCTTAGACCTGCGGTTCTTCTTTTTCCAGTATGGAATTGTTTATCAGCTAGGCATTGCTGCTGGAAGTACTAGTATTGCTGTTTACTTGCTATCTTGGATTTATGTGTTTGTTGTATTTGGGATTTATGTGGTGATAGCATATGCTCATAACAAATATGCAGCTAAAGAGCATATATATTATCGGCTGGTCCAGTTCCTTGTCATAATTCTTGCCATACTTGTGATAGTTGCTTTGCTGGAGTTCACTAAATTCAGATTTGTGGACATTTTTACTAGCCTGTTGGCATTCATTCCCACTGGCTGGGGCCTGATATTGATTGCCCAAGTATTTCGGCCATTTTTGCAGTCCACCATCATTTGGAATGGTGTTGTTTCAGTGGCTCGTCTATATGATATATTGTTCGGTGTCATTGTTATGGCCCCTGTGGCACTACTATCTTGGTTGCCTGGGTTTCAGAATATGCAAACCAGAATTCTTTTCAATGAAGCATTCAGCAGGGGCCTCCGGATATTCCAGATTGTTACAGGGAAAAAAATCCCAAAGTTGACTGTGCATTAAGGTAATTTCTATTCATATTTTTTTGTTGATTTTTGTGATTAAATTTAATGTTTTGGTCTAATTTTCTTGTATGTCAATGTGTTGAATGTTTTACAGATAAGATAAGCATGTTTAACAAGACATAGCTGCTGTTGAGCTAAAATTACATCCTTTTTGTTTTCTGTTTTTCTCCCCTTGAGTGACTAATATTCTTGATTCTACGTCATGCAAGGAAGGAAATGTTAATATCTCATATAAAGTATAAACACATACGTGATTAAGTTGGCACTTTTGTGAATTTCGTTTGCAGTTTATTGATTGTTGTCTTTTTATGAACTTGTATGGCGATGATTTTTATATGGTTCCTGGCAGTTTTGTTTCTTACCCGCTATGTTTCTTGTGGTGTCTTTCTCTCCCGCTTTGCATCTTTCCAGCTTTGCATCTTTTCTCTTTGGCCATGCAACATTCCAATCTCTGCATCATTCTAGCCATCTAGTTTGTGTTGTCTTTGCAGCAATGCTCATTTTGGCGTTTCTCTTGCAGTGTATGAGATGTCTCATTTTGCTGTGTTGTCTCTGGGTTTGATATGGCCTTTTACATTATTCGGTTTCTGGAGCTAGACTCAGCAGATGTTTATCCCTGGTAATCTTTCTTGTTAATATATGTGCCACGATTGCGCTTCACCAGTATTTTGATCACCCTAAGTTTGTTTATTTTGTGAAAGTTAAAGCCAAAGGCTTAAATTTTAACATATTGAGAGTTACGTATAGTTTAATTCGAATGCAAATGCATTTTGTTCGAGCTATATTGGGGTGTCTTCTGAATAAGGCTATACCTTACTAAATATGTTTTACTTGTGATTTCATACCCATGGTTCCTGTGAAGCCCCAGAGAAAGAGGGGGGAGGCTTGGTTCCTTGTTACTAACGAAGCACAATAAAGTATTAATATATTCTCACCAAAAAACGAAAAAAAAAAAAATATAAAGGCTTCAGCATATATCCTGGGGAGTGGACTATTTTATTGGAAACTAATGCTTATTTCTCTATTTTTCCTTGCTGTTTTTTGGTTTTACCTTGTGTGAATTAATCCTCTAATACGAATTTTACTGATCCTTGGCTATAATTTCCTGATGACTATGCATGGAGTTTTCTATTGTGTGCTTATCTGTGGCCATTTCTGTGCCTAACTATGTTTCATGTTGATAATTGCTTAATATTTGTATGGTTCTGGCAGTTCTTTTATCTGACTCGTATTTTCTTGCCTTCATATTTATGTATGTGTGTCTGGCAAAACTGGCATTTTGTTGTCTGCCTAGTGCTTTTGCCTCCTTTGAACCTTTCATATGACTGAGTTATTTAGCCAACCAATATTTGTCTATTTATCTTTTTAACTGATAGCTGTGTTATGTTTGCAGATTTGACTTTGTAAATTATATGTAGAGAGGCGGTAGAAGACGACAGAATAGAGTTTGCTCTGTTTTTCAAATTTTCCTCTGGGTATGTGAGGGTTCTTGCTAGATTTGGTGGCTGTGATTATATCTTGTTTTTGGTTTGTTCGAAGAGGGAGAATATTATCTTTTGCTTTCTTTGCCGATCATATTTGTTATTGTAATTAGTCAGTTCTCACGTTTAAAATTAGTTTTTGGCCGGTGAGCTTCTAATTGTGTGCCACTATTACATGTCCCTAGATACCATGATGATTCAGATTTGTTTGCATAGTTCCATAGTCGGATATGCATTTTTCTCTCTCCTAAACAACAAAAAAGAAAATATCTATTCGATTGCATCTTTGCTGTTGTAATTTATTTTCTTTCTTTCTTTTTCTGGCTGAAAACTGGATGTGCTATACGCTATTTACACTATTTTCGTTTCATCATTAATATATTAATTTTTTTAGATACTAAAACAATAGAAACACACTTAATTCACCAAAAAAAATAAAATAGAAACACACTAAAATACATTTTCATTCTTTATTTTTTTCTAATTAAGTAGGAAAAACCAATGTGTAAAAAAAAAAGTGTGCGAGAATTATTTTATGTTAGAATATGTTTTCAATTGTTTTATTATTAAAAAAAAATGTGATGGAAGAAGAATTTGGATCCTCTCCTTTTTATTCTCATTTTTCCTCTCATGTTATGAGATGTAAATTTTAGTGGATCCTAAGCAGAAAGCAAATTTGATTTAGTGTCTTTATCTTTCTTACATGGGAGGTAAAATGAGAGGATAAAAAGGGAGGATCCAATAAGAATGATGTAACAAGGAAGCCACACATAGGGATGGAATTTTAATTTTTTTACTCGCTTATATTACATAGATTCAATTTTAATACATTATTAATATATGTTTTTATATTATTAATTAATCATATGTTACTATGGGTCCGTTTGATTCGCTATAAAATAAAGGACAGCACAGAACAAAAGAACTTGTTCCATGTTTGATTTTAAAAATGTTTATGAGACAACACAAAATAAGAGATGAGGGACAGAATAAAAGTATAAAATTTTGTTACTCACTTAATAAAGGGACAAAAAATTGTCCCAAGTATAATAAATATAAAATGACAAAAATAGTCAACTCAATCCCCTCTCGTCTCTCTCACCTACCCACGTCTTCCATGATACTCATTACCCAGTTACCCACGTCCGGAGATTTTAATCCCAAATACACTCAAAATGGAAGTTGTCAGACGGTTGTTTAATATTAGCTTTCTAGTTCCCTAGTTATGATATATATATATATATATATATATATATATATATAAATAAAAGTTATTTTATTTTATAAACAATATATAACATGATAAAAATTATAAATTATATAAGCATTTTAATAATCTATTTTAATATGTCTTAATTACATTAAAAAAAACTTGAGAATATATATTATTAATAAATTATAAGAGGATAGCTTGATAATAATTTAATTATAAATAAAAAAGTATTTAAAATATAAAAATCTTGTTCCGTATATTTTTATAATGCACATCAAACATTATATAGTACAAATGACATTTTAGTAAATTTTCCGTTGTCCTGTCCAGTACATAAGCATATCAAACAACATACTGTACAAAATCAATTGTTTTGTGCATCAAGTAACAAATATCATACATCACAAAAAGTCCACTTGTTCTGTACCGTACTATTCTGTTCTTCCTGTACTGCAAATCAAACGAACCCTATGAGAAATGTTGGTAACACAATCTCTATCATATACTTTCCAACACATTTCCTTATATTGATTGAAATTCATGTGGGTCCTACAAAATTCAAGTGGGACCTATATAAATTAATGGGACCCATATGAATTTCAAGCAATAGGAAGGAATATGTTGAAAAGTGTGTGTTAGAGAATGTCTTGCTGACACTCCCCATGTTACTATATATGATTTTGGAGGGGATCTGGATTCCCTCCATCAGTTTCCCCTCCATCATCCCTCCATCATCTTTTTTCTCTCTTAACTTCATTCTCTCTCTTCATTATTTATTATTTTCTCTCTCATGATCCAACCCCCTCCCTTAATTTTTTTGCTGGACTGCCTCCATCGCTGGAGGCAATCCTGATTCTTTTGGAGGTGATTATTTTGAGAGCCAAATATTTGTAATAAGAGATGAAATTTTGCCACAACATTATTTCAATTATTAAAAATTAACACAATCAATTACATTTTTTTCTTTTGTAACGTTTAGGATTTAAGGTGTTAGAGAGTGTGTTGCTGACACTACCCATGTTACTATATATGATTTTGGAGGTGATTATGTTCAAAGTCAAATATTTTTAAGGCTTAATGAACTTTTTGATTCTTGCAAATATGGAATGTTTTGGTTTTGATCCATATTTTTAATTCGATTTGTTTTTATCCCTTAACTTTATTTTTTTTGTCGTTAGTCCCTGCAATTAATTGTCTCCGTTATCTGCAGATGTGACAGACGGCAGGTCACATCATCTGACACGTCACTATTTAAAAAAAAACCAATTTAATTAATTAAATAATAAATAAATAATTTAATATTAAAAAAAGAAAAAGAATAAATAAATAATTAAAAAAATAAACTATCATCTTCATCTTATGTATCAAACCCAGCATTCCTTAACATGTTCCTCCACCATTTTCGTCTTCATCTTCATCAAACCCAGCACTTAGAACCTATTCGTCGACCAGTTTCATCTTCGAAATTTGAAGCTCCATGGATCCCTTCCTCTTCCCCGCACATACACAAAACGAGCACTGCGTTTTGGGTTCAAGAACAAATCAGCCATAATCTTATTTATTACTACTGGTTTCATTTTGGGTTTTGATTTATAGTTGCCTGCGATTGTTACAATGCAATTTTCAGAACCATGGAAATTGTTTTTCCACTCTCTGACTCGGATACCCTTTTGCAAGAGGAGATATAATAGGCGTCGGCGTCGGCGTCGGCGTGAGAATCAGGTTGCTTTCTTTGTCACTGAACCACCACTCGCATGGCAGATCTGAACTCGGAGGCCGCCGTCTCTCTTGCAGATCCGCAATGGAGGGCACGAAAGGCGGCGACTTGGAAGTGGCTAAAGACGGATCTGGTTGTTTTTTAAGGCGGCTGTGGTTTGAGTGAAGCCGTGCGGCGGACAGCGACGGCGACGACACCATCTTCCTCGGGAGGTGCTGTAAGTGGCGGTGGCGATGGCATCGGTGCTGTATGTGAGTTCGTGAAGGTGGGGGAGGAAGTAGTTGTAGATGGCGTCGGGGATGAGATCGTTAAGGAGAATCGCGATGGCGGTGAGGAAAGCGACGACGGAGACGACGGTTTTGGTGGTAGCTAGCGTCTTCGGTGTGGCGTCCACAAACTGTGTTTGTCTGGAAAGTGGTTTCTGGTTTTAGTGAGGAGGAGACGAACCAGAGGAAGAAGGAGGTGTTTTTTTTAATTATTTTTTATTTATTTAAATAAAAGTTTATTGAGGATTTAAAATTGGTGACTTCTCTGGTACCTATGAAAAATTTTGGGTAAAATTTACCCTGTCTAGATGGCCCAATTAGATGGTGACAATTCATTTATAGTGGGACACTTCAACTTTTTTATTTCCAACTCATTATTTTTTTTTGAAAAACCATTCAATTTTCTTATTTAATTTTAGACCCTAAAGGACCTATTTGCCCTTTAACCAGTTTCATCCACCATGACCCTCTCGCATCTATAGCAGCACTCACCACCACTTTCAACCAACAACCACCACAACCCGCTATCACCAGCGAGCAATCAAGAACCACCATCACCCACCGCCCAACCGCTCAACCGTAAAACCACCATCACCAACTTTCACCGTGCGCCGCACCACCACTCCATGTGCCACCGCGGATCCATGGCGAACCATCCTTTCACAAAGCAAGACTTTACCTTCCTTCACGCTCTCACCATAGAGATACGAATTGCAAAGCAACCCACAACATCTCTCGCACATAACAACTTTACCGTCGCGTGTCCGCGGCCAACCACCATTGCAAAGATCGACCCAACCGAGCCCAGCACCGTGACCCCATAGCAGTGCGGTCCCACCATCGTGACCAGAACGGCCGAGCCACTGCAGCGTGACCCCATAGCAGAGATCGAGTCCCACCACTTATCCGCCCATCGCCGTGTCGTAGTGCACTCCTCCGTCTGCCGTCAGCCGCCGTCACACTCTTTTGTGAGCAGCACTTCAAATTTGCACTGTGACTGATTTAGGTTTAGGGTGTGGGAGAGGGAAGGCCATTTGGTTTAGGTCAGGTCTGTGGGAAAAATTTATTTGGGCCTAGCCATTTTTTTATACAAATTGGGCCTAATCTTATGACAACTTAAATCCATAAACATATATGTTATTTATAATTATCCACACTAAAAAATATTATTTATAATTTTTACAAGATATTATGATTTTTAAATTATGTGTTTTTTTGACAATATTTAAATTATGTGTTTTGAAAATAAGTTTTTTTTTAATAAAAGTTTTATTTATTTTTAGAAGAGGGAATCTTTATATTTTTTATTTATAATTTTAAGTCAAATAGGAAAAAAAACAACATTGAAAGCTCACTTAAATTTTATTAGATTGTTACCAGACCAGGTCCAAAGTTTTTTTTTAGAAAAATGGCCCAAACCAAATGGCCTTCACTCACAAACCTTAAACCTAAACCAGCTACTGTCTGCAACCTGGTGAAGTGCTGATCATGAAGGAGTGTGCGGCGGCTAGATGGCGGACGACGTGACAGTGCCGCAAGGCAATGGCCGGAGATGGTGTGGGGAGCGGTGGCTCATGTCTCTACGATGGTGGTTCGCGTCCTTCTGCGATGTGGTCGATGGTGGTTCGCGTCCATCTGTGGTGGTGCTCGTGAGCGGACGTCGGCACGACGACGTGCAGAAAATGGTGATGCCGGAGCGCGACTGACATGGTGGCCGGAGTCATGACCGGGTGCAGCAAGACAGAAGGTGTGTGATGGCTAGTGTTGTTTGCTTGGATGAAGCTTTGTTGGGTGGTGTCGATGGTTATGGAGTGGGCTCACAGTAGAGGAGGATGAAAGTGGTGGAATAGTGAAAGGGGCAAATAGGTCCATTTGACACTAAAATTAATAAGAAAACATTAATGATTTTTTAAATGAATAATAATGAGTTGTAAATTTTAAAATTAAATGTCAAGATATAAATGAGATGGTATCATTTGATTGGACCACCTATACAATGTAATTTTTACCCAAAAATTATATAAGGTACCGAAGAATACACCTTTAAAATTTTTAAAATAAGCCGGATGTCACGGCTGACGTAGCCTGTCGTCTGCCACATCAGCAGATAAACAAAAAAACAAACGGACACCCAGACAGGGACAAAACCGAAACATCTCGCATGGGATCAAAAAGTTCATTAAACCTATTTTTAACAAGAGATGAAATTACATTTATTTCTTTCTCCACCTACCCTCCATGTTCTTCTCCATGTCCCAAAATCCCCCCACTCCTCATGTTGTAACGTTATTTTTCATCTCTACCATCTTCCACATTTTTGTCAACACCCACCGCTATATGCTGCTCTCATCTTGTCATTGTTGATGAGTTGTTTTTCAGCCTTTATTTGATTTCCAGATTAGATTATAAAAATGTAATCATAGTTTCCTTTTGTGCTTCCTTTCCATTGCTCAGTGTTGAACTCAAGGTGGAGAGGAGAGCGAGGAGAAGTAAAGGATAAATTATGTTAAGAGAGAGAACATGGGAGGTGGGTGGAGAAAGGGTTTCTAGTTTTGCAGCAAAAGGTTGGGAGAGGTGGAGAAGAACATGGAGGGTTGGTGGAGAAATAACTGATAACAACATAACTGATTCTGATAACAAGCAATCTGATTTTGTGTTAATTTTTAATTAAATAAAATAAATTAATTGAAATAATGATGTTGTGAAATTTGACTGGGCGTATTAAAATGTTTTACAATGTACAGCACTTAATCTTTTTTTAATAATGTTGCAAAGCATGATTCGATGTCAATATAATTTTTTATTGTTGATAATATATTAAAATATAAATTAAAAATAAATGAATATATCATTTCCAAAAACATATACACTATTTAATTTAGTTTGATATGTATTGTCAAAACAACATAAATTATCATATCATTAAAAATATTTAATTTAAAAATCATAAATAAGATAATTTGTGATTAGTTGGTAATGTAAAAAACTTTTCACCGACAGAAATTCCCCGTCCCGCAAAGTCGTATAACATGTTTAAGATTCACGTGCATAAGGGCAAGCATCCAAAGCATTGAAGTTGAATAAGGTTAAGAAATTGTCACATGAAGCCTAATGGCATGTCTGTTTCCAGCAAAGACACTCAACTGAGACATACATGAAAACATAATGGTATTAGATTTGACAACTCTCCACGTACAGCCAGCGGGGCAAATTGGATTAAATATGTTACTTTGTATTACTCCAAAAACTTTTCCTTCACATCTTAACAGACTTCCTCGTAGATTTTGTTTATCTGCATTACAAGCTTTAAAATAAACACTTAATAAGAATCTCTAATCTATGCTACATCACTATATACCTCACTAACCACTCAAATGTAGCATTGGTCAGGAAAATAGGAGGATATTGCACAAAATCAGCCATGTACCCATTAGCAGTCTTAAACCAAAAAAGAACCATGTTTTCTCCCCATTTCAATTGAGAGCTTTGATTTCCACAGTTTTTGCTAACAAAGTTCTTTGAACCTTATGTCATGTTGAGTCCATCCATTGACTTTGGCTAATCTGCATGATTGTTCAATGAATAGTGAATAGGTTGATGACCTTTCCCATGGGACAATCCCAAAATCATCAATGAACTCCTTCATTCCTCCAACTAAGAATTGCCAAACTAAAGCACCTGCTCCAGACCTGTTTTTCTTAGCAGATTTGTAGGTTATGTCCAAAATTCTTTTATACATCTTTTCTCGGTCTGACAAAGAAAAGTTCTCGATCGTGTCTGACAATCCAAATTCGGAGAACACGACAGGCTTCTTCAATACCTTGTCACCATCTTCAATGTGAGAAAGCATCCACTTGGAGACAAATTTCAGATAATCTTCAAATACTTGCTCATGAAACCTAACAGAAGTTATATAAAAAAAAAAAAAAAAAAGAAGGATTTAAAAAAAGGTAGAGTATAGAAGAATAAGATATGAAATTATCATAAGATTTTGGATGTGTACTTCTGAATACAAATCAGAAGAACATCAATTAAGTTAAACATGAGAAACAAACTTCAAAAACGAATTTTTGTTCAGACAGTTGATCGATTAAGTTAAACATGAGACACTCAAAGCATTTCTATTAAAGTTCAATTCATTTTCTTAAGAATCCAAAACTACAGGTATAGCAGTCATGTAATGCTTACCAATGGTCAGGATAGATATGAACAGAGGTAAAATCAATATTTGAGACTTTGGAGTTCCTAATAAAATCAGATCCAAGTCTGGATGCCCACTCCTCAGGGTTGACTGTCAATCTTTTTGGATCATTAGGACCATAAAATCCTTCAAGCCCAACAGTCACTAGATGATTCTTGTCGATCAATTTTACAAAAGCTGACATTTCTTCTATCCAATCCTGCAATTCTATACCAATTAAGTAAACTGCATACAAGATATCTACATAAGTAGTAATACACCACTATCATTTTCTCTCTCTTTGAACTCAAAGCAGAAAAGGAATAAGGATCACTGTATTTTTCCTCATCTTTTATTTTTCAAGTTTCATCGAATGTAGATGGAGCAGTAAAAATAAACAGCCTGTTACATTTAAATTACTTGAGGCACAAGGTTTCAAGAATATTCTCCTTTTGACATATATTTCCCAACAGGGGTTTAAAAACTACAGCATCGAATTATGCATCAGAAAAATTGATAAAAATTGGAGGAGCCCCTTTATCAAATTCAGCCAAGCACTTGTGCAAAAATGGCAAGCTTCACTAGTGGGGAGGGAATAGCCAGAAAAGCACAGTCACCAGAGATCACAATAATTTATTACACAAAGAAATTAAGGAAAGAAAAGGAAATTTGAATTAGTCATTTCTATTGCTTCACTAGTGGGGAGGGAATAGCCAGAAAAGCACAGTCACCAGAGATCACAATAATTTATTACACAAAGAAATTAAGGAAAGAAAAGGAAATTTGAATTAGTCATTTCTATTGCTAGCATACTTTTTCTATAAATATCTGAAGGGGTTCAAGCACAGTACAGGACTTACTTGGAGAGTGTCACCTGAAGGATCAGTTATGCATCGAGGTTCATTAATTAATTCCCAACCAAAAATGATGGGGTCATTTCTATATTCAATTCCGGTAATAGTATTCTTCCTTGTCAAAATAGTCTGTAGACAATTCAAGAGGAAACAATTAATTTACGTAAGACCGGCCTCAAATGCTGCAAACATGTACAGCTAAGATTGAAATGCCAAGCATAACAAAGGGCAAAAAGGGTTAGCCATGCAAAGGTGCTATGGAATGGATAATCATTGTTTTGACTCAGGCGAGGAAGGAATATATGCTTCATGAATTAAAACAACAGGCATGGCAAAACAGCAAGCGTGTGTGATGGATGACAAAAACAAAAACAAAAACAAAATCATTCAACAAAGCAATTCCACAATTTAATAATTAACTTTAACAATTGATCTTGACCACTAAAAAAGATCTTACTCTGAATGGATTTATTGAAAATTTGGTGTTTGATGGAGGTCGATATTGTTGTTTGTCTAGAGAAGTGTAAATCATTACAATGTTTCAAATTTAGTATACAATAGGAAACGGAAAGATATTAAACAAAGCTTCAGAAAAAAACTTTCTTTTAGTAAAAGAAAAAGAAGGTTTTGCATTTGATCTTCCTATTCTGTGCGGAAAACAAGGCTGTGCTGATACAGTGATGATTCAGCGTGGTAGAAACATTGAAATATTTAGTGCAATGGGAGAGCATTTCTTTGTCAATATGCCAAAAAAATGTGGACTGGGAGCACCCCTCAAATGCCAGACAGGTCTGACCAACAAAGACTAATATTCCACCTACATCTCTAGCTTCTATGCAATTCTTCAAACACAAATCACCAAAAGTTTAGAGTTTAGACATGATAAGAGAAATACCAGTTCAAAGATATTATCACTAATGTTGCATCTCTCTATACGTGAGGCGGAGAAGAAAAGAGTAAAAAGACGGACATGTCATACCTTGATGTAATTCTTGAAATAACTTCGGATTGATGGATCAAAGAAGAAAGAATCATTTGATGCGCTTAACCCTACCCCTTCTTGCCATGCCCATTTGACATACTGAGTCTTCCCACCATAAGCTTGCAAGTTATTTACCAAGCTAAGAAGCAGCCTAATTCCATGTTGCCTTGCTTCTGCTATAACATAGTCCAAGGCCTGTCACCCAACCAATCTTCAGTATGGTTTTCATTCATCATAGAATAGTGATAAACAGTAAACAACTTACATACTGCATGGACCAAAAGGATTACCGGTAATGCAACAAAAACATTTTTCATATCTATCAGGCATGACGGAAACGACATACATAGCAAGACAAATCCCTGAAGCAATCATTCTAAACGACTATATTAAAAAGCAAGTATTGAATTTTTAAAATGTAAGCACACACAAACTTTTCAATTTTAGCATGTCGATCATGAGCTGATTTCTTCCAGAACCGCAAACATCATTTTTGGCACAGTTTCACATGTGATAGATTGATTAAGGACGGAATAAGGGGGAAGAGAAATAACTAAAGTCCAACATATTTCATGCTGAAACACCGACACAGTCGTAGATGCATACAAATAACTAATGAACAACACAAAGATGACATTCAAATTGGTTCTACCAAGACTCTGATCACACAGAAAAAGACAGCTTCTCACTTTTTGTCCGTACCCGGCTACCCACACAATATGATATTATATTATCACTTTCCAAGAACAATGGAAAACATGGCCAGAGTATTTAGCTCAGTGATGACAAGCATATCATGGATCATGTCATACTTCACAGCTATCACCACTTTATATAAGTTCTTTCCACAAATTCTGCACAGTTTGGTCCCTGCCCCTAATGAATCTCAGCAATTATATGTACAAAGAGTGAATACCCATAATTCATGCAAACCCTGTTTTGGAAGCCTCCAGACACAAAACCTCAGTTTCAGGGGAAAGGAACAAAAAATGAGTTAAAGGGCATTAAAAAAAAACCAAAGGAAAAGAAAACCAAAATAGCCAACGTACCACTAATAGACACTCATCAAAAATCTAATTATGTCGTTATCGGGAATCAAACATAGCAAAACAAAAAAACATCAAAACAACAAAAAGATGACAAATTCTAGGAGGAACAACATGCAACATAAGCATGAAAATTACAATCTACAATACCTTGAAAGCTTGTTCACTGAAAACACCAGGAGAAGTCTGAAGGGCATTATAGTCACCATCATTAAATGCCCAAGTTCTACAAACAGTGAGGCCCATCTTGGCCCCAGCTTTCAGCATTTCACGGACCCTGGGCCTGGAATAATCATCCACAGACTGGACCATTAACCAGTAAGAGTTCCATCCATTGATGTAGAACACTTTCCCATCCAACACAAACTGAGTCCCATTTCTTTCCACAAAAGACAATTCAGGTTCTTCCTCAAAACCAAACCTTATGTCTCCAAAAGACATGTAAATGAAAAACACAAGCGATGCAAAACCAAAAATAGGATAAAACAAGCCATTTCCGGCCACCATGCTTCTATATATTCTGTACAAGATTTTCAGCCTAAATCCAAAGAAATTCGATAGCTTGATGGGATCCCCAGATACCCTTTTGGTTATAAATTCAAAGGGTCACTAAGTTAGTGGCACCAGATGAAGATTTCTGAACCTCACCTTCAGGCACAGATGTGAATGATAATGTGAATGTGAATTTTCCAGATACCCCAAATGATTAAATTGCTTAGATCTCTATCTTTCTCTTCGAGAAGATTATGAATGGACTTCAGAGATGTTAAATTTAAGAAGCTCAATGCATAAAAACTGCAACTTTGACAGGATTGTAGAGAGCTGCAACAAGGGGATTTATAGGATTAGATGAGAGAGATGCTTATTCATGAAATGGGGAATGCTAATGCTTGCACTTGCACCCCATAGATAGAAGGAAGAAAGAGACAAAAAAAATGAAAGACACTCACATGGCTTTCTTCTTCATAACAGTGAAACTACATAAAGAAAGGTAATTAGGGTTGAGAGAAAAAAAGTGAAGATGACGGTGAGCGTGTGGTGAAATGTTGGTATCAAAATATAAGGTAGTTTGGAATTAGATCTGGGAAGGGTGAACCTTTCTTCGGTTCTAATATTTCAAGGATCGTGTTTTTCAATTTCAGTAAGTGTGGGCCACCTGATGTGTATCATTGACCCTTTTACCATGTTCGGCAAATTAAAAAATATATATAAAAATGAAAAATGCTAACTAGTGTACCAAAAGCATTGGTACACATCAGGTGACGGTCGTCACCTTCCAACCCCAACTTATTATGTCGGCAAAGTCACTTGTATTCCTCGATCAATCGGGGTGACGGTAGACGCCTTCTAAGCCCGATATTATACATCGGCAAAGTCACCTATATTCCTCGGCCAACTGGGGTGACGGTATACGCCTTCTAAGCCCGACTTATTATGTCGGCAAAGTGACCTATATTCCTCGATCAATTGGGGTGACGGTCGACACATTAAAGACTTATTAAGCCCGATCTTTATATCTCACGCGTCCAATACTTATTATATTAAGTCACATCTTTATCAAGACACATCCACATCAAAGAGTTATTATATTAAGTCCGATCTTTATCTCGGCACATCTCGGCATGTCCAATGCTTATTATATTAAGTCCAACCTTTATCTCGGCACATTGAAGACTTATTATATTATGTCTGATTATTAACTCCTGGTCTAACCTTGCTCATATGGGTGCGGCCACAAATAGATCCTATTTTGTTATGGTTGGGTCGAGTATGCACTCAGGCTCAACCTCCTTTTGAATGTTTTAGCCGACTTGTAGGAAAAGCAACAAGCATGATTGAAAGATTTAAATACCCGTCGATCGAGTAATAATCACAAAATAGGCAAACAAACCAACTCATAAAAGCAAACACTTGACTATCGTAATAAAGATTAATGTGAATTTTTTTTAGTAAAAAGATATTCATTCGTTCAAATTGATAAAATACATCGAACAACACAAATTCAACATCGCTAAAAATCGAAAATGATGAATCTGCGAACAAACACCCAGGTTAATAGCATAATACGACAAAATCAAAATACCTACAAAAGTGACAAAATCAAAGTCACCGGAGTACCCACGTCTCCGGATCTGTAACATTGACGTTCAATTCTTGATCAAATCTGTGATTGATCGAAGCAAATTTGTCAATCTGAACCAAACGAACACCGCACCAAGACGGGAAATCAAACAAACACCGCATCAAGACGAGAAATCAAACAACGCCTCACCAAGACGACGAACTACAATATCGCCGCACACAGAAGACGAAAAACATGAAAAACACAAAGAAGAAACTCAGATCTATGTGGAAAAATAACTTATTTAGATAAAATGAGAGAAAAAACGGAGTAAATGGGTGATTCCAAGCCAAAAAAATAGCTCAAAACCACCCTCTAATGGTGGCACACACAGCGGCTGTGTGTAGAGAGAATGGAGAGAGTTTGAAGTTAGAAGAGAATGAGTCACTGGTCGAGTTAAATGATTATGGTGAAAGGCCTAATAGGCATGAGTTTACCTCTTTAGAAATTCCATTGATTTCGTGTTATGATTGCAGACTAAGAAACTTGTAAAATTCTGTAACGTCTTTTTTATTCGGATATTAAGCTTAGTAAATAATTCTCACTAATACAATTGGAGTATTTGAATAATAGCATATGATATCAATGACAATGATATTAACGTGTGACAATAAATTATTTTCTGTGACCCGTTATCATTTGGCCAATTATCATATCCCTTTTTATTTGCAAAAGAAATTAACTGTCACTTAATAGATATTATTTCTTATTATTTCTTATGACGAGGTTTCTATTGCCTTTTCTAAATGCCTATAATCATGATTGTATTGTCATCTGCGGTTATGGCATACTCTTATGCTCCTATGATCTTATGTTATATTTAATAAATATTGTTATTCACGAAAATTATCATAAATATTTAATAAATATTATAATTGCTTGCATGAATTACCATAAATAGGTAATTGATATTGTAATTGCAACTTACAAATTTCAATAAATATTTCTTACGATAATTGATTCTTTATCAATTCAAAAATTGAAATCATAATCTTTAAATTTCACATTGATTACCCATAAGTTGCCATTGCTAACGGATCATTGCCATAAGTAAAATTCAATTGGCATTTTAATTGCATATATATTACGTTTCATTTGAAAATTACCCCAGAGTTGACACTATGATAAGGAGGAGGATCAATTTCATGTGCCTACAAGAAACTAGGTGGGTGGGAGAAAAGGCAAAGGAATTAGACTCTTCGGGTTTTAAGCTTTGGTACACTGGCAAAGTAAAATCGAGAAATGGGGTGGGCATAATTGTGGATAAATATTGGAAGAATGATATTGTGGATGTAAAAAGGGTTGGAGATAGGATCATTGCCCTAAAATTTGTAGTGGAACAAGACACCTTTAATGTGATTAGTGCTTACGCACCTCAGGTAGGGTTAGAAGAACACTTCAAGGTAAAATTTTGGGAGGATTTAGAAGGCCTAATTCAGGAAATACCGCTAGGTGAAAAGATTTTCTTAGGAGGTGATCTAAATGGGCATGTAGGAAGGGCACCTAGAGGTTACGACGGTTTTCATGGGGGATATGGCCTAGGGGAGGTAAATGGTGAGGGCAAGTCTATTTTGGACTTTTCATCTGCCTTCGATCTTACTATAGCCAATACATGTTTTAGGAAACGTGAGGAACATTTTATCACGTACAAAAGTGGAGTGACAAGCTCTCAAATAGATTTCTTTCTTATTAGGAGATCGGATAGAAAGATTTGTTTGGACTGTAAAGTCATACACGAGAGAGCTTGACTACCCAACATAGAGTCTTGGTCATGGATGTAAGAGTTAAAAGGAGTGTGAAGAGAAGAGGCCACGAAAAGGTTTCAAGGATCAAGTGGTGGCAACTGAAGGGTGAAAAACAAAGGATCTTCCAACAGAAGGTTTTGGAGGGAGGGTTTTGGGAGGCAAACTAAGTGCAAATGATATGTGGGAGAAGATGGCCAAGGGGATTAGGAAGGTAGCTATAGAGACGCTTGGTGAATCAAGAGGATCTGGACCTAAGGGTAAAGAATCCTGGTGGTGGGATGAAAGTGTGCAAGCTAAGGTTCGGGTTAAAATGGAATGTTTTAAAGCTTGGTCTTTATGTAGAAATGCTGAAAATTGGGAAAATTATAAGGTGGCCAAAAAAGAGACCAAGAAGGCAGTGAGCGAAGCTAGAACTAAAGCTTTTGACGGGTTGTACCAATCCTTAGGCACCAAAGATGGTGAGAAATCTATTTATAGGCTTGCTAAAAATAGGGAAAGAAAGACAAGAGACTTGGACCAAGTGAAGTGTATTAAGGATGAAGAAGGTAAAGTTTTGGTTAAGGAACAAGATATTAAAGATAGATGGAAGAATTATTTCCACAAGTTATTTAATGAAGGATTTGAAGTTTTATCATGCTCACAGGTGCTTGACATCAGAGAGGAGGACCAAAATTACACTTTTTATCGTAGAATCCAAGAGCATGAGGTAAAAGAATCTTTGAGAAGGATGGATAATGGCAAGACAGTTGGACCAGACAATATACCTGTGGAGGTATGGAAGAGTCTAGGAAATAGAGGCATTAGTTGGCTCACGAAGTTTTTTAACGAGATTATGAGGTCAAAGAAAATGCTAGACGAATGGAGGAGAAGCACTTTAGTTCCGATTTACAAGAACAAGGGAGATATACAAAATTGCGCAAATTATAGGGGGATTAAGCTTATGAGTCATACTATGAAGCTATGGGAAAGGGTGCTTGAATGGAGACTAAGAAAAGAAACCAAAATCACCGATAACCAATTTGGTTTTATGCCCGGAAGGTCGACCATGGAAGCAATTTACTTGCTACGACGAGTGATGGAACAATATCGAAGGGATCAAAAAGATTTACACATGGCCTTCATTGATTTGGAGAAAGCGTATGATAGGGTGCCAAGAGAGGTTTTGTGGAAAGCCCTAGAAAAGAAAGGTGTTCGGATTGCCTATATTCGAGCTATCAAGGATATGTATGAGGGGGCCACGACTAGTGTGAGAACGCAGGGTGGAGCCACAGAAGATTTCCCAATAACCATAGGTCTGCACCAGGGGTCATCTTTAAGCCCCTATCTTTTTACCTTGGTCTTGGATGTACTTACGGAACACATTCAAGAGCCAGCACCACGATGCATGCTTTTCGCAGACGATATAGTCCTAGTTGGAGAGTCGAGAGATGATATAAATGGAAGGTTGGAGACTTGGAGACAAGCTTTAGAAGCACATGGCTTCCGCTTGAGTAGAAGCAAGACGGAGTATATGGAATGTAAGTTTAGCAAAAGGCGAAACACCTCTAGCTTAGAGGTGAAAGTTGGAGACCACAACATACCACAAGTCACACGGTTTAAATATCTTGGGTCTATTATACAAAATGACGGAGAAATTGAGGGAGATGTAAACCATCGGATTCAATCAGGGTGGTCGAAATGGAGGAAGGCTTCGGGTTTTTTGTGTGATAAAAAGGTACCTCTTAAGCTAAAGGGAAAATTTTACCGTACAGCTATTAGACCAGCGATGTTGTATGGGACGGAGTGTTGGGCGGTAAAAAATCAACACGAGAGTAAAATCAATGTAGCAGAGATGAGAATGTTGCGCTGGATGAGCGGAAAAACTAGACGTGATAGGATTAGGAATGATAGCATTAGAGAGAGAGTTGTGGTAGCACCTATTGTAGAAAAGATGGTTGAATTTTAACTTAGGTGGTTTGGGAATGTATGGAGGAGACCTTTAGATTCTGTAGTAAGGAGAGTGGATCAAGTGGAGGGCAATCCAATAGCTAGAGGCAGAGGTAGGCCAAGAAAAACTATAGGAGAAACTACTAAGAAAGATTTGGAGGTCAATGATTTAACTGTTAACATGATTCATGATAGAATATTATGGCGCCATATGATCCATGTAGCCGACCCCACCTAGTGGGATAAGACTTGGTTGTTGTTGTTGTATTGATTTTCTTACGTTATAATTTGCAAGATAATGATTAGTTTTTAATTGAGACGATTGGATATTGTTACATTGTCCTTCAAACTTTTGAATTGGCATTAATAACCTTATATCAACATTTACTTATTTTTGGTTGATTATGGACTCAGTGACCAATACAACTATGTTCCCTCTAAGTTATGACGCAAGCACTATAACCGATCAATTAATTTAATTAACCATTTTGTCATTTAATTGACATTATTGATCATGATGTGATTTTATGCCTATTCTTAATGCCTGGGATGGTGGTTACTATTTGTATCATTATTTTCCTCATTATGTTTATCATCATTATTCTATGTTATTAATTATACTCTTCAATGCTACAATAACACCACTCTAAATATAGTAGAGAAATCTACCTCGATTTTTAGTGTTGCTCTTATAATTGGATTAGAATGGATTCCTGCAATCTGCAAAAATTATTTGAGGTTCTTATGCTTATGTTTATTAACATTTCGACATACAAGTATTGTGTATTTTGAAACGCTACAGGAAAGGATTCAACAAACCCGACCTACAACGTCGCCACAAAGATATAAAAGCCGAGCTCAAGCTCGCACATTATCAAGACCTATAAGCCGATGTTTATCCCGTCCCAATGAAGACTTATTAAAACCCAACTTATCATGTCGGTAAAGTCACCTATATTCCTCGGCCAACCGGGATGACGGTAGACACCTTCTACGCCCGATATCATACATCGGCAAAGTCACATATATTCCTCGGTCAACCGGGGTGACGAACGGCACCTTCCAAGCCCGACTTATTATGTCGGCAAAGTCACCTATATTCCTCGGCCAACCGGGGTGATGGTAGACGCCTTCTAAGCCCGATATTATACATCGGTAAAGTCACCTATATTCCTCGGTCAACCGGGGTGATGGTCGACACCTTCCAAGCCTGACTTATTATGTCGGCAAAGTTACCTATATTCCTCGCTCAACCGGGGTGACGGTAGACACCTTCTAAGCCCAATATTATACATCGGCAAAGTCATCTATATTCCTCTGTCAACCGGGGTGACGGTAGACCCCTTCTATGCCCGATATTATACATCTACAGAACTCACCTATATTCCTCGGTCAATCGGGGTGACAATGGCACCTTCCAAGCCCGACTTATTATGTCCGCAAAGTCACCTATATTCCTCGGCCAACCGGGGTGACGATAGACACCTTCTAAGCCTGATATTATACATCGGTAAAGTCACCTATATTCCTCGGTCAACCGGGTGACTGGCCGACACCTTCCAAGCCTGACTTATTATGTCGGCAAAGTCACCTATATTGCTATGTCAACCGGGGTGACGATAGACGCCTTCTAAGCCCGATATTATACATCCAAGACAGTCACCTATATTCCTCGACCAACCGGGGTGACGGTAGACGCCTTCTAAGCCCGACAAAGTCACCTATATTCCTCGGTCAACCGGGGTGACGGTCGACACCTTCCAAGCCCGACTTATTATGTCAGCAAAGTCACATATATTCATCGGTCAATCGGGGTGACGGTAGACGCCTTCTAAGCCCGATATTATACTTCGATAGTCACCTATATTCCTCGGTCAACCGGGTGACGATAGACGCCTTCTAAGCCCGACTTATAATGTCGGCAAAGTGACCTATATTCCTCGGTCAACCGGGGTGACTAGTCGACACATTGAAGACTTATTAAGCCCGATCTTTTTCTCGGCACGTCCAATACTTATTATATTAAGTCGTATCTTTATCAAGACACGTCCACATCAAAGAGTTATTATATTAAGTCTGATCTTTATCTCGACATGTCCAAGACTTATTATATTAAGTCTGATCTTTATCTTGGCACGTCCAAGACTTATTATAATAAGTCCGACCTTTATCCCCGCACATTGAAGACTTATTATATTATGTCTGATTATTAACTCGGCCCCAACCTTGCTCATATGGGCACGGCCACAAATAGATCCTATTTTGTTATGGTTGGGTCAAGTTTGCACTCAGGCTCAACCTTTTGAATGTTTTAGCCGACTTGTAGGAAAATTAACAAGCATGATTGAAAGACTTAAATGCCCGTCGACTGAGTAATAATCACTAAATAGGCAAACAAACCAACTCATAAAAGCAAACACTTGACTATCATAACAAATTAGAGGCCTAAGATAAATAGGACACAAGAGGCTAAGGGAAGAACAACTTTAATAGATCACTTGGTTTCTTGGTCCACCGGATGCCTAGCTTCTTCGGCAGAACAACTAATTTATATCATTGTATGGATCAAGCAAGTGGTTCGGATGTTGATTAAACTCAATTACTTGTTAAGCTCTTTCGTCATTTTATAACCTGGAGCTTGGGTGGCTTCACATCTTGGGTAAATCGGATAGCTGGTCGGGCCCAAAATCCACACTGATTAGCTGGATAGGAGGTAGACCGAGTGTAACATACAAATTGGCAAATAATCATCAAACATAATAGTTAGACGACCATTTACCGTCCCGTCACGACAATTACGCTTAGCCTTAATGATTAGACGGCCATTTACCGTGACGACTTAGCATACAAAGAGAACCTCATATAAATAGGAGAGGTACATATGCCAAAAGGGACGTTCTGACAGATACATACTCTTACTATCATATCATTCCCGATTCTGATACTTAGGTCAGAACAATTACAAAACTAATAAAAAAAAAAGATTTTATAGAGAAACGATGCATTCAATATTTTAATAAATGTTATCTTTAGTTTTTCAATGATAATTATTTTTATTGTAATCCTTAATTCATCGCACTCATTAGCAATACCATATAACTAAACAGAAAACCACTTCTTAGGTGTTTACAATGTCCCGATTCTGATTCTGTATTAAAAGTGATATATTATTCTGCTTAAATCTTCAGACTATGCTTTAAACCAGAAAAGGATAAAAATCTTCGGACCAAGCTTGCTTATTAGCAGATGTTGGCATATTCGGCGTGGAAGCCACTTCATGCTTTAGAGTTTAGACAATTTGGACATGGACCTCTTTCTTCTTATTTTCTTAATTATATATTTAGCTAGGTTAGTTAATAGTTAATACCATAACGAGTATGCAATATGGTTTTAATCACCAAAGCAATAGTTTCCATATAAAAGAGAATTAATATACAATTCATTGGTTTAAGTGGTTTGAAATTTTTTTTTTTTTTTGGGATGAAACCCAGTGTATTCCCACATCCGGTAACCGTAACACTAATCCAAAGAGGATGTAGAGTAATAGTTAAGGGGCAGTGTCTCTACCCATAAATGCAGTTTTATTCTCATCTCATCAAGATTCGAACTCTAAACATATGGTTAAAGAGCTCAAATTACTAGTCACTCGAACCACAACTTATGAGTGTTCAAGTGGTTTGAATAGTTGTATAAGAAGGTCTATCGGGAGAGGTTATACTCACTTCCACGACTGATGGATCCATCTTTCGATATCTTGACAAGTATTTTGTTGTTAGCCTTGAGGTCGGTACATGTAAATCATGGTTAACTTATGCCATTCCAAATGAATAAGGTGGTGTTTGGAATAGCTTATTTAAACTCCTTTTGACTTATCTGATGACATAAGCTCTTATGCAGTGTGTTTTGGCGGACTTATAAAAATAACTTATGTCATCCCATAAGGAGTTTTTGACTTATTTTCATAAGTCACCTTTTGGGAGAAGACATGGAATTATCATAAGAGCTTATGCACTAAACACCCTCTCCGTATTTTTTACTATTCGAATCATCTCATGCCCCTTTCTTTCTTTTTCTTTCTTTAAGTGCTTATGGCATAAGATCTTATGCGATAAGGTCTTATGTAATAAGCTCTTAATTAAGTTGTTTACCCAAACGCACCCTAATTCAACTTTGGAACGAATAATTGGTAAGTTTTTGGTTGGTAATTTAATAACTCAATTTTTCAGTATTTCACCAGGGTTCTCATAATAAATTTTTTTCCCATTACACAACAAACTCAACCAATTGTACATGCAGAAACCCGGTTGTTAATCAATTATAATTATTATTTTTTTTATAAGATATAATCAATTATAATTATAATTATAATCCTAACTAAACCGATTGCCAAAACAGATGGTCCCACGTCACTATCTTCCTTTATTTGATTCATTCCTTTAACAAGCAATCAAATTTAAAAAAAAAGAAGAAGAAAGAATTATCTAATACCCAGTTTAGAATGACAATGACTAGAATCTAGATTATTATAATTATGATTGAAATGTAATAACGCATAAGTCCCCCTCCGGTTGTCTGAATAAGAAAAGAAAAAGGACAGCACAAGCTAAAATTGAAGATTTTCTTTCTTTCTTTTTGACCAAATATTCCTGTGGTTTAAAAAAAACCTACGGATATTTTTCCAACTTACAAGATTAACTTTGGGGGACATGAAACATTTATTAGATGAGAAGGGTCAGGAGAGTCGTATATGGGAAGCCAGGATTGTTCTCAGTATCAGTCATTTATTCTGGTGCATTTTATTATCTGCGACTGGAGTTTTAGATATTGAAAGCACGGCCAACCATGAGTAAGAACAAAATGCATCAGTTTTGCATCATAAACATATTTAATTATCCATATGCAAACATTATTTCTATATGGATTTGGTTAAAGTCTTTTTCATGCAGAAAAGCAAAGAAAATCAGAAATCATTTTGCCTTGAACAAAGGATAATAATTTCATCTTTTCTCATGCATGCATAATTAAGCCAGAAAGTTAATCATATATGTTATAATAGATGATCCCATAACTTCAACAATATACATACAAAATCATACTTCAGTTCCCCGGATATAGGTATGCCCCTATTCTACATGATTATATTCCTATTTATCACTTGTACAAATGTTAATATGATGATTAGCTTTAAGCATTGATATATTCCTGCATAATTACACAACCCTTCGTTGCTATTTTGTAAGAAACAAAATTATGACTTTTTCTTGGCTGTAATGTATCAATACCTTTGTTGTTGTAAATAAAAATCAATGGCTTGGAGGAAGAAAGGAAAAAGTTTTTTTTTTTGGCATAGATTCGCGTTTGTTTTAGTTGTTTTTTTTTAAATAAATTTTTTTCCATAAAATTAATTTATGTTCCAACTTTTGAAATTAATGAGAATATGAAAAAATTAAAAAATATTAATTTGAAAAAGATCTAAAGCTATTTTTTTAGCTTTTTGATTTTATAAAGGAGAGAAAGTATTTTAAAAATAATTTGTATAATCGTAAGCAAATATAAATTTAGTTTACTTTTATTTAAAAATATTTTTAAAATATATTCATCAAAAATTCTCTTAAAAATTAATCTCTAAATTATTTTATATAAAAAATTATTTTTTTTAATCGGTGACAAACAAACATCTCCTAAAGCACTTAAAGTTTCATGTGAATGGAGTTAATTACTTTCATATATATATATATATATATATATATATATATATATATATATATAATGATATATAAATTAAAGTAAATATAGAATATCCAAATGTGATGGGTTCTCCTTTCCAACCAAGTTTTTTCTATACACAATAGCCATGATTCGAACCACCATTTGTTTACTGTGTCCAAGTCTCTTGCCACTCGGACCAACGACATGTTCGTAAGTGTTTTGCCTTTTAAATATGGGAAATGTTAAAGATAGAAATTTTATATTCAAAATTGATGTATTCGCTACTTAAAAAAATTCAAAGTTGTATTTTTAATGAAAATATTTCATATTTAATTTTTTAATCAGTATTTTTAGGACATTAAGACTCTTAAAATGAAATATAAACTGAAATTTTGTAGGACCTCTCACATTGTAACACTATGCTGCCCATCCGGGCTATAAGGTATTATTTTCCTTTTTTTTCCTGATTTCTTTTTTAGTTAAAGTAATAAATAAGCTGAACAGCAGTCTTCAAGGGAAATGACATGTGTTGGCCGTAGTGTGCACTTCCATTTCAGTCAAGGGTGCAACCCTTGATGGACTTCTCTTTCACTTGCTCTGCAACCCAAATATGTCTTGCACTCACACCATATGACAATAACACTACAGCCATTGCTCTTTTGGTACCTATCCTTTGTATATCCACCTTGTTCAGCACCTTAGTTTGTTTGGTCTAAGAGCGGTCATGTTTGACCATTGCATTGCGGGTCTTTGGGGAAATGTCTTTTTGATCAAATTATATAGTTTTTTTTTTATCAAACTTTGGGGAAATGTTTAAGATAACTTCGATCAAAACTCCTTGTACTCGCTACGACTATAGATAATTCATGAACCGGAAAAATCCCTGTAGCAGTTATAAGGACCCCGAGTGAAAGCACCCATAAACCAAAAGTCAAGACTCTATTAAATGAAAAAAGATCAATTGTATAGATTTTTTAATTTTTTTTTAACCAATCATAATTAGGGTCTTTGACTCCCGGTTGACTCATGAAGTATCCGACAAGTTTAGATGATTTGGACCGACGATTAAACTAATCTCTGCTGCTTGGGTGTTTAGTCTCAACTAAGGTTCTTCACCCCTCTCAAGAATATGTTCTATGAGATTCTAACTCGAGTCCCTCCCACAACCTCGGTTTGCATAACTATCCGAGCCACACTCATTGGGTAATTGTATAATTTATTAGTTACTCCCCCGGTCCTTAATATAAGAAACAAAACCCTAAAACACACAGATCAAGGAAATGCATTGACATGAGCTAATTGTAATAAATATTCATATATTTTTCCAAAAATACCCCTTCTAATTAATGAACAAACTCACTTGTATGGAAAGTTGATATATCTCGTAAATATAAATCATATTATAAATGAAGGTACTATTGGAAATTATCATTTAATATGTGTAAAAATTGATGCATGTTTCTTATATTTTGGACAAAAAAAAGTACTCATTTGTTTCTTATATTAAGGATCGGATGGAGTATTAGTGTTCCTTTCACTTTTCAAGATTCAATTAGGCTTAAGTTCCAGAACCCAAACCAAACCTATAATTTATTATCAAATGGCCCGTAAAAGAAAATTGCGGATAGTATTAGGAAATATGGCATTCATGGAGAAGATAGAAAAGTACGAAATGTAGAATTGATAGAATGAGAAAGTATGTTTACAAATAAGTACATCAAGCCTTTATATAAGCTAACAAATGAGTAACTAACTATTAGCAAACTAATAACTAATCTAACTAACTGTATCTCTAACAGTCCCCCACAAGCTGGAAGTGCTCCTTAGTAAGTTCAGCTTGGAATGAACAACACAATAAGAGAAAAAGAAAGAACAATTAATAAAAATTACAAATGTATAAGTCTAATTATATTGGCTAATCAAGAAAAGTCTAACAATGATATAGGTAACGGTCGAAGTTCGTAGATCTGAGAAGTCTTGGACATTCTTTTGGGCCTCTTTGGTCTTCTTCCGTCATCTCCACGGCTTTCGTCCCCAAAAACAAATGAATTTTGCCAGAATGAACATTGGCAAGAATGAATCCATACATGAAATGAGTCGACTCGCTGGAATTAACATAAGTCAAAAGTCGTTCTAAAATTGGGTTATATAGGCCTCAAAATATGATTGACAATTTTAGGCAAACGCTTAACCATCATCAAGGATAGAAGCAAGAAAAGAATTATCAATGCTACTTAACCACAGAGGCTTTCTTGTAGCAATATTGAAAATGTTAAAATGTGGCACCCTAGCCACTGAATAAATCTTCATGAGATCAACTAATCATCAAGAAATGCTTTAAAGAAAATGCATTAGTTAAGAACCCGAAACTGGAAATGAAACGAAGGAACCCGATCTTGGCGCTCACGTTCTTCAAAATCCAACAATAAAGAGTTGGGAGAGGTGACGTGTTTTGTGGCTGCAACACCTACCCCTATGCTGCTACTTCTCACATTAACATCTTTCAAGAAAATAAAACTAAAGGAAGAGAATGCAGCGGAAAATTTTCCTATGGTGGATGATGGTGGATGATATCTCTCTGATACCATATTAGGAAATATGGCATCCATGGAGAAGATAGAAAAGTATGAAATATAGAATTGATAGAACGAGAAAGTATGTTTACAAATGAGTACATCGAACCTTTATATAGGCTAACAAATGAGTAACTAATTATTAGCAAACAAATAACTAATCTAACTGTATCTAAAATAGATAGAGACAGGGGGAAGGTCGGTGGAAACTGCAATCCATGATTAATTTTACCTGTTTTACTATAATATGGCAACAGGCAACATGCCACTTCCCACTAAAACAAGCAAGAAACAATTAACAGTATAAAGTTTCTCCAGATCTAGGTGTTTTAAGCAAAGAATACAACTATCCGTGCAAGTATTTTTGTATGATTGATTCTGCCGACATAATTTATATTATTTTACTTGACTTTTGGTTGTTTAAGTAGTTTCATTCTAAGTTAAAACCGTAGTTACCGGGTGCAAGGTACGAGTTTTGATAGGTAGGTTATTTGGTATGCGGTTTATCACATTTTATATTATCACTACAAGTCTTTCTTTAAAGTGAACCTGGTACCGCAATAAGCAGTACGACAAATTCGGTACATGGTACGTAGGATTAATGAGAGAACCCGATAACTATGCTTAAAACCCAAACATTTTTTTTTCAACAAAGTCTTGTGCCTCATTTTTACATTATTAGATTTATTTCTAAATCAATGTAGTTTATATAGCTATATCTGTTTTCTAACCAAAAACGAAACGTAAAAGAGAAAAAAAAAAACAACGGAGTTGTAGTCGAGCAAATGGATCTATGCTGGTCTGTCTTGCTTCAAGAACAATGCGCAAGAAAAGAAAATCTGCAACAAAGCCTCTGATTGGTTGGGCACGTGCAAGAAGACATCCTCCAAAAGAATTCAGATATATTATTAATCATTATTTCACTTTCAAATGAATTCTCCAAATGTCTCCTAATCAAGATTTAAGTCCCAAAATTAACAAGATTACCATTTTTTTCAAATAAGATTTGGATTCCATTTTCCATGTATTTGGGCCAATAGAGCAAGGAAAAACATTGATGACAATTGAAGTGACGAGGTGAGAGGTCTTTCTCCATGTAGACCAAAAGAAAATGTCTTTCTCCATAATGTTTGCCAATGTTGGGAGAAAAGAATCTGGTGGTAGATATCTTTCAAAACAGCTTCATTGACCATAATACCCCAAAGAGTAATTGTAGCAACATACTTTTCAATTATCTCACACCATCTCCCATCTGTACTCTTAGCATTTTTCTATCCCATTTTCTGTACACTTTAGACTCTAATTAGTAATTACCACTCTGATTTCTTTAATCTTTACACTTTAGACTATAATTCTACCACCTCAGCAAATATGAGATGAACCAAATCAGGAACTTAGAACAGGAAGTATTCAGATATTAATACTATTATTGCTAATTGGTCATATCATTGGTGGAATCATAGCCTGAGTAGTCGGATAGGTTATTTGTAAGTGTTTGCTATCATTAATTAATTTGGCATCAGGTCAATGATCAATTTTTCTTTTCTAAGGATGTTTCAACCAAAGCTTGACTTGCAAACAATATGATATCTCTGTTGGCTAGGCATACAAACTAAGAAACCACTCCTAGTCTTCTCAATATGGTTTAGTTAATTTGAAGGGTCTAAAGACTCAAAATTCTAAACAGATTCTTTGAAAGGTCTAAAGACAGTAAACAGATTTTCATTATGGTTTTAGTCTTCAATATTCAGCTGCCTAATTTGACTTGAATACTCATATGAAAGATTTTCTACATATATCACTAAAGTAACTTCTGTTTTTATTTTTTGGGGGGACCTAAGTTTTGAACTTAGGAACTTCTGAGAAAAATTTACTAAATCGAGCTAGCATACATCGAAGAACAACTTTTGAAGCACATATATATAGAAATATAAGTTAACCTTGAATCAGTAAAACGAGCTTGTAAAATTAATAAATCAACAAGAGTATGCACTGTGATTTTCCATGATCAATTAAGCAGTTTAGCATCTACACAGCTCAGTAAGTAACATATTCAACAATGTAAGTAATCTGATTCCTACCCTATGCCAAAAAAAAAAAGGAGATTAAGACACTTAACCAAATCACACCAACCACCATGATTTTGCAAACCCCATCTAACAATTTTCCAAAATCCCCACAAACCAACCACTGAAACCCCTGCACCAAATCCAAAATCCACCACCCAATTCACTCAACAACACCTTCACCATTCCTTCTGACAAGAGCAAAATACCCCAAAACAGCGCAAACAGCAGCCACAACATTCCCTTCCTTCAACAAAATCCTCATCACAAAACTGAAAATTTCCCTTGTAATCTTCCTACCCTCCACCACCAAGGTCCTCTTAGGCTTACCAAAGAAAGCCAACAACACCACGATGGTGATCCATGTGACCAGAACCGCAGGAATCATCACCACCAAAGCTGCAACCATGGAAAGCATCCCAAAGACTGTGCCAAGAAGCACAGATGCATAGAGTGCAGGCCACCCAGAGGTGGGTGATGATGACTGAGCTTGAAGGTTGTACCAAGAAAGCATGGATTTGAGGAAATTCCATGAAGATGCCAAAAGGGTGCCATAAACAAGGAAAAAAAGACATGCCCATGTTCTCCTTTTGCTCATGATGTTGAGCAGTAAGATGTAAGAAGAAGATGGTTGCATCGTTGAAGTGGGTTGTTCCTCTTCTACTTTTGCCATTGATAACCTCAAAACACCACAACAATACCACCCTGTGCTTTACTCTTTCTTATTTTATTGTTTTGCGGTCTTTGGTTCTTTCCGATGTTGCTCATGTCTCGGTCTCTTTCCGTTACACTTAACGGTGGTGTTTGGAACGTTTTCTTTAAGCTATTTTTGACTTACATGGTGATATAAGTTTTTATGTAGTGTATTTGATAGAGCTTATAAAAATAACTTATATCATTTTATAAGGAGTTTTTGACTTATTTTCATAAGTCACTGGGAGAAGCTTGCGAAATTATCATAAGAGCTTATGTACTAAACACCCTCTCCGTGTTTTTTCACTATTCGAATCCTCTCGTGCACATTCCTTTCTTTTTCTTTCTTTAAGCGTTTATGACATAAACTCTCATATGATAAGGTCTTATGTGATAAGCTCTTAATTAAATTGTTTACCCAATCACACCCAATCATTGATAATGTTAAAAAAAAAGATATTTTTCGCTTTAACTAATGAATTCAATTTTGATGAATTGTCTCAATTTTTATTATTTTTTTCTTAACATTATCAAGATAGTTACAATAAAAGTAACATATTTTTAAGATACAGTTTTAATTGATTGATGATGTAAAATATAATACATACAAAATAAATCAATTAATACGTGTCATTAGTATAAACACTTTTTTTCTTTTTCTTTTTTTTGTACAAACGGGGTTAAGGCCCGAAAAAAAAAACTAAAAAGATCCACGATTACAGAAACCCTCAAACGCTCAATCTTGGTGAAGGATCTTCCGGCAGATGAAAATCAAGCTCTGGAGAAATGCTTCAATTAGCTATCCAGTCGGTACAAGCGTTTCCTTTTCTGAAGGAATGAACAAGACTGAGATTCCAATCATTCTTCATCCAACCAATAAGGCAATCCATAAGCTTAATCATTTTGGGCGAAGAATTTCGATTGAGCAGCAGCAGAGTCAAGTTCCATCATCACCATTCTAAATCCTGTGTCCCAAGCAACCTCAAGACCCTTTAAATTGCCCCAAAGTTCAATTGAAAAAGAGGAGCAGATGCCAATATGAACCGCACAACCAACTAACCATTTACCCCTATCATCTCTGATGAGCCTACCACAACCGAGCATTTTGCAAAGGATCTGGGAGGCGTAGGACAGCACTTGATTGCTAGGGAAAAAAAGACATTTTACTTCCGACCAATTATAAATTTTTATATTATTAAAAATATTTTATTTTTATTATAATTATTTTAAAAATATTTTTTTTGGATAATAAAAAATATTATTTAAAAAAATTTATGATTGATTGATAATATAAAAAAAAACTTTATAATTTTTAGATATATCAAAATTAAATTCTTAACAATTATATATTAATACAATTATATAGTAATATTCCTTAAAAAAAAAACAATTATTTAGTAATACTAATAACTCACCATATTTGACCGTGGACACCTCTTACCTAGGATCGATAGTGTCTGACTGTTTGAGCTTAGAAACCCATTTTCTTTAGACCACTTGCAAATTGTTATTTGTATCTTATAGTTTTAATTTGATTTTTTTTTTCAAAAATATCTTTCAGTCTTGATAAGTTTTTGTAAGTTTTTTTGGTAACGTAACTTTCGAAATTTATTTTTTGAAAGCTTTCGAAAAATGAAATCCGGACACACGTTATACCTTCGGATACATATTTATGAGTCATTTATGATCTATTGAATTATATTTTTCGAAAATATAAAAATTATCACTCCCTGAAAGTAGTTTTCGGAAAGCACTTTCCGAAATTTATATGCTGTAATCTGCGTGAACAGTGAATATTTAGTGGAATATGCTGCCTTTTACTTTTATTCCGCAACCAAAAACAACTGTGTTCATGTTTACTTGTCTGAGCACCTCATTTGTAATAAATTGTCCATATTTTCTTCCTTGATGGCATTTGCTTTTCATCACAAATGAATCCTCATCATGAACAGGTGGTCTTATATGAGGATGAACTAGCTGATAATGGAGTATCACTTCTTATTGTAAATTATCATGATTGCCAAGGAAAACACATCTACTTGGTTTTATAGAGGGTCATGCCAAGTTCTTGGTTTCTCCTCTTGCGATTCTGGGTGAGCCATTCCTCTTCATATCCATAGGTTGAGATTGATCAACATAGAGTGGAAGAAGATGAATCGGGACCAAGTTTTGGATTCTATTTTCCCATCATCTTTTAAAGTAGTTTCCGGAAAGTACTTTCCGAAAGTGATAATTTTTATACTTTCGGAAAATATAATCCGGCAGATCATAAAAGACTCATAAATACGCATCCGGATTTTGAATTCCTGAGGTGTAACGAGTGTCCGAATTTCGTTTTCCGGAAGCTTCCGGAAGTTACGTCGCGGAAAAAACTTGCAAAAACTACCGAGATTGAAGGGTATTTTTGGAGGAAAAAAAAATCAAATTGAAGCTGCAAAATGTAAATAGCAATTTGCAATGTGTAAATAGTAGTGTCCTTTTCTTGATGTTTCATTGGCAATAATGTAGCCCATGTCTTGGCTACAAATGTTCTGGCCCAACTCAACCGATTTTAATTGGGACTTGCTATTTACACCTTACTTTTTTCTTCACACATCTTAAAAATCTTTTTTTAAAATTTCTTTTCCAAAAATGGCATTTTCATCTCGTTAGTGGGTTTATGTAGGAACTTTTCGGAAATTATTTTCTGGAAACGGTCCGAAAATTAAATTTCGGACGTTCAGAATGTTACTCCGTAATAAAACAATTCACATAAAAATTCCGAAATTTAAAATCCGGAAACTAAATTATACATAAAAAAAACTGGAAAGTTTCCGGAAAAACAAATCCGGAAACTGCTCATTGAGAAGTGATGAAAATATAGAAGATGGAAGATATCTGGATACCACTCAATAACACAAACGCCCACTGCATCTTCGCCAATTGATAACAAGTATTCCCTGACCTTATCCACAAACTCAGTACTCTTTTCCAAACAATTAGGGCTAGCTATGAGTATTTATTTGCAGAGAGAGGGGGGGAGCCTTGTCGTGATGGTGCGCCTGCCCAATGCACACAGACCTTAGCAAGATGGTGGTGCTTGTTAATGGAGGATTTGCTGGAACTTTTCAGAAATTCATTGTTGTAAAATTTAAAGGTCAAGTCTCCGGATTTTATTTTCCGGAGGTAGAATTTAGTCTCTGGATTTTAAATTTCAGAATGTTTCCCGAAACAAGTTTCCGGACATGTGAATTTTTTTTATTACGTAGCATCATTCTGAATATCCGGAATTTAATTTCCGGAACATTTTCTGAACGAAAAGTACCAACATGAACGTGTATTGGTCGAGGAGTAAAACCCGACCACCAAGCTTGGATACCCTATCTAATAAAGGTGGGAAAGATAAGATATTGATATTATCTTTAATGATCCTGATATTATCTCAAATAACCTTATCCGGTTAGAAGAGATAAAATCCCTCAAATTAAGGAAATCATATCTCAAAGAAGATTTAAGAGATAAAAAGAGATAAATCCAGATCTCTTAAAGATATGTGGATCCTATTATAAAAAGAGGAGAACCCTAAAGAAAGAGTCACTTTTCACTAACCTAGGTGAATCTCCCTTAAGCGTATTAGAGAAACTAGCTCGACCAAGAGACTATTGAAGAGTCCTTACTCGTCGGTATTCATCAGATACAAGATTAGGGGATTGAGATCACTGTATGACTAAGGATTGAACCAAGAACTACGTCTGGCTTTGATTCCCATTGGGATACGTAGGACCGGAATACAATATTCTGCCAAGTCATAATCGAAAACAACCCCGGTGTTAACTCTTGGTTAGACGTTCCACGACGAGATTCCGGCAAGCCGGATCTCAGCAGAAATATTTGGTGCCCATCGTGGGGCCGAGGAAAAACTTTCCCCGGTTCCATAAGAAAGCTTGATGGTGACTACGCAGAATGGATCGAGGGGAGGGGCGAACAACATGAACCATGTAGATCATGAGGCTTCGAACACGAACTAAAACCGTGACAATCCCCCGCCCCCGTCCATCAATGAAGATATCCCTCAGTTGGGAGAGGTTATGGCACAGTTAAGGCAACTGCGTGAGGAGAACGAGGAGATACGTGCTTAGAATCAAAGGCTGTTAAGAGCTCGGAAAAGAGAAAGATCAGTGATGCCTTCCGAGGAAGAGCAATCCTCACCCGAGGGTAGCCAAAAAGATCCATCGTACGTACCTTCTCATCATGATACGAGCTGACCGTCCAAGACCAAACCTCACCCAGAGGGTTCAGGAGTTAAATCTCGTGCAGAAAGGACTGTCCAGAAAGAAATGGTAACAGACCGACGACCGAGGTTGCCGTTCACGGATGACATCGATGAGGTAATCATGCCTAGACATTGTAAGCCTCTTAACATTGATAAATTCAATGGCACCACTGACCCAACCGAGCACGTAGAATCCTTTATTTCTTCTGTTTACCTAGTGACCGATTCGGAAGCCGTCATGTGCAAAAATTTTCCAACTACTTTGCAAGGCCCTGCCTTAACCTGGCTTACGAATCTTCTACCTCGATCAATTGATTCCTTTGATGTGTTTGTAACTAAGTTCGCTGCACAATTCGCAGCAAGCCGAAAGCATAAAAGGCACTCGGTCTCGCTGGTGAATTTTAAACAAGAAAAGAATGAATCACTTAGATATTATATGGCTCGTTTTAGTGCCAAACAAATTTTAATTCCCAATATGAGCTAGGAACTCTGTCTACATACCGTCATGGGCAGTTTGAAGTCGGGGCCATTCTTTGAGTATTTATCTCGGAAACCGCCGAGAGATTTTAAAGAGTTGCAGGAATAAGCCACAGGTTTCATGAACTCTGAAGAGATGGTAGAATCCAAAAGGAGAGAAAGAGGTTTTTAAGACAATAGCTCGTTTCTGAGCAAAGAAAGAGATAGGGGGACTAATCCCCAAAGGGCCCAAAAGACCAATGAAAGGGGGTTCTCGGAAAGGCAACCCAGGTTCCAGTCCTATACACCGCTAAACCGATCTCAGACAACCATTCTCCAGGAGGTGTGCAACGCCGAGTTACTCACCTTACCTCGACCATCTAAAACTCCGGCCAATGCAGACAGAAATAAAGAGTACAAATGGCATCAAAACTATGGTCACTCTGCTGAAGCCTGTAAAACAACCCATGAAAAAATTGAGGACTTGATACAAGCAGGCCGTCTGGACCGGCTCGTTCGCCGAGTTGATAATGGAGGCGGACGAGCTGGTCGACGACGAGGAAGACGTGGTTATGACAATCGTAACCAAGATGCAAACCAGCAAGGGAATAATCAGAACGGAGATCGGGTGAACAATCAGAGGGCTCATAATGAAGAAACAGAAGGAGGAGTCAGATGGGTCATCAATACAATCTCGGGAGGATTTGCAGGTGGAGGAACAACGAGTTCAGCTCGGCAGCATCATGTAAAAGCCATCCGATCTGTAAACACGGTGTCTGGAAAACCTACAAGGACGAGACCTCCCGTAACTTTCTCAGACGATGACTTCCAAGGGCTGGATCCAAATCAAGATGACCCAATAGTGATAGCGGTTGAATTAGCCAACTTTTCGGTCAAACAAACACTTTTTGATCATGGAAGCTCGACTGATATTTTATACTCGGCGACCTTCAAAAAACTTGGAATTCGAGAAAAGCTGATAAAAGAGCAGGAAGACAAGCTAGTAAGGTTCGTCGGAGAGCAAGTAAAAACCCAAGGTTATATAGAGCTCTTAACAATGTTTGGAGAGGGAAAACTCTCCCTGACCGTATGTCAGATATGTTATTGTGGATGCCAGCACGTCGTACAACATCCTTATTGGAATACCGACGTTAAATGAACTCGGACCGATTGTCTATACCCCACACTTCACAATGAAGTTCCCAGTCGAGTCTGGAGAGATAGTCGCTATCCGAGCTGACCAAAGGATGGCCAGGCAATGCTATGTGGATAGTCTGAAGGTTACTCGAAACTAGAACATTGCAAAGAATGTCGAAGATGATAAAGCGGAAGTGGTGAGCTTAGTCAGTTCGGTTACCTCAGCGAGCTCGGTCAGCATGTTTGAACTAGATCCAAGGATGGAGATGTACGAGTCCAGATCCGAACTAACAGAGTCTTTAGAGAAGTTCCAACTGGGAGCCCAAGCTGAACAGTGAACCAAGGTCGGCAGTCGTCTCGATCCCTCGCTCAAACAACAGATTCAAGCGGTTTTAAAAAAGAATGCCGATTTGTTTGCTTGGAAGACATCGTATATGCCTAGCATAGACCCCAATTTTATGTGCCATAAGCTATCTATATGTCCCGAAGTCAAGCATGTAGCTCAGAGAAAAAGAAAACTTGGCGAAGAAAGACGCCAAGCAGTAGCCGAGGAGACTGCCAAACTGGTCAAAGTAAATTTCATCAGAAAGGCGAAATACACTACTTGGCTAGCCAATGTGGTGTTAGTTAGAAAGGTCAATGGTAAGTGGAGAATGTGCACCGACTACATCGATCTCAACAAAGCGTGTCCAGAGGATTCTTATCCTCTTCCCAACATTGACAGATTGGTAGACGGAGCTTCAGGGTACAGAGTTTTGTCCTTCTTGGACCCATATTCAGGTTATAACCAGATAAGGATGTATCCACCCGATGAAGAAAAAACGGCATTTATGACCGATGGTGTAAACTACTGCTACCGAGTAATGCCTTTCGGTTTAAAAAATGTGGATGCAACATATCAAAGGCTTATGGACAAAGTCTTTGTCAACCAAATCGGAAATAAACTAGAAGTATATGTTGACGATATGGTGGTAAAGTCCGATGACCCAAAGCAACACTCAGCTGACCTCGAAGAAATTTTTAGCCAACTCAAAAAGTACAACATGAGGTTAAATCCAGAAAAACGCTCATTTGGTGTTCAAGGAGGAAAGTTCTTAGGATATATGATAACACACAGAGGAATTGATGCTAATCTTGATAAGTACAAAGATGTCATTTAAATGCAGAGCCCTCAGAATATGAAAGAAATTCAAGGGTTAGCTGGCCGATTAGCTTCTCTATCCCGCTTTCTCCCAAAATCCACAGAAAAAGCAAGACCCTTCTTCCAGCTTTTGAAAAGACCAAAAAGAGTTCACCTAGACCGAGGAGTGTGAGAATGCCTTTGAAGATCTGAATGTAACAGTCTGATTTTAATTATGTTGTTCAACCAGTTAAAATATAATTAATTATATTTTAATCTGAGAGTTAAAAGGTGTTTTTTTATATATAAAAAATCATATTCATAGTCTACTTTATGGTAGAGGGTTACGGTAAAAATTTTGGTTGAAAACTCAGACAAAAGTCGGTCTGCGTTTTCACTGCCGGTACAAGTTTACTGTGCAGAAAACCTAATTTTGACCCGTGAATGAGACGGTTAGTGTTTTTAATATGTTTCCCTCAACTTTGGTTATTTTGAAAATTTTCGTTCAAAAATGGAATGTAATATTTTATTCGGGTGAAAACGTCAGAAGAATTACGATCGAAAAATATAACCGAGTACGAAATGGAGCAGATTAGGGAGCACAAAAGAAGTGAAGTGACTTGATGGGACTTGATGGAAATGAGTTATGACACACTCCAAAAGTGTAATCATCACACTTTTCAAATTATAACATATTATATTCTAAAAACCTATTTTTCTCTTTCCTCTTCAACCAAACAAGTCTTAAAGACAAAAATTGCTCTCCAAACTCATACTCTCTCTAAAATTTCGTGCTCCCCTCTCCCTCCTCTATATAATCATCACTCATATTCATTCTCTCATTTTTTTCCTCCATCTTCATACTTCTTCAACTTCTTCCATTTCTTCTTTTTTTTCAAACTCTTAAAGCTTTAGTTTTTATTCATCTTTTCTATTTAAGTTCTTCATTAAAGTTCTTCCTTATACTAAGGGTAATGCTCTCATATGAATCTTTTTGAAAGTTTCATCTTTTATTTCTTAGTTTACTTTATGTGTTCTTTATATGCTTTAAACTTCTAAAATCTCTCTAAAATGGTAGAAAACTCTTTTTGAGTTGAAACCACTTTCTATAGTCTTGTATTAACTTATATTTTCACATACTAAGAGGTTGTGTAAAACAAAAATCTCTAACTATCTCTTCCAATGAAGGCAGAATGCTTGCATTTGTGACCTAGGAAGTTTTTGTTTCAACTTTTGGAATATGATCATGTGTTTGAGTTTCTAACTATCCATTGATCTTAAATCTATAAATCTTGGAAGTTTTGATAGCTTGTTCCTATGATAGCTGAAAATATGAATAAGTAAGCCTGGGATACTATGTTTCAACTTTCCAAGTATGATAATGGATTTAGAACTCTTAATACCTTGTGATTCTAAACCTAAGAGTTATTGCTAAACAAAGAATATTTTCCTCATCATCTTATGATGGCCGAAACTTAGTGTTTAGGTTCTAGGATGTGTGAGTTTTTATTTTTTCAAAATGATCATGGACTTAAGCTCCATAAGATATTTGGATGCTAAGTCCAAGAGATTAGAAAGTTTAAGGATTTCTAACTTGTTTAATCTATGTTAATAAAGCTAGGATGTATTACTTTCATTTTTTCCAATATGGTCATGGACTTGAGCTCCATAAGATATTTGGATGCTAAGTCTAAGAGATTGGAATGTTTAAGTTTCCATTGTTTTCCAAGATGATCATGGATTTGAGCTCAATAAGATATTTGGATGTTAAGTCTAAGAGATTGGAATGTTTAAGTTTCCATTGTTTTTCAAAATGATCATGGACTTGAGCTCCATAAGATATTTGGATGCTAAGTTTAAGAGATTGGAAAGTTTAAGGATTTCTAACTTGTTTATTCTATGTTATTAAAGCTATGATGTATTACTTTCATTTTTCCAAGATAATCATGGACTTGAGCTCCATAAGATATTTGGATGCTAAGTCTAAGAGATTGAAATGTTTAATTTTCCATTGTTTTCCAAAATGATCATGGACTTGAGCTCCATAAGATATTTGAATGCTAAGTCTAAGAGATTGGAAAGTTTAAAGATTTCTAACCTATAAATCCTATGAAGGCCGAACCTAGAAGGTTATGAACCTAGGATACTTTGTTCTTTTTTTCCAAAATAATCATGGTTTTAAGCTCCTTAATACATATGGATGCTAAACCTAAGAGATTGGAAAGTTTAGTGAATGCTAGCCTATTTTACTAGCCTTGGCCGAATACCCTAAGTTTATAACTTAGTGGGATTTTAATTCAACTTTGTTAAGTGATCATTGTTTATGAACTCTTAACACTTAAGGATCATAAATCCATGAGTTGTATAATTTTTGGGAATCTCTAACCCTAAGAACTAGTCTTGGCCGAACCTATACCTTGTGGTTTAGTGTTCTTGTTTGATTTTAACTTGTGATTTTGTGTTCATAACCTTAGATTTCCATCGCGGAGGAAACGAGGATGTTCGTGGTATACCTCTTCGAGCATCTAATCTCCTTACCTTCATAGAAGGTGGAGTTAGTACTTAGTGGTGTGACAACGAGGAGCTTCGAGTTCTGGAGTCCGGTGATAACCCAGGTGGGGGAAAGAACCAACCTATCGTCGGAATGGATAAGTAGTAGATTATATAATAATTGTGTAGGGCGACCTAAACCCTACTAGTAGTCGAGTAATCGACAAGACCAAAATCACATTGGAAACCTTTTCTGAAAAACCAATGACGATTCGGGGATTGTAGGTTTATCGATATTAGGTTGATTTTATATTCTTGATGGTTGATTTGAGCTTATTACCTTTATTGAATTTCTTTTTGTGCTATGTTGGTGATATTGGAATATTTTGATTGATATTGTGTTATGCATGATCTGCCTGGTTTTTATTATTATGCTTAGTGGATTTTAAGCAAAGATATATATGTTGTCTACGAGATGATTGTTTTGGGTGTGAGGATAATGATGATTTAGAAGTTCCTAACTTAGATGATGTATGTTAAAGAGGTGTTATGGCATAGAATATGTGTCAAGTTCTAATGGAAGGTTAAGGCACTAGGATGTTGTTAAATTGGGTTAATAGGATTCAAGTATAGGTGTTGTTGTCCATGACCGTGTATTGGTAATATAATACACAAGGACAAAAGTGTATTGGTAATATAATACACCAAGACAAAAGTGTATTGGTAATATAATACGCAAGTACATCTGTGTATTGGTAATATAATACACCGTGTATTGGTAATATAATACTCGTAAAACACTTCTGTGTATTGGTAATATAATACACCGTGTATTGATAATTTAATACACGTAAAATCAAGAGTTCTCGCGAGACCACTTCCACCTTAACGGGAATGGGGGTGGAACACCTTAACGGGAATGGAGGTGTGCACTAGGTGGAACATCCTAACGGGAATGAGGGTGTGCCCCGATGCAAATGAGGGATGGTGACAGGAGTGGTAGTGGCACGATAATGTAAAGACATGGTGACAGGATTAGAGAGGTTACGTTAAAATAACGTGTCAGATTACCTGAGAGTAAGGGTAGAGGATGATATATATTAACCTGAGGATGATTCGTCAGTTATGTGTGTTGATTGTCTGTGACAATTACTGTATAGTTTACTATGACTCTTTTTCTCTTTTTGATGATAGAACTGTTTCTTATCCCCTGTATATTTCTGTATGTAGTATTTTATCTCCTTGTGGAAATGTACGAGAAGACCCTGTGGATGAGCATAACCGGGAGGCGTTCGATGGAACTCCCTACGAACCGGAGGCTGGAGGACGAGCTGTGACCCATGGTGATTAAGGTCTAGTTAGTTATGGCCAGTGCGTCTCGTGAGGCGTATTTTTATTATGTTTTCCGCTGTTTAACTTTTTGTCTAAGTATATGCCTGTGAGGGATCCTACTGATAGGATATCCTCAACAGTGTTTTGTAATATGCATGATATACTTATATTGTGATACGCCATTCTATATGAAGTTGTATACTTTATAAGTTAAGTTTTAATTTATACGTATTTTCACGTTAAGTGTGCGATTAAGTAATTAAATAATGAGGTTTTAATCTAATGACACAAAGAGGCACAACGGGGTGTCTCGCTAAAACTTTTTCTAGCCTCTCCCCCGATCCTAACTCGGTCACAGCTCGGCAAAGATCTGTACTTGTATTTGTCTGTCAATGATTATGCAATCAATGCAATAATCATCCAGGAAGAAGAAAAACAACATATGTCGATGCATTACATTAGTAGAATTCTGAAAGATGCAGAAACACGGTATCAAGTAATTGAAAAACTAGCCCTCTCCTTAATCATGGCAGCTCGGAGGTTACGACCTTACTTCCAGTCACACCAAGTTATAGTCAAAACAGATCATCTAATAAATCAGGTGCTCAGGAAACCCGATCTAGCCGGACAAATGATAGCTTGGTGAATAGAATTGTCCGAGTTCGGTTAGTAATATGAGTCGAGGGGACCGATGAAAGCACAATGCCTCTCTGACTTCATTGTCGAGCTCTCTTCTAAGCCGAGGTCAGGATCCTTCATCTGGATTCTATATGTTGATGGTTTATCTAACTTAAAGGGAAGCAGAGCTGGAATAATTCTTGAAGGTCTTGATGATCTAATCCTGGAACAATCTTTAAAGTTTGGGTTTACTGCTTCAAACAACCAAGCAGAATATGAAGCCCTTATTGTAGGACTGATGCTAGCTAAAGAGGTTAGAGTCAAAGAATTAAAATGCTGAAGTGAATCACAACTTGTAACATGACAAGTTTCGGGTGATTATCAAACAAAGAATCCCCAACTAACCAGGTATCTCTGCAAAGTTAATAGTCTAATTTCTGAATTTGATAATTTTACTATTGCACATATACCTCAGGAGGAAAATTCCAGGGCAAATCTGTTGTCTAAGTTGGCTAGCACCAAGAAAGCTGGCCAGCTAAGAACTTTAATTCAGGAGAATCTCCTCGAACCGAGCATAAAAAGTGCCGAGGTGATAATGACCAAGCACTATGATCGTGACTGGATGACACCAATTTGGGAATATTTAGCCTCTGACAAATTGCCCAGTGATCCTAAGGAGGCGAGGAGAATTCGTCTAAAATCTTACCATTACACCATCCGAGATAGAGAGCTGTACGGAAGAGTATTCTCCATGCCGTTAATAAAGTGCATAGCAAAGGAGCAATCCGAGTACTTAATGGATGAGATGCACCGAGGAATTTGTGGAATGCATTCAGGTGGCCGATCTCTTGCAGCTCTGTTCCTGCGAGCGGGGTTTTACTGGCTGACCATGAGATTGGATTGTGCTGCCTGGACTAATAGGCGTGAGCCTTGTCAGAAGTTCGCCAATGTAGCACGAGCTCCAGGTGAGGAGCTCCATTCCATGTTCTCGCCGTGGCCCTTTACTATGTGGGGGATGGATATAGTCGGTCCTTTCCCAGTTGCTAAAGGTCAAGTCAAGTTCTTGCTAGTAGGAGTAGACTACTTCACTAAGTGGATTGAAGCAGAACCATTAGCTACTATAGCAGCTAAAAAGGTTGAGTTTTGAATGGAAAAACATCATATGCAGGCATGGCCCCCCTTATGCAATTGTCACAGATAATGGAAAGCAATTCACCGATAAAGGGCTTAGAGAGTTCTACTCCAACCTCGGAATCAAACATAAAGTTACATCGGTTGAGCATCCACAAACAAACGGTCAAGCAGAAGCAGCCAACAGAGTCATTTTGAATGAGCTCAAGAGAAGGATAGGCCAATCAAAAGGGGCATGGGTTGAAGAATTACCAAGCATCCTCTGGGCTTACCATTGCTCACCGCAGTCTTCAACTGGTGAAACGCTATTCAAGCTAACCTATGGAACCGATGCAATGATTCCAGTTGAGCTCGGTGAACTCTCTTTCCGAAGACAGCATCATGACCAAAGTAAGAACGAAGAAGAAATCCGAGTTGAGTGTGACACCCTTCTACCCCGCATGTTAATATAAAACATTTACTTAAAAGAGGTAATTATAAAACATGCATTTATTTTTAAAAAAATAAAAACTTGGATAAAAGGTTTCACATCTCAACAAAAACAACGCGGAAATGACATAGTTTTAAAACAGTAAAACATAAACAAGACAGATAAAGAAAAACCCAACCCAGTACAAAGCCGGTATAACCAAAATCTGGATACATCATGGAAGCAAACTAAACAACTAACAAAACTAACAACTATAACTCAGCATTCTAACTAGAGTCGTGGCTCGTCAGAGTCACTCCTCCGGTGGCTGCTAACCGTCCTCTGCATAAGGAAATACATGCAACAGCAGAAACAAGAAAACAGGGAGTAAGAAATCATGTAAACACAACGGCATGGGAATATGGAATAAGATGAAAATACATCATAGCATGACATAGCAATATAACAACATACAATATTTATACATCATCATATAATACCGTAACAACATGTTAATCATCCAACATATGCTATGCAGTACAATGCAACCCTACTCCACTACTCCATCAGTGCATGTGGATCCAACTAACTCAGGAAGTCAACTTCGGAGTTACATATCAGTATCGACCAAAAAGCACCAACACCGGCAGTTCCCCAAACTATGGAGGAACCCCTTGGATAGCCGACGTATCATAACTGGATACGCCACCTCTGGGGCTCACGGTTCACCAAACCATGGGTGAACCACCTGACACTTGGGTCAGATCATCATAACTAGGACGACCTCCCCTATGTTGAATATCTCCCTCAACATCAACTCCAATGCTCTATGCAAATGGTACAACAACACACAAGACAACCACCTCCTTTGCTTGGGCCTAAAAGCACCCAAGACTTATCACCAACATCAACATTAACACCATAGACCCACACCGTGGGGTCAAGGCCCCCTTGACCAAAAAGCACCAAGATCCAACATAACAACATCTCGACCAAAAAGCATCGAGAGCACTTTGGCCAAAAAGTACCAAAGCGTGACAACATGCGGTAACCCATCGGGTACCGGCATAACCAACTTATTAGTCTTTGTTATCTTAAATAATCTTTAATTAAGTTATCTAACTTGTTATCATTTGATTAGTGTATTATTACATCATTTGGGGATAATTGGGTTAAACACCTCTTTAATTCATCAATCTTAAGTTCTGACCAACAGGGGGAAGCACGGGCGTACTAAACCCCCAGCACGGTCGTGCTGCCACTTAAGTGGAGCACGATCGTGCTCAATGCGTGGCCTGTTTTCCAGAATTTAACTGGGAGCACGACAGCACGGTCGTGCTCCTGAGCAGGGCCATACTGTTCTGAGTAGAATTTAACGTGTTCCTAGAGTTTAGGCTCTCTAATTCTCTCAAATCAGATCACAAGGTCTTAACTAAAACATTCGGCATAAAACTTCACCCCTCACTAACACAGTTCATGTCTTATGAAGCTTGGGAAATTAATCCCTTAATTCCTATGTTAACTAAGAGTCCTAATTAAGTCAATTAGAATCTTATTAATATGTTCAACATAACGGTAACATCATCATCAACAACATATCCAGTCAATGTGATCAACATAATCCATGTCATAACAACAACATTCATAATCATGGGTATTCATACCAATTCAACCAAAACTCATGGCATAAGACAATTCAATAGGCATACCACATCATGAACAACTCAATAATTATAACAAATAGGCATACCAATTAATCCAATTAAACATATAAACAATTCAGTCATACAGGCAGATCATGGCATCAATACATTATAACGCCAATAAACGGGGCTATGGGAACCCCTCATCTTACGCTACTCCCTAGCCTAGTGTATACACTATTCTTCTCCCATACCTGGTACGATGTTCACGTTTCAAAAGAAGAAAGAAGATCCACTAGGGTCCCGTCTCACCAGCGCTTGTCTACAACCTCAAGGATGCCAAAGAGACACTTTGGTTCAACTCTAAGATCAAGAAATCAAAAGGAAGAGATCAAGAACTTGAAAGGAAGAACACAAGGGTAGAGGTGCACGGATTTTAACTTTTCTGAAGTCCCAAACAGCAAGCACAACAAACCCCTATTCGTAGCGATGTTCTCCTATCAAGAAGCAAAGAAAGAACAAGCAGCAAGAACGGGTTCCCTAAAGAGAGTTTTAGGGAGAAAAATCATAAGGATTCAAAGGGGAAGGAGGGAGGCAGTTTTATGAGTGTTGGGGTCATGTAAACTAGGTTTAGGTCGAGTCTAATGGTATATATATGAGTTTGGGTCGTAACGGGTTCCTATTTTAGCCCAAACTATATACAGTTTGGTATTTTGACCATAATTTGAGCTACAAGTTTCCGATTGAGTCGTTCTTGATGTCGTTAGAAAGCTCATAGAAATATATACAAATTAATATATGATGATCGAATCCTAAATCGGAGTCTAAGATGGTCAAAAGTTCGATGGAAGTTTAGCGACAGATTTGGTAGTTATTCCTAGATAGGATCCTTAGGAAATTATGATAAGATCTTAAGATATAAACAAAAAGAGGATGATCCTATATTGATAAGGACTCAAATCTAATTGGTTGAGGGGATAAAATCTAAGAATGACACTATCTCTATTTAAATACTAAATCACACGATATCTTATCATATCATTCTTAATCACTTATTATTAATAAAATCACATATCATATATTAACATATAAAATCAAACATTAATAGACACATTCTCATATTAATGCAAATAATCATATATTAATATACATATTATCATATACAATAATATACACACACACACACACACGCACACACACACACACACACACACACACACACACATATAAATATCAAACATAAATATGCCAAAACTAAGACATATAAACATAAGGGTGAATCTTGAGGTGTTACATTCAGCTCGACATGGTTGAGGAAGTCCTAGATGAGATAAAAGTCAGAGAATAACTATGCAAGCAGAAAGCAACTCGAAAGTACAACTCGAGGTTGCAGCCAACGGAATTTGTGCAAGGTGACTTAGTGCTGAGATTGCGAAACGATGCGAGAAAAGACTCCAAAGAGGGTAAGCTCGCAGGAAACTGGTCTGACCCATTCAGAATAGTTGAAAATCTAGGAAATGGTGCTTATAGGCTAGAAGAGTTGTCAGGAAAGGTTGTTCCAAGAACATGGAACACTTCCCACCTTAAGTTTTATTTTAGTTAAACTTATGTAAGTAGGTGATGTACTCTTTTTCCTACCCCGGTCTTTTTCCCACGAGGTTTTGGCCAGGAAGGTTTTAATGAGGCACACCCAGAAAAATAAATAAATAGAATCATTTTCATTTGCAATATCGAGCAAGAATACTGTTATATGGTCAAAAATTTATTTATGAAAAACTAAAGATCTAAAAAGGTTGACCGAGCTGAGGTCAAAATGCCGAACCTAAAAAGGTAAAAATTAAAGATCTAAAAAGGTTGACCGAGCTAAAATTGACCGAACCAAGGTCAAAATGTCGAACCTAAAATGGTAAACAACATCTAAAGGTAGTTAAAAGCCTAAAAAGGTTGACCGAGCTAAAATCGACCGAGTTGAATTCGAAACGCCGGACCTAAAAAGGTAGTTAAAAGCCTAAAAAGGTTCACCGAGCTAAAATCGACCAAGTTGAAGTCGAAACGCCGAACCTAAAAGGGTAAAATTGAAGATCTAAAAAGGTTGACCAAGATAAAATCGACCGAGTTGAAGTCGAAAGGCCGAACCTAAAGAGGCAAAAACTAAATGCCTAAAAAGGTAATTAAAAACCTAAAGAGGTAATCCGAGCTAAATCGAAATGCTAAGCTAAAATGGCTGATGCCGCAACCAAAAAGAAAACTTGTTTTATTTTTTTAGAGAATAAACATGGAGTGGTCACCAACTTTATTTAATTTCGGGAAAGTTGAAAAACCCTTTAAAAAAACTTTGGGTTCGGGAGTCGATTGCGTCTAGGGAAGGCATTGAAACTTAACCCCACGGCACCCTAGAACAACCATAAAAATGGTTACCCAAAATTAGTTGTGTAAATTATTAGTAACTTTGAAAATATTTGTTTTACCCCGAAAATCATTTAAAGGAACAAAAAACATTTTTAGTTGTGAGATATTTTGCATTTTTCATCGGTTTTATGTTTGTGAAATTTTTTGATTAAACCTAAATGAGATTGAACATAGTACGTAAGTCCACAGGACAACCTCATAATCTAAAGGATTGAGCATGACACTTGTCATAGACCAACCCAAAAATAACATTGATTTAATTAAGTATTTAGAAAAATGCCACATAGGAATTAGGAAGAGATATGTTATTTCATGATCTCATTTTTTATTTTATTCTACCTTTTTGATTAAATGTTAAGAAGTCATAAATAGGTTGAACATGGCACATAAGTCCATAGGGCAACCTTTATTCTAAGGGATTGAATATGGCAACCAAGTCCATAGGCCATCCCTAAATAAAACAAGTTCAATTATTTGTTTATCTAGAGGCAATTTACTTTATTTTGTAAAAAGGGAACAAACCGGTTGAAGGGGAGTTAAGTGATCATCTTTTATTTTTACGTAAAAAATAGTTTTGCCTTATGAAAATAGAACAAAAATGAAACATTTTAAGTGTTTAGCAACAGTATAGCCATATGAAGATTACTAGTGTATCATGCATTTCAGTATACGACAGCAAACAATTAAATATGAACCCTGGGACACACCATTTCAGAAACAGACATAAGAATTCATATAGCAAACATCATACTAACTCATTCAGTTTCAATATCCATAGATTTTCTTTTTGTCATAAATAGAGACACATAAAAATAAGAATATCAAGAGAAACTCATGAATAATATCAACAAAGAGAACAAGGATTACCAAATGAGAGCAGAATAACAATGATTTTGCTTTCCCCCAGTAGTAAAATTTTAAGATCAAAACCCTTACATTTTAGTTTCACTGACTCTTTTAACTATCTCTTCTTCTGAAAATTTGGAACCACTCTTATGACAGAGAAGAGAAAAAAAAACTCAAATCCCTAATCGAATTTCTTCACAAAGAAAATATCAGATAAAAATATCTCTCTCCCTCTATCTTTGTATCCTTCCTCCGTATCTCCCCCTCTTTTTTCGTCCTCTCCTTTCTTTTCGTTCTTCCCCCTCTCCTTTTAAAGATGGAGGAGAGGGCTTCATGCTTCTCCTTACCTAGCGGCTTCAAGGTTGGTCCCACGAAATCCGGAGCTTGACCGATTCTGAGCAGAGATCGCTTGTGTCCAGATGGAGGTGACGCGAGCAGAGGAAAGGAGACGATTTGATGTGTTGTTTGCTTGTTTGTGGTGCGGTTAAGAGAGTGGAGGAGATGAAGAAGAAGACGGACCAATGGGTAGAGGAGGAGTAGGGGTGGTTGGAGAGTGGAGGAGATGAGGAAGAAGAAGGACCAATGGGTAAAAGAGGTGTAGGGGTGATAAGCCTCTGGCTCATCTAGTTTTATGGCTAGTATGACCATGGTTTTGTGCTATTTTTATCCCGTTTTCACCCAAATTAGACTCGATTGTCCTCGAGCAATGTTTTGAGTCCTTTAAGTAGTTTTAGGTTAATTTAGCCAGTTTGGAGTCAAATAATGTACTTATGGCTATTTCTTTGTTTTCAGGTTAACTTATGAGTTAAGGGAATAAAGAAACAGGGAAATTTCAATCCTGGAGGTGTTCGCCCCGCGAGTGTCCATTCGCCTCGCGAACATGAAACCAAACTGAACAATGAGAATGTCATCCTCTCTCGGTTCACCCCGCGAACAACACCTCGCCTTGCGACCACTGAAGGTCGACTGTTCCCGAAAAAATGCAAGATTTCGTGTCGCCTCGCGAATCCAAGTATCGCCTCGCGAGACCAAGACCAGAAGCCATGACTCTTCCATTCCTCGCCACGCGAGCCGCATTCTCCCCCGCGAGAAGACCAAACGTTGCAGACTCTTCATAATATTCGCCTCGCGAGTGATGGTTCGCCTCGCGAGAAGGCGCAGTTCCTGAAAGATATAAATGGCTGTTCTGGGCAGATTAGAAAACAACTTTTGATTCTCCATTGTTTTTACATATTTTCTGGGTGTATTTCGTTTTTATGGAGAACGAATTTTCTTGGATTAGTCTACTGTAATCGATTTCCACTGCACTTGAGGTTCTGTAATTCATGTTTTGTATGCTTTTCCCTTTTCAATGCTATGCTATATATTTCTGTTTGCTTAATTCAGGAGTGTATAGTGTTGTGTTGATTTATTTCAGTGATGTTATGTTCCTATATTTAATCGTGTTTGCTTAATTCGCGTGTGTTCAATTCGTGTTCACTTAGTTCACGAAGGGCTTTACCCCGTTTGCTTAATTCGGGAATAGGAACATATATCTCGTAGTAGTGATTTCGCTTGTTAATTGTTGCTACAACCGAAAGGGGATTAGAATCTGCTTAGGGCTTGTAGTTTACACGAACCGATGATAGTTGGGAAATCGGGAACAGTAGATTAATCGTCTTTAGCTATTTGATAATCTTTTAAACTGATCTGTTTTTATTGCTCTGTTATTGCTTTGTTTTCCAATTGAATTTCAAACCACCCCCCCCCCCCCCCCAAAAAAAAAATAATGATTTTTGTGGTAAATAACAAGTCAAGAGTCCTTGTGAGACGATATCCGAGTTGTCGCTTCCTAAACTACAGTTTTATAAACCCGCTCACTTTTTGGCGCGTGCGCGACAGCGCGTTCAAAAATTGGCGCCGTTGCCGGGGACTCTTGTTTGTTATTTTCGCATTTTTTTGTTTCCTTTATTTTCGTTTTTTTTGTTTTGAATTAGTCTGGCTACTAGGTCTACTTGCCCTGACTTGTGTGATTTTGATCCTGAAATTGAAAGAACACTACACACACGCTGTAGAGCAATTCGGGATAGTACTAGTAGTGATTCTAATTCTAAAACTGTTTTTGATAACATGGGTGACCAAAGGACATTAAGACAGCTTGCTGCCCCTGATGTTAATTATAATGGCTTGTGTATTGAATATGCTGGTGCTGTTACTCCCTTTGAATTAAAATCTGGTCTAACACATTTGTTGCCAAGGTTCAGTGGTCTTGCAGGTGAGGATCCACATAAGCATCTGAAGGAATTCCAAGTTGTCTGCTCTACACCCTTGAGGCCAGAAGGAATAACTGAAGATCACATAAAGCTGAGAGCCTTCCCGTTTTTACTACAGGGAGCTGCAAAGGATTGACTGTTATATCTTAAGCCAAACTCTGTTACCACCTGGACCGATTTGAAGAAGGTTTTCTTAGAGAAATATTTTCCTGCCTCCAGAGCTGCATCAATCAGGAAGGAAATATGTGGCATCAGACAAGGCAATGAGTCATTGGCTGAGTATTGGGAGAGATTCAAGCAGTTGGTATCCAGTTGCCCTCAGCATCAGATTTCCGAGCAACTTCTTATTCAGTATTTTTATGAAGGGTTACTACCGATGGATAGAAATATTTTGGATGCTGCTAGTGGGGGAGCACTTGTTGATAAGACCCCAGCTGTTTCCAAGCAATTGATTGAAAATATGTCACTGAACTCCCAGCAGTTTACTACCAGGAGAAATTCTGTTGAGATAAGAGGTTTGAATGAGGTCCATAGCTCTTCTTATAACCAGGCCCTTGAGAATAGACTTGATGAGCTCACTTCTTTGGTAAAGCAAATGGCAACGGATAGGGTTCAGCCGGCAAGGTTGTGTGGCATGTACAGTTCTCCTGAGCACCCATATGATGCATGCCATATTCTGAAAGAAGGGTCAGTTACTGAATTGTCTCAAGCTTATGCAGTCCATCCTTACAATCAAGGCAATAATCAGAACCGGTACGGCGTTCCTGACCTCTCCACAAATAGGTACCACCCCAACTGGAGGAATCATCCTAACCTTCGGCATGGGAACTCATCCCAACAACAACCGATGGCACCACCACAGGATCCTTCTCAAGTGACCACTTCTGCACCCTCCGAACCTTCCCTAGAGGACATGATCAAGCAATTGGCTGCAAACAATCTCCAGTTTCAGCAGCAAGCAAATACTAGTGTTCAGACTTTGAACACACAGATTGGACAGTTTTAGCAGCGAACGGATGCTACCATTCAGACCTTGCAGACACAGATTGGACAGCTTGCCACTTCCACGAACAACATACAGCAAGCTCAAGGATCAACCCAACTACCTGCACAGACAGTGATGAATCCCAATGTTTCCAATCCTAATGTGAGTGCCATTTCTTTGAGATCTGGAAGAGTGGTCGAGGCAACCCCTGAAAAAATGAAGAAACTGTTGAGGTAACTCCTGAGCCTTCTGTTGATGTTGAAGCTGAGAGAGTGTACATACCACCGATCCCTTTCCCAGAAAGAGTACAGAAAAATAAGAAGATTGGTGGGGAAGACAAGGAGAGGGAAATTCTAGATGTGTTCAGAAAGGTGGCGGTGAATATTCCCCTGTTGGATGTGATCAAGCAGGTGCCCAAGTATGCAAAATTTCTGAAGGATTTATGCACCCACAAGAGGAAGTTGAAGGGTAATGAGAGAGTTAATCTAGGGAGAAATGTTTCAGCCCTTATTCAGCCTAAGCCTGCACCAGAAAGAGTTACTGTTTCAGCCCCCACTCAGGCATTACCACAGAAGTGCAAGGATTCGGGCACTTTTACTATTCCATGCACTATTGGGGACAGCAAATTTGAAAATTGCATGTTGGATTTGGGAGCCTCGATAAATGTCATACCCACCTCTATTTTCAATAACCTTGATCTTGGTCCCTTGCAGTATACAGGTCTCACTATCCAGTTGGCCAACAGGACCAGTGCCCGCCCCATGGGAATGGTAGAAGATGTGCTGGTACAAGTTGATGAGTTGATTTTCCCTGCTGACTTCTACATCCTAGACATGGCAGGAGAGACAAATTCAAGTAGATCACCAATCATCCTGGGCAGACCATTCATGAAGACAGCCAAGACAAAGATTGATGTTGATGATGGAACCATGTCCATGGAGTTTGGTGATATTGTGGCAAGGTTTAACATCTTTGATGCTATGAAGCACCCCTTGGAAGAGCACTCTGTTTTCCGAATAGAGTTGCTCTATGAGATTATTGATGACACCTGTGCTGACTTGGGTTCTGATTTTCCATTTGTTGCTGGCTTTGATGATATTCATTCATGTACTGACTGTACCGACACTAACCCTTGTGCTGTTTGTGCTGAGTTTCTTGATTCTACTTTGCAGGGTGATAGTGTGAGTGAAGCTGTCTGTTCAGCCGAAGTTCTTGACCTCATGGCTGCTCCGAATATACCATCCATTGAGCAGCCACCCTCCTTAGAGCTCAAGCCACTTCCTGGGAACCTGAAGTATGCTTACTTGGAGACGAATGAAAAACTTCCAGTCATTATCTCTTCCAAACTTGACTCTGACCAGGAAGCTAAACTATTGGAGGTTCTGAAGAAGCACAAGAAGGCGATTGGGTGGACCTTGGCTGACATCCCAGGAATTAGCCCCTCCAGATGTATGCATAGAATTCTGTTGGAGGATGGGGCTAAACCAGTTAGGCAGCCCCAAAGGCGGCTCAATCCATTGATTCTGGATGTTGTGAAGAAAGAGGTGACTAAACTTCTGTAGGCGGGTATCATATACCCCATCTCTGATAGTACTTGGGTAAGTCCAGTGCAATTTGTACCCAAGAAGTCCGACCTCACAGTGGTAAGAAATGATAATAATGAGCTTGTTCCCACTAGAGTCCAGAATAGCTGGCGAGTCTGTATAGATTATAGGAAGTTGAACCAGGCCACCAGAAAGGATCACTTTCCTTTGTCATTCATCGATCAGATGCTCGAACGGCTGGCTGGTAAATCTCATTACTGTTTTCTTGATGGCTTTTCCGGGTACTTCCAGATCCATATTGAACCAGAGGATCAAGAAAAGACCACTTTCACGTGCCCCTTCGGCACGTTTACCTATAGGAGGATGCCATTTGGCCTTTGTAATGCTCCTGGCACTTTCCAAAGATGCATGCTTAGCATTTTTACTGAATTTAATGAAAATTGCATGGAAGTGTTCATGGATGATTTCACTGTATATGGTTCCTCATTTGATGCATGCTTGCATAGTCTGAGTTTGATTCTAGAAAGATGCATTGAAACTGACTTGGTTTTGAACTATGAAAAGTGTCACTTTATGGTAGAACAGGGGATTGTTTTGGGTCATGTTATTTCTAAAGAGGGTATTTCAGTAGATCCTGCAAAAATTGATGTGATCTCTACATTGCCTTATCCATCTTGCGTTCGCGAGATTCGTTCTTTTCATGGTCATGCAGGTTTCTACAGGCGCTTCATTAAGGACTTCAGCAAGATAGCTCTTCCTTTGTCAAACCTGCTGAAGAATGATGCCATGTTCCACTTTGATGACAACTGCAAGAAGGCATTTGACTACCTGAAAAGAGCATTGACCTCTACCCCCATCATCCAGCCCCCTGACTGGACCCTCCCTTTTGAGCTCATGTGTGATGCTTCTAACTATGCTGTGGGAGCGGTCCTGGCACAAAGGGTGGGCAAGGCTGCCCATGTCATTCATTATGCTTCTAGGACTTTAGATGCTGCACAATCAAATTACACCACCACTGAAAAGGAACTTCTAGCTGTTGTATTTGCACTTGATAAATTTAGGTCATATTTGCTAGGTTCCAAGGTTATTGTTTTTACTAACCATGCAGCTCTGAAGTACCTGTTGAAGAAACCAGAGGCGAAGCCGAGATTGATTCGGTGGATGCTGTTGCTCCAAGAGTTTAATGTGGAGATAAAAGACAAGAGTGGAGTTGAATATTTGGTAGCTGATCACTTGAACCGAATAGCAAGGGATGAGGATCCTTCTCCCATCCATGATGATTTTCCTGATGAGCAACTTCTACATCTGCATGGGGAAACTCCTTGGTTTGCTGACATTGTTAACTATCTTGTTTCTGGTGTTTTTCCTACAGATGCAACTAGATCACAGAACCACAAACTCAAGAGTGATTCTAAGTACTATGTGTGGGATGATCCGTACCTTTGGAAGTTTTGCAGTGATCAGGTTATTTGGAGGTGTGTCCCGGACTATGAGATCGAGTCCATCTTGCACTTTTCTCATGCCTCTCAAGTAGGGGGACACTTTGGACCACAGAGGACAGCAAGAAAAGTCCTAGATTCTGGGTTCTACTGGCCCACCATTTTTAGAGATGCCTATGAGGTCTATCGGACTTGTACGGAGTGTCAAACAGCAGGCCCTGCCATTACTCGTAGGAGTGAAATGCCTCAGCAGCCCATGCTCTTCTGTGAGGTTTTCGATGTGTGGGGAATCGACTTTATGGGTCCTTTCCCTGCATCTTTTGGTTTTCTATACATTCTTTTGGCTGTTGACTATGTTTCAAAGTGGGTGGAAGCTATCCCCACTAGGACTAACGATGCTAAATTTGTTTCAAAATTTATTAGGTCCAATATTTTTTGCAGGTTTGGCATACCTCGAGCTATCATCAGTGACCAGGGCACTCACTTCTGCAACCGCACCATGGAAGCTCTACTCCGAAAGTATGGAGTTGTGCATAGAGTCTCCACTGCTTACCATCCCCAGACCAATGACCAGGCTGAGATATCAAACCGGGAGATCAAGCAGATCCTAGAGAAAATGGTGCAACCGAATAGGAAAGACTGGAGCCGCCGTCTAGACGACGCACTGTGGGCTCAGAGGACCGCTTTCAAGACGCCAATAGGAATGTCCCCCTTTCGGATTGTATTTGGTAAGGCATGTCACCTCCCGGTGGAAGTTGAGCACCGTGCATATTGGGCAGTCAAGTGCTGCAACTTGGAAATGAAGAAAGCTGGTATTGAAAGGAAACTCAAGTTGCAAGCAGACTTGAGGAGCTTAGGCTAGAAGCCTATGAAAGCTCCCGGATTTATAAAGAGAAAACAAAACATTTTCATGATAGGATGATTGCTAGGAAAGAATTTTTCAGTGGGCCAAAGAAGTCTTCTTGTTTAACTCCCTTTGAAATTGATGGTCGGGAAACTTAGGTCCAAGTGGATTGGACCATTTGTTGTTACTAATGTTTTTCCTTATGGTGCAGTAGAGATTAAAAGTGCAGGTAGCAACAAGGCCTTCAAGGTTAAGGGGCAGAGGTTGAAGCCGTTCCATGAGAGTTCGGTGCCTGCGGATGCTAATGTTGAGGAGCTTTCCTTGGAAGCTCCCACCTACACTGCCACTTGATCAGGGAGAACCCTTTCCTTTTCCTCACTCTGATTTTATAGTTATGTTGTTTCATTGGGGACAATGTATGTTTTAAGTGTGGGGGAGGGAACCAATTGTAGTTTTGTTTTGTGTCTCGATTTGTTTTTCTTTTAGCTCTTGAATAAATTGTGTAAGTCTTTGGTCGGTGAGCTTGATTGGTTTTGATTGATTTTACACAGATTGATTGCATGAATTATGTGATGATTCCCCCTAGGTTGAATTTTTTTTTTTGAAAAGTGATCCCAATGTGATTGAAAACTGAACTTTGAGATATTTCATTGTGATTGCATGATTTATGATAAGTTTGGGGTGATAGGATGCACACACTAGGGATAGAATCTCGGTCAAACAATTTGCAAAAATGTTCAGGTGAGGATTTGAACCTCCAACATGTTTTTAACTGTGTGAATCACCTTTCAAGTTGCACTTTCCCGAATTTGCTTGAATCTCTTTATGGTTTGCATGTCTATGTGTTTGCTTCAAATGATTTAGGCAGATTTTCTTTGTAAATAACCACTTGGCCTAAATTGAACCATTCCTAATGCATGTTCCTTTGTTAGCCCCTTTGAGCCTAATTAGCCTGTTAATTCTTGATAACCCTATGTTATGAGCCTAAAATCTGGAAAAACCATGTTAACCCGATCTTAGGATTATGAGAGCATGGATGCTTAGCAAGAGAATGGTTGCAAGAAACTAAGTTTGGGGTGGCTACAAGGATGTGACATGTCATTCTGGATTGAGAAAAAGGAAAAAAATAATAAAAAAAAGGTTAGAGCCAAAGGCAAGAAAAAAAAAAGAAAAAAAAAGTACAAAAATTTCAAAAATTTCAAAAAGGATATTGAAAGAAAAGAGGTTGTAGTCACCCAAAGTAAAAATAAGAATGAGAAAAGGAACTTGAGTAGGAATTCAATGTGATAAAAAGTTTCATGCTCTCTTAGTTCCTAGGGACTTCAGCCCAGTACCTTTGTATATCCTACCCTTAGCCAGGCCCCATTACAACCTTAAAAGACCTTTTGATGTTGCATGCATGTTTTCTGTGGGAACCATTTTGAGATGAAAATCAAATTCATGGGAAGTGCTCTTAAAAGTGAAATTGAGTGAAATGTTGATAACCTAGACAAACTGAGCGGATGAGTGAAACACTAAAAACCCTCGTGAGGAAGGCAATTGTTTGAATTTGGTGATCTCCCTCTTGTTTGAAAGGGGGGAACATTGAAGGAAAAATCATTTTGGTGAATTGCTTGAAATTTGTGCAAAGTTGATTGAATCTTTAAGCTTGCCATGTCTTGAGTCTTTTTTAGTTTTTGAGTTTTAGTTTGCTTGGGGACAAACAAAGTTTAAGTTTGGGGTATTTTGATAAGCCTCTGGCTCATCTAGTTTTATGGCTAGTATGACCATGGTTTTGTGCTATTTTTATCCCGTTTTCACCCAAATTAGACTCGATTGTCCTCGAGCAATGTTTTGAGTCCTTTAAGTAGTTTTAGGTTAATTTAGCCAGTTTGGAGTCAAATAATATACTTATGGCTATTTCTTTGTTTTCAGGTTAACTTATGAGTTAAGGGAATAAAGAAACAGGGAAATTTCAATCCTGGAGGTGTTCGCCCCGCGAGTGTCCATTCGCCTCTCGAACCTGAAACCAGCCTGAACAGCAGAATGTCATCCTCTCTGGTTCGCCCCGCGAACAACACCTCGCCTCGCGACCCTGAAGACTGACTGTTCCAGAAAAATGCAAGATTTCTGTGTCGCCTCGCGAATCCAAGTATCGCCTCGCGAGACTGAAGACCAGAAGCCATGACTCTTCCATTCCTCGCCACGCGAGCCGTACTTCGCCCCGCGAGAAGACCAAACGTTGCAGACTCTTCATAATATTCGCCTCGCGAGTGATGGTTCGCCTCGCGAGAAGGCGCAGTTCCTGAAAGATATAAATGGCTGTTCTAGGCAGATTAGAAAACAACTTTTGATTCTCCATTGTTTTTACATATTTTCTTGGTGTATTTCGTTTTTATGGAGAACTAATTTTCTTGGATTAGTCTACTGTAATCGATTTCTGATAAGCCTTTGGCTTATCTAGTTTTATGACTAGATGAACTAGGGGTTTATGTGCCAATTTATTCGAGTTCACTCTCGTTTTCGCCCAAATTTGCCTTGTTTTGTTCCTAAGTTGGACTTTGACTCGTTTTGCGTCTTTTGTGTAGTTTTTAGATTATTTTGGATAGAATTACGCTTGTGGTTGCTTGTGTTGTTTTCAGGTCCATAAGTGAAGCTCTAAGAATTAAGGAAAGTCAAGAAATAGTGGAGATTGCCATTCTGGAGATTCTCGCCCCGCGAGAGGAAGCTCGCCCCGCGAGAGTTTGAAGACCCGGAAGACAGAGAGACCATCACGGCCTAGCCGTGATTCACATCACGGGCCGTGACGGGAAGGTTCGCGTCACGAGACGTCCTTCGCGTCGCGAGTGTGTGAACTCCAGAATAGCACCATAGTCAGAGACCATCACGGCCTTGACCTGATGTATATCACGGCCGTGACCTAAATGCCACACAAGTCAGAGATCATCACGGCCTAGCCGTGATGTGTATCACGGCCGTGACCCAAAATCCACACAAGACAGAGAACATCACGGCTTGGCCGTGATTCACATCACGGGCCGTGACAAGAGGACTCGCGTCGCGAGACATCCTTCGCGTCGCGAATGTTCAAATTCCAGAAGTGCGCCAGAAGCAGAAGCCATCACGGCCTGGCCGTGATGGCCATCACGGCCGTGACGCGTGGCCTCCTTATAAATAGAGCAGATCAGAACAGAAAAGAGGACTTTTTGGATCAGAATTTTCAGAGACCTTTTGTAACCCTTGTTCTGGGATTTCTTCTTTTCTTCTCCTCTCTTAATTCTTAGGCTTAGGATGAATCCCGATTGTACGTGCGTTGTTGTTACGGACATGAGGAACTAATCCTCTTGTCTAAGGGATCGATGAAGCCACCTATGGCGGCATAGTATTCATGTGATGTAATTCTCTCTCTCTTAATTCAATTATTGTTTTTTTCAATTCTGATTTCATTGTGTTGGTTATATGCTTGCGTAATCAACTTGTTAAACGTGTATGAGACCGAGAGGCGATTCGCGTTTCAGAACTTGAATTGGGAACATCGATCGAGTGTTGCACGAGAGTGAATAGGAGATCGATGCAACTCTTAGGGAACAAGAATTAATAGAATTCGAGATTAGGGTTAAGAGACCTAGGAAGTAATTAACTCAAATCATCGAAAACGTCCTATTGAGCACGACAGTGGATATAGGAGAATTTAGGGTCCCGTTGACACTAAAATTGAACCTAGGGAGGAGAACAATATCACTTGGGTACTTTGCATGATTGGGTAGGTGGATTCGAAACCTTAGATGCTTTTATTTCTGAATTTAATCACCATAGCGTTATTTGAATCGATTCTTGAATTTGCGATCTCAATCTCTTTCTCTCAACCACCTTCTATTGCTTAACCAACGTATCGGATTTCTTGACAATTTAGTCGAATTGGTAACCCAATCCTTGTGTTCGACCTCGGTAGAATCTTACCGTGTTTTTATTACTTGCGACGACCCGGTACACTTGCCGGAGTCACAACAAGTTTTTGGCGCCGTTGCCGGGGATTGGCACAACCAATTTTCCTAATTTTTAGGAAATTCGGCTGTTTGGTTAAGCTGACTTTTAGTTTTATTTTATTTTATTTAATTGTTATTATTTTTCTCTGCTTCTTTGATTCCACTTGGTCTTTGCCTGTTTTTGTATGCGAGGTACCCTCCTACAAGAGGACTTGCTATTTGATTCCGAGATCACCAGGACCGAGAGGCAATTAAGAAAAGAGGCCAGAGAAAGGAAGAGGTTGGAAGCAATTAAAATAGAGGGCATGGCTGAAGAAAATCCTCCTCCTCCTCCTCGTTACAAGCCTCTCTTTGAGTACGATCTACCAAGCTTGGTAGATTGTGACTCTTCTATTGTGAGGGGCAACCTGAACACAGACTCCTTCAGAGTTGAAGCATGTGTCACATTCCACCTCGGGAGAATCGGTTTGATGGGAGTGGCAAACAGACCCGCATAGACATATCACTCGCTTCCGGAAGCTTGTGACTTGCGTAAGACCAGGGAGTCTCTCAGGATGAGTTTCGCATGCGGCTTTTCCCTCTTTCTCTTAGGGATGTCGCTCGCGATTGGGTTGACAGCTTGGATAGGAACAGCATCAGAACTTGGGAGCAAATGGCACAGAAATTCCTAACCAAATACTTCCCTCCTCAGAAGGCGGCACAAGCAAGAATAGCCGTCACATCATTCAGGCAAACGGAGGATGAAACCTACAATGAAGCATGGGAGAGGTACAATGGTTTATTGAGAAGATGTCCCTCTGCGTTCTTTGACCCTGTTTCCAAAGTGCAGCATTTCTTTAATGGGTTGAGGGGACGCTATCAGATGAACTCGTGATGCCGCATGGCGGGTTCCTTTGTATATTTATCTACTGAGGACGGATGGGCACTTGTTAGAGAAGATATCATATAATGATTACAACCGTGGTAGGGAGACCTCGAGTGGAATCGGTTCGGGACAATGGAAGCCATTTTAAAGCAAAACAGACTTTTGAAGATGCGAGAATGAGGCTTTGTCTGCGGGAACAAGAGGGTTAATGCGATACACGAGGGAATGCCTCCTGGTTGTGCAAATTGCAATGGAAATCATGACACTCAGAATTGCCCGCTAAATTTCCCTCAAGAACATGTGGACTCTTGCCACAACTTCTATGACACTTGTGCCCTAGAACAATTATCGGAGGAACAATCGAAATCGAAATAGGGGCTACATGAGAAGAGACCATCCGGGATTTGCTTGGAGTGATGTTAATGGTGGTCTAGCCGGTCAACAACACCCTCAACAGAATTGGCAACAACCTCAACAGTGGTCTCGAGACCGAACATTGGAATTCAGCAGCGCAATACTCAGCAGCTCCTCCTCCGGCCTAATCGATTCTGCAAATATCGATGGTGGAAGACAACAGTGGGGAGCTGGCCTTTGAAAAGATGACCGGGACAGTTGAGAAGCTGTCAACCTATACATACACAGCTTTAGAGAAAGTGAATGCGTCAGTTGACAAGTTGGCAGCTCATACAGGTCAGCAATTCACAATCTAGAGACGCAGGTTGCTCACTTTCGCAAGGCAACTTAATGAGCGTCTCCCGTGCACTCTCCCAGGTGACACCGAGAACAACCCGAAGAACCAATGCAATGCCATCACAACTAGAAGCGGAAGGGTGTTGAAACCTAGCAGGGGTACCACTAGTTCTCAGAATGACAAGGGCACGGAACAACTACCCGTTGAGGAAGAGCAACCAGAGATAGAAAGGTTGGCAAGTGACAAGGCACCGGAGCAAGGGGGAAGGCTGAAGCTTGTAGATGAAGAGTTCCGAAAGAAGAAATGGGTTGAACCCCAAGACCTCCCTCCTTACATGAAGGTACCGTATCCGGAAAGATTGAAGAAGCCTCAACAGGATAAGCAGTTCAACAGATTCCTTGATGTCTTCCGCAAGCTTCAGATTAACATTCCATTTGCGGAAGCCTTGGAACAGATGCCATCATATGCCCGGTTTATGAAGGAGCTTCTCACCAAGAAGCGGAGGATAGTAGATGAAGAAACGGTTGCTTTGACCGAGGAGTGTAGTGCCATTCTTCGTAGAAAACTACCTCCAAAGTTGAAGGATCCCTGGTTCTTTTTCGATACCATGCACCATTGGGGGATGACCGTAGGGAAGGCATTATGTGATATAGGGGCAAGCATCAACTTGATGCCCCTCTCTATGATGAAGAGGTTGGGGATCCAAGAAGTTAAGGATACACGGATGTCGCTCCAACTGGCCGACCGCTCTATAAAATTTCCTTATGGGGTGGTCGAAGACTTGTTGGTGAAGGTGGACAAGCTTATATTTCCGGCGGACTTTGTAGTGCTTGATATGGACGAAGACGCCGAGGTTCCTCTCATATTGGGTAGGCCCTTCTTGGCCACTGGGGGTGCCTTGATAGATGTGCGGCAAGGGAAACTCACTCTAAGGGTGCAAGATGATGAGGTAGTCTTCAATCTCTTTGAAGCAATGAAGCACCCTGCAGAGAGGTCGGAAGTGTATCGAGTGGATGTGATGGACCCAACTGAAAAGGTGAAAACAACTCGAGGAGACCATGATCCTTCTTTTGCAACAAGATTCGGTAGAATCTCATGAGAAAGACAGTGAGGAAAAAGGCCCTGCGGGGGATGAGGTCTACCTTGAGTGGCTACGAGACATGGAACCCACACCGAGTCTCCCAAGGGAAGAATGCGCAAGGCAAGAACTCAGCAGCAAAGGAATGAAAAAGAAGGGTAAAGCACCAAGGTTGAAGGGTGGCACAACCCAGGGTGGCACAACCGTGGTGGTCAGTACAGGCAATGAATTGATCTCAAAAAGGATCACCACGGAGTGGAGAGTTCGTGCTGATTATAGAAGGATGCTGGACCTAAATGGGCTGTCCGGGAACAGCTTGCGAATATATAAAAGTGCACAAACCTACAAAGAACAGGCCAAGGAATGGCATGGCCAGCAGGATCTTCCTCCGGATTAACCCTGAGAGGCGACTTGAGTCAGGCTCGGGACGTTAAACAAGCGCTACTTGGGAGGCAACCCAAGCTAGGTACCCTCTCCTTTCCTCACTCTTGTTTTTATTTTTGTTTTTGTGTTTGTTCTGTTTTTGTTTGTCACTCTTGAATAATTTGAGAAGATCAAGAGTTTTTGTATGAAATGTCGTGTCGGCAAGCTTGTTGGATTTTAATTGTATTGAGCATAGATGGATTGCTTGAATTATATTGACCATTGATGAATTCCCCCTAAGTTCTAATAATAGAAAAGTTGATCCCCACTTAAAAAATTGAAAATTGAACTTTGAGATTTATTATGATTGCTTGATTTATGATAAGTTTGGGGTGAGGGGGGGTGCACACACTAGGAATCGTATCTCGGTCAAGCAATTTGCAAAATGTCCAGGTGAGGAATTTGAGCCTCCAACTCTGTTTTTGAATGTGAGAATCACTGTTAAGTTGCACTTTCCCGAATTTGCTTGAATCTCTATATGGTTTGCATGATTATGTGTTGCATCAAATGATTTAGGCAATTTTCTTTGAATAACTACTTGGCCTGAAAAGAACCATCCCTAATGCATGTTCCCTAGTTAGCCAAATTGAGCCCAATTGACCTATTATTTCTTGATGACCCTACATTACGAGCCAAAATCTGAAAAACCATGTTAACCCAATCTTAGGATTAGGAGAGCATGGAAATGAGCAAGAGAAAGGTTGTGGGAAACTAAGTTTGGGGTGGCTACAAGGTATGTGTCACATTGGGATGAGAAAAAGAAAATAAAGGTTGACCCAAGGCAAAAAGAAAAGAAAAGAAAAGAAGAAAACAAAAAAAAAATTGCCAAAAGAAAAGGGGCAAAACAAAAATAATATCAAGGAAAAGGTTGTAGTTACCCGAGCCCAAATAAAAAATGGAAAGAAAGGAATTTGAGTGGAAAATGTTTAATGCTCATGCTCTCTTAGTTCCTAGGGACTTAAGCCTTAATATCCTTGATTATCCTACCCTCAGCCAGGCCCCATTACAACCTTTAAAAGACCTTTTGATGTTGCATGCATGTTTTCGTGGGAACTATGTTTGAGATGAAAATCAAATTCATGGGAAGTGCTCTTGATAAGTGAATTTGAGTGAAAAAGTTGAAAGCCTTGACAAACTTGAGCGAATGAGTGAAATACTAAATGCCCTTGTGAGGAAGGCAAATGTTTGAAATAGGTGATCTTCCTTTGTGTGTATCTTTGAGCCTCAACTTAGAGTAAAGATGGCATGATTGATAAATTCTCAATTGTTTAAAGTAGATGAATGTGGGGATTACATTGATGAAAAAGGGGGGGGGGGGGGGGGGGTCAAAAAATAAAAACTGTTTTGTAAAGTTGCATGAAATTTATGCGAAATTGATTAGATCTTTCAAGCTTGCCAAGTCTTGAGTCGTTTTTGAGTTTTAAGCTTGCTTGGGGACAAGCAAGGTTTAAGTTTGGGGTATTTTGATAAGCCTTTGGCTTATCTAGTTTTATGACTAGATGAACTAGGGGTTTATGTGCCAATTTATTCGAGTTCACTCTCGTTTTCGCCCAAATTTGCCTTGTTTTGTTCCTAAGTTGGACTTTGACTCGTTTTGCGTCTTTTGTGTAGTTTTTAGATTATTTTGGATAGAATTACGCTTGTGGTTGCTTGTGTTGTTTTCAGGTCCATAAGTGAAGCTCTAAGAATTAAGGAAAGTCAAGAAATAGTGGAGATTGCCATTCTGGAGATTCTCGCCCCGCGAGAGGAAGCTCGCCCCGCGAGAGTTTGAAGACCCGGGAAGACAGAAACCATCACGGCCTAGCCGTGATTCACATCACGGGCCGTGACGGGAAGGTTCGCGTCGCGAGACTTCCTTCGCGTCGCGAGTGTGTGAACTCCAGAAAAGCACCAGAGTCAGAGACCATCACGGCCTAGCCGTGATGTATATCACGGCCGTGACCTAAATGCCACACAAGTCAGAGATCATCACGGCCTAGCCGTGATGTGTATCACGGCCGTGACCCAAAATCCACACAAGACAGAGAACATCACGGCTTGGCCGTGATTCACATCACGGGCCGTGACAAGAGGACTCGCGTCGCGAGACATCCTTCGCGTCGCGAATGTTCAAATTCCAGAAGTGCGCCAGAAGCAGAAGCCATCACGGCCTGGCCGTGATGGCCATCACTACCGGACGCTGCGTGGCCTCCTTATAAATAGAGCAGATCGCAATGCAAAAAGAGGACTTTTTGGATCAGAATTTTTCAGAGACCTTTTGTAACCCTTGTTCTGGGATTTCTTCTTTTCTTCTCCTCTCTTAATTCTTAGGCTTAGGATGAATCCCGATTGTACGTGCGTTGTTGTTACGGACATGAGGAACTAATCCTCTTGTCTAAGGGATCGATGAAGCCACCTATGGCGGCATAGTATTCATGTGATGTAATTCTCTCTCTCTTAATTCAATTATTGTTTTTTTCAATTCTGATTTCATTGTGTTGGTTATATGCTTGCGTAATCAACTTGTTAAACGTGTATGAGACCGAGAGGCGATTCGCGTTTCAGAACTTGAATTGGGAACATCGATCGAGTGTTGCACGAGAGTGAATAGGAGATCGATGCAACTCTTAGGGAACAAGAATTAATAGAATTCGAGATTAGGGTTAAGAGACCTAGGAAGTAATTAACTCAAATCATCGAAAACGTCCTATTGAGCACGACAGTGGATATAGGAGAATTTAGGGGTCCCGTTGACACTAAAATTGAACCTAGGGAGGAGAACAATATCACTTGGGTACTTTGCATGATTGGGTAGGTGGATTCGAAACCTTAGATGCTTTTATTTCTGAATTTAATCACCATAGCGTTATTTGAATCGATTCTTGAATTTGCGATCTCAATCTCTTTCTCTCAACCACCTTCTATTGCTTAACCAACGTATCGGATTTCTTGACAATTTAGTCGAATTGGTAACCCAATCCTTGTGTTCGACCTCGGTAGAATCTTACCGTGTTTTTATTACTTGCGACGACCCGGTACACTTGCCGGAGTCACAACAATTTCCACTGCACTTGAGGTTCTGTAATTCATGTTTTGTATGCTTTTCCCTTTTCAATGCTATGCTATATATTTCTGTTTGCTTAATTCAGGAGTGTATAGTGTTGTGTTGATTTATTTCGGTGATGTTATGTTTCTATATTTAATCGCGTTTGCTTAATTCGCGTGTGTTCAATTCGTGTTCGCTTAGTTCACGAAGGGCTTTACCCCGTTTGCTTAATTCGGGAATAGGAACATATATCTCGTAGTAGTGATTTCGCTTGTTAATTGTTGCTACAACCGAAAGGGGATTAGAATCTGCTTAGGGCTTGGAATTTACATGAACCGATGATAGTTGGGAAATCGAGAACAGTAGATCAATCGTCTTTAGCTATTTGATAATCTTTTAAACTGATCTATTTTTATTGCTCTGTTATTGCTTTGTTTCCAATTGAATTTCAAACCCCCCAAAAAAAAAACTGATTTTTGTGGTAAATAACAAGTCAAGAGTCGTTGTGAGACGATATCCGAGTTGTTGCTTCCTAAACTACAGTTTTATAAACCCGCTCACTTTTTGGCGCGTGCGCGACAGCGCGTTCAAGGGGCAGTTGGCGAATGGAGGAGGAAGAGAGGTTTTGTCTGATATGTAAAATGGGGTTTTTTAGGGTTAGGAGAAGTAACTCAATCTCCTTTCTTCTCTTTATGCTGATTGTTCTTTTCTCGTTCTTTTCTTCCTCCTTTCTTCATTATTTTCTTTTTCTTCTAGACCTCCCCGTCCAACAGAAAATTAGATATGCAATGGACGAGACTGCCCCGTCCAACAGAAAACTAGATATGCAACGGACGGAACCTCATCGTCCAACAGAAAATTAGATATGCAAGGGACAGGACCTCCTCGTCCAACAGAAAATTAGATATGCAACGGACGGAACCTCCCCGTCCAACCGAAAATTAGATATGCAATGGACGGGACCTCCCCGTCCAACCGAAAATTAGATATGCAATGTACGAGACCTCCCCGCCCAATAGAAAATTAGATATGCAATGGACGGAATCTCCTCCTTTCTTCATTATTATCTTCTTTTTCTTCCTGCTTTATTCACTATTATTATTTTTTAGTCTCCATGAAATATAATAACATAATAATAAAATGAAGACGAACAAAAATGGGTGTCCACAGTTGCCCCTCTTTACTTGTTGCATACTAGAAGACATGATTAATCATATCTTTTCATGTATTGTAGTAATGAACAAGTAAAGAAAATGAACACGTATTTTGTCCGTCAAAACGTGAGGAGCTCAAAAGAAAACCTCACAGTTTGAAAATAAAATTGCAGTGAGCCCCAGAGCTCGAAAATAAAACTGCATTGAGCCTCAGAGCTCAAAATAAAATTGCAATGGACGGAACCTCCTCGTCCAACAGGAAAGTAAATATGCAGCGAGCCTCAGAGCTCGAAAATAAACTTGCAGTGAGCCTCAGATCTCGAAAATAAAATTGCAGTGAGTCTTAGAGCTCGAAAATAAAATTGCAGTGGACGGAACCTCCTCGTCCAATAGGAAAATAAATATGCAGCGAGCCTCAGAGCTCGAAAATAAACTTGCAGTGAGCCTCAAATCTCGAAAATAAAATTACAGTGAGCCTCAGATCTCGACAAAATTCAATTAGTAGTCTGAAACTAATGAGAATCCCTTCCTTTTGAAGACAACGGAACCAAATGCTCCATGGAAAAACTTCCACCAATCAAACCCTTGTTCACCGACCACTCTGAGCCGAGGCATCATTCATTCTTTAAAAAACATGGGTCGCCCATGAATCTGAATCATATGGGGTGTATGTTATGTTTATTCTCCCAAGCTTATTCGCATCATTCTTTTATCGTCCAGTGCCTGCTATCTCTTCCATTGAGTATTGAGATATTGAGTCCTTCTGGTTCTAACTATTCATTGGTGCTACCATTAGAATTATCAAATCATACCATTGAACTTATATTTACTTTTATTGAGACATGACTAAGGTGATAAAATATGAGAATGAACATGACAGGGGAGTATGAAGGAAAAGCCTCTTGCCTTGATACGAGAATTTAGTTTGTTAAGAGAAAATAACAATATGAGAACAAAATTACAAAAGGGATCATGAAGATTAAAAGCAAAGATAAGCAAAGAAAATTACGAGAATCACATAAAATTTGCCCCAGTGTTGGTCCTTTGATTTTCATTTAATTGATTCCCCACAGCCTTTTGATGACACATATATTGGGTTCTGTTTCTGATTCTTCAAACACACCTTCTTTAATCATTCCTTAACAATTTTTCCCCAGTATACTCAGTCGGATAAAATTGCCCCAGGATGGTGAGTGCTTGCAGAAGTGTTAGACCATATCCTCCCCCTAGGCCGCCTCTACAGGTTTTCAGTCTAAGGTTTCTTTACCCTAACTTTTGTCTAGGTTGCCCTTTCGAGTTTTCAACCTAGCGGGGCTTTTATTTTCTTTTGTTTTCATTGTTCTTTGCCCTAACTTTTACCTAGGTTGCCCTTTCGGGTTTTCAACCTAGCGGGCCTTTTCTTTTCTTTTGTTTTCATTGTTCTTTTCCCTAACTTTTGCCTAGGCCGCCCTTTCGGATTTTCAACCTAGCGGGGTATTTTTTTTTTCTTAAGCATTGAACTTTTTCATAGCATCAGAGTTTACTGGCCTTGGTAACTCTTCCCCTCCATGTTTTGCATACTCAAAGCTCCTCCTGAGAATGCTTGTTTGACAATATAAGGACCTTCATAATTCGGTGCCCATTTTCCTCGGGCATCCTCCTGATTAGGGAGGAATTTCTTTAAAACCAGGCCTCCCGTGCAAAATTCTCTAGAGCGAACCTTATTATTGAAAGCTCTTGCCATTCTGCTTTGGTACAATTGCCCGTGACAGATAGCTGCCAGTCTTTTCTCTTCTATCATGTTCAACTGCTCATATCTAGTTTTCACCCACTCTGATTCTTCTAAATCTGCTTCCAACAAGACTCTTAGCGAAGGGAGTTCTACTTCGATAGGTGAGACAACCTCCATCCCGTACACCAAATAGAAGGGGGTTGCCCCAGTGCTTGATCATATATTAGTCCGATAAGCATGTAGGGCATATGGCGGCATTTCGTGCCAGTCTTTATAATTTACAACCATCTTGGTAATGATCTTCTTGATATTTTTGTTTGTTGCTTCAAGTGCACCATTCATTTGAGGTCTATAAGGAGCTGAATTGTGGTGTTTGATTTTTAAACCATCGCAAAACTTTTGAATCTACACCATTAAGATTAGCAGCATTATCTGTGATTATCCTATCTGGGATCCCGTATCTATAGACGATGTCATTCTTGAGGAATTTGAGAAACACCTTTTAAGTTATGCTGGCATATGAAGCAGCTTCTACCCATTTAGTGAAATAGTCTATCGCTACCAAGATGAAACGATGACCATTGGAAGCCTTGGGATTAATGGGACCGATGACATCTATTCCCCACATTGAAAAAGGCCAAGGGGATGCTAAATTGTGCAGTGGAAATAGAGGTGCATTAACCCGGTTTGCATATATCTGACATTTTTGGCATTTACGAACATGCTCTATACAATCCGACTCCATAGTAGACCAATAATAGCCACTTCACAAGATTTTCAGAGCCATCGTATGACCATTGGCATGAGTCCCACAGATTCCTTCATGAACTTCGATCATGATCATCTTAGCTTCACGAGCATCCACACATCTGAGTAGGGTACCATCATATCCTCTTTTATACAAGACTTCCTTGCTTAAGAAAAAGGCCATAGCCAGTCTTCGAATGGTCTTTCTATTTGCTTGGCTCACTTCTGCTGGGTATTTCTTGTTTTGAATATATTGCTTGATATCATGATACCAAGGCTTACCATCAGGTTCTTCTTCCACATGGGCACAGTATGCTGGTTCATCTTGCACTCTAACTTGGATGGGTTGGACATTGGTATGGATGTCCAGCTTGGTCATGGCAGCTAGCGTGGCTAAAACATCAGCAAACTGATTCTTGTCTCGAGTTAAATGCGAGAAAGTAATCTCGTCAAACTTCGCAATCAACTGAGTCAAGTGTTTCTGATACGGAACGAACTTGGAGTCTTCGGTTTGCCATTCACAATTGACTTGGTAAATTATTAGAGCTGCATCCCCGAGACCTTCAAATGCTTTATACCAAGTTCAAGTGCCATTTGTAATCCACTAGCACATGCCTTGTAATCTGCAATATTATTCGTATATTCAAATTTCAGCTTTACGGCCACCGGGCACTGCTTGCCGTTTGGTGAGATAACCATTGCTTCTACACCACTGCCATGCATATTAACTGCTCCATCAAAATACATCTTCCACACATCTTCTTGTTCTTCATTTTCCTCGAGGGACGTTATCTCTCCATCTGGGAACTCGGAGTTGATAGGCCATCCATCCTCAAGAGGATTCTCTACTAAATGATCAGCAATCGCATTTGATGGACTTCTGAGTCACATATTTGATGTCAAATTCTGACAATATCACTTGCCACTTGGAAACTCTTAAGGATATATGAGGACTTTCGAAGATATACTTCAAAGGATCCATTCGAGAAATTACCCAAGTGGTGTGATATAACATGTACTGTCTGAGTCTTCTGGAGATTCCACACTAGCGCACAACAAGTCTTCTCGATTGCCATATAACGAGCCTCACGGGCATTAAACTTCTTACTTAAATAGTAAATTGCCTGCTCTTTCCTGCCAGATTCATCATGTTGTCCCAGCATTGCCCCCATTGAGGTTGGCAATATAGTGAGATAGAGTAACAATGGACGACCTTGGGTAGGGGGTACCAATACTGGGGGATTCAGTAAATATGCCTTTATCTTGTCAAAGGCTTCTTGACAGTTATCATCCCATCTTCCGGGATTATTCTTCCTGAGGAGTTTGAAAATTGGCTCCCATGTGCTAGTCAAATTTGCAATGAAGCACGCAATATAGTTCAACCTTCCAAGAAAAACCCCTTACTTCTCGCTCGTTCTTATGTGCTGGCATGTCACGTATTGCTTTTACCTTGTTAGGGTCCACCTTTATTCCTTCTCTCACGACAACAAAGGCAAGTAAATTCCTGCGGATGCACCAAAAGTACATTTTGCAGGGTTGAGCCGCAACTTGTTGTAACGTCCTTCGTTACATTAGTAACCCAAAAAAAAAATCCTTCAAAACATTTAATTAAAAAAGAAAAAAAACACAAGTCATAAAATTTTTCTCAAATAACTAAGTAGGAAAATACCTCATATTAAATAAAATAGTAATAAAATATCCATGTAATGAATATAATTATAAATGAAAACCACAAACCTCAATACCGGGCTTCTACTAACAAACCCAACGATAAATAAATAAATGTGTCTAGCCACATACGGCTCCTTATTTAAGAAAATACTAACCAAACTAGAAAGAATAACTAATAGAATCTACTAAGTCTTCACGCCTCTTCAGTTTCAATGACGTCCTCCTCGTTCTCTGAAAACAATACTTAATAATGAGATATAAAATCCCAGTGATCAACAATACAGTTTTATAAAAATATTTTCGAAAATAGCATTGTTCTCAGCCGGCGTGGTAACCGTAAAAACTGTCCATGGCACCCGCTAATTTTTCAAAATAATATATATAAAAGAAAATACTTTTAATATTAATAATAATCTCATCTCAATACATCACATTCCATATACCGGATAAGTTCTAGTTTAATCCAAGCGGTCCGAATACCTCCTAATTAAATTGGCCTCTTGCCGGCATGCCATATATTCACACATCACACGACAATGGCGTCCCATTGCCCACCCCTACTCACGAGGAGTGTTTCGATGTCACCCTCCTGTCGGGGACATTTCCATTTCGATACCTCCCATGTGCACATGGTGGTATTCCTCCTTTTTCAACACCCCAACTTGTGGAGGTGTTACTTTTGATAATGCTTTTTAGGAAGTATTACTTATGTTCGACATCCCAATTATATGGGGATGTTACTTTCGATACCCCATTACGGTGGTATTACTTTTCGATACCCCTATCATAGGTGGTATTACGGCAAACATCATACAATTCATCATAAGACACAATTTCATGTCTCATACGTGTAACAATTCATTCACCAAAAATTAAATATTTGATCTTACCATGCATGTCAAATAAATTCACAAGGCATAGCATACACCAATAAGAACGTCATTCAACTAATTCAAATACCAATCATGTATTTCATGTCATCGGTAACAAGAATAAATACCCAATTTAATAATCTTTTTTATTTAATTCAAAACCCCTAAAAAAATTAGTTTATTAATAACATGCATCATTCAATTAAATATCTCAAAATCATAGGTAAATCGCTCAACACAACAAACACATGTACCATGGAAAGGGTTATTAAAAGGTACTGTTACTCACCTCTTGAAGACCTCCAATGTGCTCTAAAATTTATTAATGATAAGGATTCGTGCTTCCCTAAAAATTCTTCTCCCGTTTGGTGGCGTTCTTGGATCTGTATTGTTACGGTTGAACTGGCAAGGAGGAACGGAGCTGATGAAAATGCTAAACATTATGCAGCGCTCGATCCACCTTCTTTCTTTTTGTTACTAGCCCTTAATTTCATATATATATATATAGTCAGCGCCTAGCCATAGGGCCCCCCCCCCCCCCCCCCCCCTTTTTTTTTAAAGGAACTTGTGAGTCAGGCGCAAGTTCACTATATATATATATAATAATTCTCTTTTTTTCTTCATATATTTATTTTAATATAATATTTCTTTTGTATTCACTAACCAATTCTAATAAATTTTATACTAATTAATTCTCACCACTAAACCTCTTAATCAATTTTTTTTATATCATTATTATTTATTTATTTTATTGTTATTTTTTTTTATAACTTAATCTTTTTTTTTTAAATTAATTATATTAGAATTTTAGGATGTTACATTTTCTCCCCTCCTTAAAGAATTTCGTCCCCGAAATTCGCCTCATACTCACGCACTCATTTTAACATATGGCATTTTCAAACTTAAAGGTTACCATACCTTAGATAATAAAATCTGGTATTGACGCATGATGTCCTCCTCCATCTCCCAAGTGGCTTCCTCAGGAGTCAATCCGTCCCATAACACTTTCACCAATGGAATTGTCTTGTTCCTTAGAGTCTTAGTGCCCTTGTCCAGGATTTGACTAGGCTTTGGCTTATAGATCAAATTATCCTTCAATTGTACAGACTCGGGAGCTATCACGTGAGATTCATCAGGCACATATTTTCTGAGTTGTGCCACATGGAAAACATCATGAAGGTTTGCCAACTGTGGCGGAAGAGCGAATTGATAAGCAACATGCCCGACTCTTTTAAGGATTTGGAAAGGTCCCATCAAACGAGGATTTAGCTTGCAGACTTTCATCGACCTCCCTACCCCCGTCTTAGGAGCAACTCTCAAAAATACATGCTCGCTTTCCTGGAATTCTAGAGACTTTCTCCTTTCGTCGGCATAGCTCTTTTGTCTACTTTGCGCCATGCACATCCTTTCCCTAATCATTTTTATTCTCTCGGAGGTTTCCTGGGCCAATTCAGGTCCTATCTATGTTTTCTCACCTACCTCACACCAACATAAAGGAGACCTACACTTCCTCCCATATAGGGCCTCATAGGGTGCCATACCTATACTAGCGTGATAACTATTGTTATACGCAAACTCAATGAGAGGTAGGAATCCATCCCAACTCCCTCCTTCATCCAGGACACACGCTCTAAGCATGTCCTCAAGGGTCTGAATGGTCTCTGCTCGACCGACCATCCGTTTGGGGATGATAGGCCCGCTAAGGTTCAACTTAGTCCCAAAGGCTTGCTGAAAAGCTTTCCAAAATCTACAGTAAACCTCGGGGTCTCTATCTGACACTATAGATGTGGGTATCCCATGAAGCTTGACTATTTCCTTGATATAGAGGAATGCCCACTTGTCTAAGCTATAGGTTGCCCTAATTGGCAAGAAGTGGGCAGACTTGGTCAACCTATCCACTATCACCCAAATGGCATCTAAGCTCAAACGCGTCTTAGGTAACCCCATCACAAAGTCCATAGAAATTCTCTCCCACTTCCATTCTGGAATCTCCAAGGACTGCAACAACCCCGAAGGCTTCTGATGTTCTATCTTAACCTTTTGGCACACTAAACACCTAACTACGAAGCTAGCCACATCCTTTTTCATTCCTGGCCACCAATACATCCCCTTAAGGTCTTGGTACATCTTAGTTATCCCAGGATGTATGGTAAACTTTCCCTTATGAGCTTCCTCTAATATCTTCTCTCTAAGGCTCCCCTCCTTAGGAACAACGGTCCTATTCTTAAACTTCACTAGCCCATCAACAGACAACTCATAACCCTCTTGTCCCAACCGAGACTGCAACTCCTGGTCTAAAAGTTGTTCCCGCCTAACCTCATCTCTAAGGTCACTGTTAATTTCCAACCTATTCAACTTCAAACTTAAGACATTTAAGGACACATCCAACACTTCCAGATTCATGTCCCTAAACTCCTCCATGAGGTTCAGCTCTTGCACCATCAAGCTCGACACGTGTAGGGACTTCCTACTCAAAGCATCTGCTACCACATTGGCCTTTCCCGGATGGTAGTTCAACTCGAAGTCATGGTCCTTAAGGAAATCCATTCACCTTTGTTGTCTCATGTTCAACTCCTTCTAGTCGAACAGGTATTTAAGGCTTTTATGGTCACTAAAAACTTCAAACTCGCCCCATAAAGGTAATGCCTCCAAATCTCAAGGGCAAAAACCACAGCTGCTAGCTCTAGGTCATGGGTAGGGTAATTCCCCTCATGTGGCCTAAGCTGCCTAGAGGCATATGCTACCACCTTGCCCTCCTGCATTAAGACACATCCCAAGCCATTCTTAGATGCGTCGTAGTATACCACAAAACTCACTAAGGGATCAGGTGGTGATGGCACCAATCTCCTCTTAAGCTCTTGGAACCCGTCCTCACACTCCTGGTCCCACACAAAAGGTTTCCCTTTCCTAGTCAACTGGGTCAAAGGTAAAGCTAATCTAGAGAACCCCTCTATGAACTTCCTATAGTAACAGGCTAAGCCTAAGAAGCTTCTCACTTCGGTTACTGTCTTAGGTTGTTCCCATCCCAACACCGCATCAACTTTAGAGGAATCAACCGCTACACCATCCTTTGAGATTGTGTGTCCTAAAAACTTTACCTCGTCTAGCCAAAACTCACACTTCTCCGATTTGGCATAAAGACGCTCGTCCCTCAAGATCTGCAACACCAGCCTTAAGTGTTCTCCATGTCTTCTAGTGTCCTAGAGTATATTAAAATATCATCTATGAACACCACCACAAACCTGTCCAAAAAGGTCCTAAAGATCTTATTCATGTAGTCCATGAAAACGGCTGGGGCGTTGGTCACACCAAAGGGCATCACTACATACTCATAGTGCCCATACCTCGTCCTGAAGGCTGTCTTAGGGATGTCCTCGCTTCTAACTCTAATTTGATTGTACCCCGATCTTAGATCTATTTTGGAAAATACTGACGCTCCCCTTAACTGATCTAAGAGATAATCTATCCTAGGCAAGGGATATTTGTTCTTGATGGTTACCTTATTCAGTTGCCTATAATCAACACACAACCTCATACTCCCATCTTCTTTCTTCACTAGAAGTACTGGTGCTCCCCAAGGTGACACACTAGGCCTAATGAACCCCTTTTGTAACATATCCTCTATCTGTTTCTTAAGCTCGCCCAACTCTAGAGGTGCCATCCTATAGGGTGGTACTGATACAGGTCCACTCCAGGTACTAGATCTATGGTAAACTCAATCTCTCTATCTGGAGGTAAACTAGAGACATCCGTAGGAAACACATCTGGGAACTCACACATAATAGGCAACGCCGCTATGTCACTCTCAGCCTCTATCTTAGCAGAATAGAGAAGTATATATCCCCGAGCTTCCTCAACTAAGCACTTATGACATGAAGCAGCAGAGATAGGGTGTTCCATCCTAGGAGAGTCAACAGACATGGATTGTGGAATGAAAGAAATAGTTCGACTAACACAATCAATAATAGCATTATTACGAGATAACCAGTCCATGCCCAAAATAATATCCAGACCAGACATGGGTAAACATATCAAATCAACAATATATGTCAGGTCTTGAAACAATAAGGGATATTGCAGACAGACAGAATAAGTAGTCAATCTATCTTTAGCAGGAGTAGAAACACACAAATCATATGACAGTTTAGTAACAGGTAACTCTAAGAATTGAGCACATTTAAATGAAATGAATGAATGTGTTGCTCCCGAATCGAACAATTGAGTAACTTTTCTCCTGTACGAGTTGAAGAAATTCAGCCTCCTTCGGATCTAAGCTGCCTCAGAATGATGACGGGTTGTCCTTCTTGAATTCAGAAAGTCCCACGTGCTAAGGGTCCTAGGTTGTCACCACTCCATTAGTGATTGGCCTCCATTCCCATTCAGTTGACGGAGAGTCTCCACCTGCGCTTGCATAACTCTGGCTATACAATCCAAAGCTGGTGCAAGTGCAACGTTCGTCCCTCGCCTATTAATCGTCATAAATCTGCTCTCTACCAATGAAATAATGGGTTGATCAGGTCCAATATCCCAAAGAATAGCATGCAGCATTTATAACTCTAACAAGCATCCTATGCGCCCAAGTTTTGTTTTATAAAAGCCCCAATGCCACAGTCCGATTTAGAATCGAACCGCTCTGATACCATAAATGTAACGTCCTTCGTTACATTAGTAACCCAAAAAAAAAATCCTTCAAAACATTTAATTAAAAAAGAAAAAAAACACAAGTCATAAAATTTTTCTCAAATAACTAAGTAGGAAAATACCTCATATTAAATAAAATAGTAATAAAATATCCATGCAATGAATATAATTATAAATGAAAACCACAAACCTCAATACCGGGCGTCTACTAACAAACCGAACGATAAATAAATAAATGTGTATAGCCACATACGGCTCCTTATTTAAGAAAATACTAACCAAACTAGAAAGAATAACTAATAGAATCTACTAAGTCTTCACGCCTCTTCAGTTTCAATGACATCCTCCTCGTGCTTTGAAAACAATACTTAATAATGAGATATAAAATCTCAGTGATCAACAATACAATTTTATAAAAATATTTTCGAAAATAGCATTGTTCTCAGCCGGCGCGATAACCGGAAAAACTGTCCATGGCACCCGCTAATTTTCCAAAATAATATATAAAAAAGAAAATACTTTTAATATTAATAATAATCTCATCTCAATACATCACATTCCATATACCAAATAAGTTCTAGTTTAATCCAAGCGGTCCGAAGACCTCCTAATTAAATTGGCCTCTTGCCGGCATGCCATATATTCACACATCACACGACAATGGCGTCCCATTGCCCACCCCTACTCACGAGGAGTGTTTCGATGTCACCCTCCTGTCGGGGACATTTCCATTTCGATACCTCCCATGTGCACATGGTGGTATTCCTCCTTTTTCAACACCCCAACCTGTGGCGCTGTTACTTTCGATAATGTTTTTTAGGTAGTATTACTTATGTTCGACATCCTAATTATATGGGGATGTTACTTTCGATACCCCATTACGGTGGTATTACTTTTCGATACCCCTATCATAGGTGGTATTACGGAAAACATCATACAATTCATCATAAGGCACAATTTCATGTCTCATACGTGTAACAATTCATTCACCAAAAATTAAATATTTGATCTTATCATGCATGTCAAATAAATTCACAAGGCATAGCATACACCAATAAGCACTTCACTCAACTAATTCAAATACCAATCATGTATTTCATGCCATCAGTAACAAGAATAAATACCCAATTTAATAATCTTTTTTATTTTACTTCAAAACCCCTAAAAAAATTAGTTTATTAATAACATGCATCATTCAATTAAAATCTCTCAAAATCATAGGTAAATCGCTCAACACAACAAACACATGTACCATGGAAAGGGTTATTAAAAGGTGCTGTTACTCACTTCTCGAAGACCTCCAATGTGCTCTAAAATTTATTTATGACAAGGATTCGTGCTTCCCTAAAAATTCTTCTCCTGTTTGGTGGCGTTCTTGGATCTGTATTGTTACGGTTGTACTGGCAAGGAGGAACGGAGCTGACGAAAATGCTAAACCTTATGCGGCGCTCGATCCACCTTCTTTCTTTTTGTTACTAACCCTTATGTCCATATATATATATATATATATATATAGTCAGCGCCTAGCCATAGGTTTGCCCCCCCCCTTAAAAGAACTTGTGAGTCAGGCGCAAGTTCACTATATATATATATACTGATTCTCTTTTTTTCTGCATATATTTATTTTAATTTAATATTTCTTTTGTATTTACTAACCAATTCTAATAAATTTTATACTAATAAATTCTCATCACTAAACCTCTTAATCATATTTTATTTTTATTATATCATTATTATTTTTTATTTTTTTTATAACTTAATTTTTTTTTTCAAATTAATTATATTAGAATTTTAAGATGTTACACTTGTACTTCTTTCGCCGCTCGAACAACTTTCGCAAAACTGCTACATGGCTTTCTCCTTACTTGGACTTAGCCACTATATCATCAACATATACCTCTACCTCCTTATGCATCATATCATGGAACAATGCTACCATAGCACGTTGGTAAGTGGCCCCTGCATTCTTCAACCCAAAAGGCATCACTTTGTAACAAAAAGTTCCCCAAGGAGTGATAAAAGTTGTCTTTTCCTTGTCATCATCATCCATGAGGATCTGATTGTACCCAGAATAGCCATCCATGAAAGAAAACCTATGACTTCTGGCTGTACTATCTACAAGGACATCAATATGAGGTAGCGGGAAATCATCCTTTGGACTGGCTTTGTTCAGATCTCGGTAGTCCATGCACATTCTAACCCTTCCATCCTTCTTTGGTACTGGAACAATATTAGCTACCCATTCCGAGTGTCTAGCTACTTCCAGAAAGCCAGTCTCTAAATGTTTGGTCACTTCTTCCTTGATCTTCAGCGACATCTCAGGATGCATCCTCCTTAATTTTTGCTTCTTTGGAACTGCATCTGGGTATAAGGGAATTTTATGTGATGCTATCTCAGGATCTAAACCTAGCATATCTCTGTAGGACCATGCAAAAACGTCCAGATACTCTTTGAATAGCGCAACCATTTCTTCACGCTCTGGGTTATCCACTATTTTCAACTCCTTTTTGTCTTCCTGGGTTCCCATATTGATCACTTCCGCAACCTTATCATTCGAGCTAATCCCTTCTTCCGACCGTTTCACCATCTTCATGAATTCTTCAATGTCTTCTTCTTCCTCATCGGATTCAAGGTTGTATTCATCAACTGCCGTGGGGGAATCAATAAATGAGTCTTCAAAGTTCCTCTCCTGAGGTAAATCTTCAGTGGAAGAAGTATTCCTGGAAGAAAAAGTCAGGAATAGGAGAAGTATAGGCAAGAGTATTATGAAAGAAAAGCTTAAACAAAGTAAAGAAATGAAAGAGAGAGAAAATAAAATATGGAACCAAAAGGAAAACAACAGACAAAGTGCTACATTCTCATTCATGTCTCAAACAAAGTAAACATCAGTTCATATTTAGTACAATAAGATAATCATTTCATAATATCAACAAACGGTTCATATCGCCAATTATCGAGAACTTCATCTATTTCAGAGCTTAAGTTTCTTCCTTCCTCAGGCATGTTGGCAGTCATCCTGGTTCGAGATCTGGTATTGTGAACTCGGGTTTGATTGGTGTCACCTTTCCTAGGTCGCGCAATGGTTCCCGAATTCTCAGAAGGATGTAACTCTGTAAAGCATTCAAGAATCTCATTAGTAAACCCAATTTTTTTTTGTGTGTGTGTATGTATGTGCAAGTTAACACCCTTTGTTTGATCTCGAGAGTGCTCCTAGGAAGAGTGTCCTATAGCAAGAATACTCATCCTGCAATCAAATCTAGTGGTATGGTTCCCTCTAGCTTGAATGCAGTTGGTGTCAAGTCTAAGAGAGAATCCACTCCTCGATAGACCACACCCGTACTAGCAACGTCCTTATTTTTACTCAGAAAACACATCGTTTTTAGGGTAAAAATATAGTTGATGACGTATCTAAAGGAGAATGCACTCCTCGATAGATATCATCTAAAAAATGCTTGACAGACATTGATGAAAACTTCCATTCCATTATAAATATTTTGATACAAATCATGAGTCTTTGATCAAAAGAAATACATTGATAGCTTTCATCTCTCTCCGAGGTCCACAAAGCACTATGTTAAGAGTCTCATTTTCTTTTCCTGAACCCTTTGGCAAGTTTCCCAAAATGATTGAAAAACTCGGTCACCTTTGGCGGTATCTGAGGGAAATGGTTCATACGAATGTGGATGGATGCTTCTTCAAATCGCTCCACTAGCTGGGAAGTGTGATATTGGAGCTTATTCATCATGTCCTCGTATTTCTTTTTCATTGCTAGTACTCTTTTCGGAACCAAACTTTTCCATTTTCTTGCTATAAGACGAATACTAAAGTCTTCCAACAAAATGAGTATAGTGAAACAAATATATCTTGCATGATTCATGTTGTATGACACCCAATGGGGTTGAAAACCCTGATGGGTATGCTTCCAATGCATCATCTTCATTATGACATATCGTCTAATTGATGTGCAATAATATTCGAATATGTCATTCAGGTTTGAGGCGGCAATGTGACGCCCCTAGTTTTGTGAATATTTACAATGAACATGCATGACAATTTATGCTTATGATAATAGAGAGAAAAGAAAAGTACACCCCCTTTTGTCCTAAGCCAGGTAAAACCTAAGGATGGACACACCCTAAGTTAGGACTCTAAACAGGTCGGCCACTAGGTTTGCTCTATTAGTGAAAATTGGGACAGGTCTAGACCTCTAAAAGTCATGGTCCCCGGATTGCCCTTATAAGGATTTGATTCATGAATCTAGCCACAAGAGGGATAACCCCTCTCAATATGACAATTCCATGATCTCATGTACAATCCGAGTGGTGAACCGACAAGTATCAGGGAGGTACAAGACCTCTTCAATGACAATGTCGGAGCACGGCCTAATCCTTGGGTTTTAAGCAAGCTTGGGTATAATGCCAATAGTGTGTGTAATATGTGATAGTGATGTGTGTGAAGGGGCATACAAACCTGTAACACTTAAAAAAATAAAAAAGAAAAGAAAGGACAAGAAAAAACCTGCAAAATAAAAACATAGGTATATATAAAAAATGGTTATAAGTCATCTACCCTATTGTTAAAATATAGGGGGAAAAAAAAGAAAAACTAAAGGTCTGTGAAAAAATATCCTGCAAGAATATTGTTATATGGTCAAAAATTTATTCATGAAAAACTAAAGATCTAAAAGTTGACCGAGCTAAAATCGACCGAGCTGAGGTCGAAATATCGAACCTAAAAAGGCAAAAATTAAAGAACTAAAAAAGTTAACCAAGCTAAAATTGACCGAACCAAGGTCGAAATGTCGAGCCTAAAAAGGTAAACAACATCTAAAGGTAGTTAAAAGTCTAAAAAGGTTGACCGAGCTAAAATCGATCGAGTTGAAGTCGAAACGCCGGACCTAAAAAGGTAGTCAAAAGCCTAAAAAGGTTGACCGAGCTAAAATCGACCAAGTTAAAGTCGAAACGCCGGACCTAAAAAGGTAAAATTGAAGATCTAAAAAGGTTGACCGAGCTAAAATCGACCGAGTTGAAATCGAAAGATTGAACCTAAAGAGGCAAAAACTAAATGTCGAAAAAGGTAATTAAAAACTTAAAGAGGTAATCCGAGCTAAATCGAAATGCTAAGCTAAAATGGCTGATGTCGCGACCAAAAAGAAAACTTGTTTTTATTTTTTGAGAGAATAAACATGAAGTTGCCACCAACTTTATTTAATTTCGGGAAAGTTAGAAAACCCTTTAAAAAAAACTTTAGGTTCGGGAGTCGATTACCTCTAGGGAAGGCATGGGGATTTAACCCCATGGCACCCTAGAACATCCATAAAAATGGTTACCAAAAATTAATTTTGTAAATTATTAGTAACTTTGAAAATATTTGTTTTACCCCGAAAATCATTTAAAGGAAAAAAAAACTTTTTTAGTTGTGAGATATTTTGTATTTTTCATCGATTTTATGTTTGTGAAAAATTTTTGATTAAACCTAAATGAGATTGAACATGGCACGTAAGTCCACAGGGCAACCTCATAATCTAAAGGATTGAGCATGACACTTGTCATAGAGCAACCCAAAAATAACATTGATTTAATTAAATATTTAGAAAAATGTCACATAGGAATTAGGATGAGAAATGTTATTTCTTGATCTCATTTTTTATTTTATTCTACCTTTTTGATTAAATGTTAAGAAGTCCTAAATAGGTTGAACATGACACATAAGTTCATAGGGCAACCTTTATTCTAAGGGATTGAATATGGCAACCAAGTCCATAGGCCATCCCTAAATAAAACAAGTTCAATTATTTGTTTATCAACAGGCAATTTACTTTATTTTGTAAAAAGGGAACAAACCGGTTGAAGGGGGGTTAAGTGATCATCTTTTATTTTTACGTAAAAAATAGTTTTGCCTTATGAAAATAGAACAAAAATGAAACATTTTAAGTGTTTAGCAACATTATTATGAAGATTACTAGTGTATCATGCATTTCAGCATATGACAGGAAACAATGAAATATGAACCCTGCGACACACCATTTCAGAAACAGACATAAGAATTCATATAGAAAACATCATACTAACTCATTCAGTTTCAATATCCATGGATTTTCTTTTTGTCATAAACAGAGACACAAAAAAATAAGAATGTCAAGAGAAACTTATGAATAATATCAACAAAGAGAACAATGATTACCAAATGAGAGCAGAATAACAATGACTTTGCTTTCTCCCAGTAGTAAAATTTTAAGATCAAAACCCTTACATTTCAGTTTCACTGACTCTTTTAACTCTCTCTTCTTCTGAAAATTTGGAACCACTCTAATGACAGAGAAGAGAAAAACTCAAATCCCTAATCTCTTTTCTCCACAAAGAAAATATCAGATAAAAATCTCTCTCTCCCGCTGTCTTTGTATCCTTCCTCCGTATCTCCCCCTTTTTTTTCGTCATCTCCTTTTTTTCGTTCTCCCCTCTCTCCTTTTATAGATGGAGGAGAGGGCTTCATGCTTCTCCTTACCTAGCAGCTTCAAGGTTGGTCCCACGAAATCCGGAGCTTGGGCGAGTTCGGCGAGCAGATCGCGTGTGTCCAGATGGAGGTGGCGCAAGCAGAGGAGAGGAGGCGATTTGATGTGAAGGTTGCGTGTTTCTGGTGCGGTTAAGAGAGTGGAGGAGATGAGAAAGAAGAAGAACCAATGGGTAGAGGAGGCGTAGGGGCGGTTGGAGAGTGGAGGAGGAAGAGAGGTTTTGTCTTATATGTAAAATGGGGTTTTTTAGGGTTAGGAGAAGTAACTCAATCTCCTTTCTTCTCTTTTTGCTGATTGTTATTTTCTCCTTCTTTTCTTCCTCCTTTCTCCATTATTTTATTTTTCTTCTTTCTCCAGTCTGAAAATAAAATTGCAGTGGACGGAACCTCCTCGTCCAACAAAAAATTAAGTATGCAATGGACCGAACCTCCTCGTCCAACAGAAAATTTGATATGCAATGGACGGGTCCTCCCCGTCTAACAGAAAATTAGATATACAATGGACGGAACCTCCCCATCCAACAGAAAATTAGATATGCAATGGATGAGACCTCCCCACAACAGAGAAAATTAGATATGCAACGGACGGGACCTCCTCGTCCAACAAAAAATTAGATATACAATAGACGGGACATCCTCGTCCAACAGATCCAACAGAAAATTAGATATACAATGGACGGGACCTCTTCGTCCAACAGAAGATTAGATATGCAATGGATGGGACCTCCCCGTCCAACGAGAAAATTAGATATGCATTGGATGGAACCTCCTCGTTGAACCAAAAATTAGATATGCAATGGACGGGACCTCCCCGTCCAACAGAAAATTAGATATACAATGGACGGGACCTCCCCGTCCAACAGAAAATTAGATATGCAATGGACGAAATCTCCTCATTTCTTCATTATTCCTTCTTTTTCTTCCTGCTTTATTCACTATTATTATTTTTTAGTCTCCCTGAAATATAATAACATAATAATAAAATGAAGACGAACAAAAATGGGTGTTCACAACTGACCAAGCTAAAAGTCGAAAGGCCAAACCTAAAAAGGTAAATAAAAACCTAAGGAGGCTTGTCAAGTTAAAAGGCTGAGATCCATGGTGTCAAAAAACCTTAGGAGATCAATTTTAAAGCGATCCCAGTCCCAAAAGCCAGCCAAGATATCAACATAAATCATACAAAATGAAGTATGAACATAAAAACTTAGAAAATTTTCTAAGTTAAAACGCAACTCGAGATCCAGAAACACATAATGACATTAATTAAAAGGGCAAAGCCCAAGAGTACAAAGGGTTGCAAAATAAAAAGGGCATTGCCCTGGGAACAAGCTTCAAAGAAATTATTTTTCTAAGTTACTCATGGTCATCCCCATGAGCAACGGTCCCAGCAGGAGTAGAGCCGAGGTCATCCCCACCACCCAGAGGAACAACAAAAGATGGATCAGGTAAAGCTATTTCACCTTCCTTATATCCTCCCTCCTCGGCAGCTTGCTTCTCAACTTCCTGGCCTGTCTCCTCTTCATCCTCGAGCTCGGACAAAGGAACTAGGATTCCATCATGATTAAAGTCCTTGTCCACACCAGCAAGGGAGAAGTCGGCGTTGGGGTTGAAGCGTCGAAGCTGCTTCACAGTGCGGGAGAAACCATTGACGTGCTCCTTCATGATGGTAGCTTTGGCTTCACTCAGATCAGCTTGAAGCTTGTGTTTAGCTTCCCTCTCAGCCTCCAAGGACTGTTGCAATTGAGCACAAGAAGCATGGGAGTCTTCAACGGCCTTCTACATGCCGATATTCTCTTCCTTCTCTTTATCCAGATCGGACTGAAGAGAAGCCTTACTTTTCTCACACTCCGCCTTTTGAACCTTCAGTCGGCCAACAGTGTGGGCTTGCTCCTCACACTTAGCCACAACTTGAGCCAACTGGTCCTTCAACCTCAAGGAACGAGCCGCATCGGCCCTCATTGTATCCATCTTCTTCACATTATTAGAAAGTTCATTGCTCCAGAAGCGAGTGATTGATGCGATCCGGATGGCATAAGCCGCAGCAGCCTCCATACTTGCGTCAGCCCCCTGCTCCAGTAAAAGCCGAGCATCAGAGGGTTTGAGCACTTGGCCATTAACTAGCGGACTAGGATTAAAGTAATCACTCCAGAGAGAGCTAATCCCTGGGTTACAGTGGCCATTCTACCATTTGGTATCTGCGGTTAGATCGGTCACATGGGGTATCCCTTCAACACGATCTTCAGTATTGGGTTCCTCAGGGGTTTTCGGAAAAGGAGAGGAACTCCTCCTCGGAACCCCTATTTGAATGTCGGTCCGAGCCCGCTTGAGAATACGGGCGTCAAGGTCAGGGGCTTCAAAAGTCTTCTTCTTTTTTCCTTTCTTGTCGGCAGCCGGAGCTGAAGCACCAGCATCCGAGCTATTCACCAAAATAAAATATATATAGATCGAGAAGTAAAGCTCGGCCACTTACATCGCCAACTTGAAAGGCTAAGGAGACTAAGTTTCTAAGCTCGGTCACCCGAGGTTAAACGATTGACCGAGGTACAAGGTCGGTCATTGAGACTATGTTAAAAAGGGGAAGAAAACCTACACCATAAACCGTAGATTCTCCAAAAAAAGTTTTTTAAAGGCCAAGCTCGGCTACTGTCATGAAAACTTTTACGCTTCTTCTAGCTCAAAGCTTGGGGAGCTTGTGTACTGGTCGAGGAGTAAAACCCGGTCACCGAGCTTGGATACCCGATCCAATAAAGGTGGGAAAGATAAGATATTGATATTATCTCAAATAACCTTATCCGGTTTGAAGAGATAATATCCCTCAAATTAAGGAAATCATATCTCAAAGAAGATTTAAGAGATAAAAGGAGATAAATCAATATCTCTTAAAGATATGAGGATCCTATTATAAAAGGAGGAGAACCCAAAAGAGAGAGTCACTTTTCACTAACCTAGATGATTCTCCGTTAAGCGTATTGGAGAAACTAGCTTGACCAAGAGATTATTGAAGAGTCCTTGCTCGCTGGTATTCATCAGATACAAGATTAGGGGATTGAGATCACTGTATGACCAATGATTGAACCAAGAACTACGTCTGGCTTTGATTCCCATTGAGATACGTAGGACCGGAATACAATATTCTATCAAGCCATAATCTAAAACAACCCCGGGGTTCACTCTTGGTTAGACATTCCACGGTGAGATTCCGGCAAGTCGGATCTCGGCAGGAACAATTAGGACTAGCTATGAGTATTTATGTAAGAGAGGGAGGGAGGGGGGGAGGGAGCCTTGTCGTGATCGTACCCCTGTGTGAACACCTAATTTTGTTCGGGTATTTTATCCTTTTAATTAATATTTACAAAATTAAAAATGGAAAATACAGGAAAAAAATGTGTTTATGTTATTAGCCCAACTTGTTTCTGTTACAAGTTGTTTTGAATCCAAGCCCAAGTAAAAAATATATATGTATATAAAAAAATAATAAAATAACAAAAATAAAAAAGAAATAATGTTCTGAATGTGAAATATTGTGCCCAGTGTGTTCACTCCACCATTGTAGCTCTTCTCAGCACAAGGTTCAAGCAAATAGGCTCCCATTTTTGGGTAGTTTTCAGTCATGGGGAAGAGCATTTTGCTTAGATCAGAGGAGTGGAACACTAAAAATGGAAATGGAGAGATGACTGGAGCATGGTTCAATCTCTGCAACACTCCACAACACCCCATCAATAGTCACTTTCATCCCCAGCTGGCCTGAAACATTTTGTCATTTTTATTCACTGTTTTTTGCTATAAGTTGGACAGAACACATTAGAAAAAGGGGAAAAAACAACAAAAAGATACGTTCCCTGTGTCATCTCCTTCCTCTCATTCTTCATCTTATCCAACATAACCAACAACAACAAAACACAAAGAAAAATCAGAAAATCAGAAACAAAAAGTACCTTTCTCTTTTCTTTCTCTTTTCTTTCTCTCTTTCTTTCTTCCTGCTTCACTTCTCTTACCCAGAACCCATCTCCATCTTCCTCTTAACTCCAACCTTTCCTCTTCCTTCACCCAAAACCCAACAAACACCATAAACCCATCCTTACCCACAACTCATATTCGTTTCTGGTTCGTCCTCCAGTTGCAGATCCGTACGTTGCAGATCCGTTCTGGTTCGTCCTCCACCACGTTGCAGATCCGGTTCTGGCTCAACCTCCCTAACGCCCTGCGCCGTACATCGCCACACCCCAGACGGCCAGACCCACCACACATCCCCGGCCGCCGCTCGCGTCACTGCCTCTACTTGCTCGTAGCCGCCACACCTGTTCCACCGCATCGCCAACCGCCTCCCTGTTCACCGCCGTCGAGACCCAGTCACGCCTTCCTCTCTGATACACGTTTGGGGTTTGGCTTCTTTGCCTTTCTCTGTTGTGCTTGTTTTTTTTTTTTTTATATATACATGTTTTCTGTTTATTTTACATGTTTATTCCAGATTTGTCTAGTTTTTTTGTTGGTCCTGGGTTGAAGTCTTTGGGCTAGCTGGTTGGCCCAAGGGAGATGCTTTCCTTTCAAAATAAATGGGCAGAGCTTTTTGTTTATGGGCAAGTTTTAAAGCTGCCTCTAAAATATCATATTCAAAAATCTCCTTTTTTGTTAAAAAGAAATACCAAAAGACAAAAAGTAAATCACTTCTCAGAAATCAAAAACAAAATATAAAAAAGGGGTCCTTTTCCTACAAATGATTTTCACTCTTTATTTCTTGATGGAAAATATTTTCTAAAATCAAAACTAAAAGACAAAAAAAAATATAATAATAAAAATTAACAAATCTTTTCAAATTCACATAACAATCTACGTCGTTGATGTATGATTTTTCATCCTCAAGCGTCGTATGTATTGTAAGGGGTTTATCGTATAGCTTCGCTATCTTTAACCTTGTGCAAGAGTGAATTCCTTCTTTCTGTAAAAATAAAATATTTTCAACTTGCTCTTTTAACAAATTTTATCCAACTTTTTTGTAAAAAAATAAAATAAAAATCTTTTTAATTCACGCAACAATTGTAATGGTTTATCCTCAAGTGTTGTATGAATTGTAAGGGTTTATCGTATAGCACTGCTATCTTGGACTCTATGCAAAAGTGAATTTATCCTGAAATAAAATCTTTTTTTTAAATAAAATCAAATCTTTATGAAAAATTAACATCAACCAACCAATCAAAATTTTTAAAAGAACTACGTGGCTTTGAGTTTCCCATCGCACCCGGGAATACGTAGGAGCAAGATAAATCATCTTGTCGGGCCAAAATTAAATTTTCCTTTTTTTGTGTCCCTTTTTATGTTTAAATAATTAAACTTTTCTCTTTCCAGGGATGCTCTATGGATACGGTATCATGTTTAATCCCTTAGATTTGAGGTTGCTCTGTGGACTCATGTGCCATGTTCAACCTCATTTAGTTTTTATAAACTTTAAAGTTAAAAATATAAAAAAAATTAATAAAAGTCAAAAGTTAAAATTTAAAATAATTCTTTCTTGTAAATAATTTTCGGGGTAAAATAAATATTTAAAAGGTTATTAAAATGTTTTTGCACAATTAACTTGAGGTACCGTTTTTAAACGGGCGATGTGGGGTGCTAACACCTTCCCTACTCATAACCGACTCCCGAATCCAAATCTCTATCTTTTTTTTAAGACCAGTTAATCTTTAAATAATTGGGTTTTCTAAGATTTTTCCAATAAAAATTTTAGTGGCGACTCCTCTGACTTTTTATCATCTTTTCGCGGCTCCCGGACGGGACGGTCGCGACAGCTGGCGACTCCACTGGGGACTTTAGAGAGTCAGGCCTATCATAGTTGGTTGTGCAACTTCTTTTAATAACTTTGAAAATATTAGTTTTACCCCTCTTTGTTTTATTTGTTTTGTAAATTGTTATATGCTTTAATAAATGCCTTTGTATATTCTTGCAACCCTAGGGTAGAGAATTATTATGTTGTTGGCTGTTCTTTTTTGCATGTGTGATGTAATTTTCATTTTAATAGGTTTGGAGCAGGTTTGTATGCTCCCAGCACACACATCACTTACACTTAGGCGGTGTGTCGACATTGTCATTGAAGAGGTTTTGTACCCCCTGATATTTGTCGATTCGCCACTTAGGTTGTACCCGATATCATGGGATGGTCATATTGAGAGGGTTTATCCCTACTTGTGGCTAGACTCATGAGTCGGATCCTTATCTTTCAGGATAGGGGCAATCTGAGGACCATGGATTTTAGAAGTCTAGACCCTACCCAATTTTCACTGATAAAACAAACTTAGGGGCCAGCCTGTTAAAGTCAGGACTTTAGGTGTGTCAACCCTAAATCTTAGGACACAAAGGGAGCATTTTTTTTTCTTTACCTATCTTCATGTCTTTTATTTTATTTTTTGTCAAAAAATCCACATTTTTATTTTTTTTTCTAAAAGAAAAAATTAATTTATACGAGTCCTTTTGTTTTTTTACAAAAACAAAAAAAATCTTCATATTTTGTAACTCATGCATTTCTGTAAATAAAAAAATGGGCTTGTGTAAATATATATATATATATATATATATATATATATATATATTTAGCTCATCCATTTTTTTTTGTAACTCATTCATATTTTTTGTAGAAGAATAAAAAAGAGATGATCCATGCATCTCATGCATTAATTAATTTTTTGAGTCAATATGAAGAAATAAAAACAAAATCATTTTTCATGCATTGCATGTATCAATTACTTTCTATGCCAACCACACGAAGGAAAAATTAAAAGAAAAAATCATGTCATGCATATGGTGAAAAAATAAAAAACTCAATCTTCTTCATGCATCTTATGCATCAATTTCATTAACCTCTTGGATAAAAAAGGAAATAAAAAATAAAAATTCATTCATCTCATTTTTTTCATGCATCTCTCAAGATAATTTGATAAAGAATAAACCCTTACATGCATTTCATACCTCTTTGGGTCAATATAAAAACAAATCATTCATCTCATACATTAAAAAAAAATGCATGCATTGTCATTGTTATAAAAAAAAACTCTTTTCATTCAATTCTCTAGTTAAAAAAACATAAAGAATTCATTTCATGCATCTCACGCATTAGTACTTGGCTCAAAAAAAATATTTATGCATCTCAGATACTCATTTCTTTTTAAGTTGAACATTTATTAAAAATAATTCATTCCATGCATTTCATGCATTGTGCTCATTTCCTGGAGAAAAGTGAACCACTACACTTTCAATAAAAAAGAATGTCAACTAAACCGTGGATCATGAGGTGGAACTGGAGACAATATTTGCTCAAGTGACTGAAAAATGTAGGCACAACCTTTTGCCAAATCATGGATGTTTGGATGTCAGTGTGAAAGATTTCATATCGTCCTACTGGAGTCAGGTAGCGCATATTCTAGCTCTTATGGAGCGATCTTTGGAAAATCATGCAAATTCAAGATAATAAGGCCCTGACTGAGGAAGAAAGAAATCATGATAAGGACAGTCCCAATCGACTATGGAGAGTTCAAGATGAAGGCTATGCTAACATCACCAGAGATTCACATCCTAGTGATTGAAAAGAGGCAATACTTTGTGACCCCGTCTTGAGAATTTCTAAGCAATCAAGGCAAGATCTGTTTATCAGGGATTTACCATGACATAATGGTTATGTTGTATTCTATCATGAGATAATTGAACCATGTTTCACTTTCTTGAAGCATTAATGTAATGGATTTGCATGCGTACCTTGTCTCATCCGTTCTTTACATCTCCATCCCCATCATAATGTTTCTCTCGTCATACTCATATCTCATCTTCCCTTTTTTTTCCTTCCCCAAGTACCTTTTTTGGTTTGGTTAATAAGGCCCACTTTCTGGAAAGTTCTTTGTGGTCAACAATGAAGCTCACATGTGCCCATACCTTTTCAAAAAAAAAAGGAAAGAAAGAAAATAATAAAAATAAAAGAGGAGCAAATAAATAAACACTTGGTGAGCAACAACTTTTTGTTTTTCAAATAAAATTTTCAAAATAAAGCAATCATCATTTGAAATGAAATTTGGCCATCTTTCTCTATTCTTAACAAAATATCATCATTACCCCTAGTTACCCCTTTTGAGCCTGAAAATTTTCTTCAAAGAACCTTAGACAAGGATCACCCCTAAACAAGGGGCAAGCAAGAAGGAAATGGTGATCATGAAGCATAAAATGAAAAAAAAAAAAAGAAGAAGAAGAAGAAGAAGAAGAAGAAGAAGAAGGAATAAAAATAAAGATGGAGAAAGAAAGAGGATGAAAAAACCTCATGCAACAAAAAGAAAAAAAAAGAATAAAAAGGGAAGAATAAAAAGGAAAGTTAGCGGAAAGCAAACGTTCTAAAAAAAATATAAAATGAGCATGGATCCTTGGTCCTTTTCAACCCTAAAAGCACTTTGTTTGAGCCTTGTATCCTTTCTTTCATAACCCTCAACCATTAGCCACGTTACAAGCCTCAAAAAGTTCATTCTGATCAATGAATGATTGTTAATTTTTCATCAATTTTAATTTTGAGACAAAAAATTTGTGCTCTTCTAGTTTTTCATTTATTGCTCCTCTTCAAAAAAAAATCCAAAAAAAGAATAAAAAAAAAAGAAAAAAAGAAAGCTCGTTAAGCTGAAAACCCGCAAGGGCAGTTCAAGCAAAAGTTAGGGCAAGATATGCATGACTATTTACATTGGGCAAAACTTTGCTTTCAAGGGCCTTATTCTAAAGGATTTCCATTATTGGATACCATACCCTAAGACAACTACATTCTCAAGTTTTCCTTATCCAATACCCTACAATGGGGTAGTTTCATTGTTGGAATGTCCTACATTGGGGCAACTTCATTCTTAAACTTCATCATCAGGTGCCCGACACTACGGCAAGTCTATTCTTAAAGATGCCCTACACTGGGGCAAACTCATTCTCATAGGTCTTTATCTGGGAAATTTTGTTCTTAAGCGGCATACAAGCCCATTTCCTTTTCACATGACTGATACTAAGGCAAAATTCTGGTAAGCAGAATCCCTTCTATCCAAAATCAAATCAAACCAAAATGGGGCAATACTCTTTTGACCCCCACATCACCTCTTGTGGGTTTTACTTCATTCCTGTCCTTTTGAATACCATTTGAGTTGTCAAACTTCCAACACCAATCGAAAAGTTGTTCAAGCAAAAATGTCCTTTCCTGTCATATTTTTGAATACATGCATGTTTGTTACATGATGCTTCAGGTAAGGTGAACATAAGTTCAACAATACAATTTAACCATCTAATGATAATTTTTTGATAAACAACTCTAGAAAAATTCTAATACAAGGAAGAAGGTGGCATCCTCAATTGGCAATTCAAGCAAGAGCATTGATTCTCACAAATGAGGGTGGTAAAACTGTCCACATCCTAAAAAAAAATATAAATCAAAAGCTCAAAAAAAAAGAGCTAACCGAAAAAGGGTTCGCTAGGTTGAAAGCTTGAAAAGGAAGCCTAGACAAAAGTTAGAGCGACCCGGTAGGTTGAAAACTCGCAAAGAGTGACCTACACAAAATTTAAGGCCAAATACAAGCAAAGTGGTTGAAGTCTCCTCAAACTAACAAACTGAGACAGTTTAAGAGAGTAAGTCATGAAAGGCTCCCAATACATGAGGACTAGGGCAAGTCACATACCTGAAAGTTGATCAGACAATCCCATCCATTGGGATAATCATCACAAAGAAGCGTATCTCAGGCAAGAAGTAAAACATCAGTTCAGCAAGTAAGTGATGATCAAAATCAAGGAGTCTCACTCTAGCTCATCCTCAATCAGTGGCGATCAAATCTCTAAGGAGCCAAGGATCAAAGAGTTGTTTGCCAAAAATAAAAATAAAAATCAAGGTTTTAATCAAAGCATTTCTTGAATCATGCATAATATATATATATATATATATATATATATATTTATATATATATATATATATATATATATTCATGGTTTTCATCAATCACAAAAGAGCATCTCACATCATGCATTGTCTCATCATTTCATGCATCAACAAAGTCAACATCACTTCTTGCATTTGTTCGACTTTCGCGGGCACAGGGCCCAAAAGTCATGTTATTGTTTAGCAGGCATAGGGCCTCATAAGCTTTGTTTTGTTTGGTTTTAGCGGGTAGAGGACCCCAAAAGTCATGACTTGTTAGCTTTAGAAGGCATAGGGCCTCATAAGTTTTGTTTTGTTTGGCTTTAGCGGGCAGAGGACCCCAAAAGTCATGACTTGTTAGCTTTAGTAGGCATAGGGCCTCATAAGCTTTGTTTTGTTCGACTTTAGCGGGCACAGGGCCCCAAAAGTCATGTTATTGTTAGCTTTAGCAGGCATAGGGCCTCATAAGCTTCGTTTTATTTGGCTTTAGCGGGCAGAGGACCCCAAAAGTCATGTCTTTTTTAGCTTTAGCAGGCATACGGCCTCATAAGCTTTGTTTTGTTCGGCTTTAGCGGGCACAGGGCCCCAAAAGTCATGTCTTGGTTAGCTTTAGCAGGCATACGACCTCATAAGCTTTATTTTGTTCGGCTTTAGCGGGCACAGGGCCCCAAAAGTCATGTCTTGGTTAGCTTTAGCAGGCATAGGACACATGAGCTTTGTGTTGTTTCTGTTCAGCTTCAACGGATAACCGGCTCCGCAAGCTTTTTACCTTTCTTGTCAAGCTTCAGGGGAAAACCGACTCCGCAAGCTTTCCATTTATCTTTTCAGGCTTCAGCGGATACTCGACTTCGCAATCTTTTTGTCTTTTGTTGTTAGTTTCGGTGGGTACCCTACCTCCATAAGCTCTTCCTATTTCTCTATTCGGGCTTCTGACGGGAAATCCATCTCGTAGGCTCTCTTATCTTTCTGTTCGAGCTTCTGACGGGTAATCCACCCCGTAAGCTCTTTTATCTTCTGTTCGAGCTTCTGACGGGCAATCCACCCCGTAAGCTCTCTTATCTTTCTGTTCGAGCTTCTAACGGGTAATCCACCCTGCAAGCTCTTTTATCTTTCTGTTTGAGTTTCCAACTGGCAATCCACCCCGTAAGCTCTTCCTATTTCTTTATTCAGGCTTCTGACGGGCAATCCATCCTGTAAGCTCTCTTATCTTTCTGTTCGAGCTTCTAACGGGTAATCCACCTCGTAAGCTCTTTTATCTTCAGTTCGAGCTACTGACGGGAAATCCACCCCGTAAGCTCTTTTATCTTCTATTCGAGCTTCTGACGGGTAATCCACCTCGTAAGCTCTTTTATCTTCTGTTCGAGCTTCTGAAGATTAATCCACCCCGTAGGCTCATTGGTCTCTCTGTTCGAGCTTCTGACGGGCAATCCACCCCGTAGGCTCATTTATCTTTATGCTTGAGCTTCAGATGGGCAATCCACCCCGTGAGCTCATTTATCTTTATGCTCGAGTTTCTGACGGGCAATCCACCCCGTAGGCTCTTTTATCTTTCAGTTCGAGCTTCAGACGGACAATCCACCCCGTGAACTCATTTATCTTTCAGTTCGAGCTTCTAACGGACAATCCACCCCATAAGCTCTTTTATCTTTCTGTTTAAGCTTCTGACGAGCAATCCACCCCGTAAGCTCTTTTATCTTTCAGTTCGAGCTTCAGACGGGCAATCCACCCCGTAGGCTCATTTATCTTTATGCTCGAGCTTCTGATGGGCAATCCACCCCGTGAGATCATTTATCTTTATGCTCGAGTTTCTGACGGGCAATTCACCCTGTAGGCTCTTTTATCTTTTAGTTCGAGCTTCAGACAGGCAATCCACCCCGTGAACTCATTTATCTTTCAGTTCGAGCTTCTGACGGGCAATCCACCCCGTAAGCTCTTTTATCTTTCTGTTTAAGCTTTTGACGGGCAATCCACCCCGTAAGCTTTTTTATCTTTATGTTTAAGCTTCTGACGGGCAATCCACCCCGTAAGCTCTTTTATCTATCCGTCCGAGTTTCTGACGGGCAATCCACCTCGTAAGCTCTTTTATCTTTATGTCCGAGCTTCTGACGGGCAATCCACTTCGTAAGCTCTTTATCTTTATTTTTAAGCTCGGAAGACGATCCACCCTGCAAGCTTTTTATGTGTAAACCTCAGTGGGCGATCTAACCTGCTGGTTCTTTACAGGAAATCGTGTTGTCGTCACGGGTCCTTTCGCTTGTCAGTATATCCCGAACACAATTGGAGGTCATGTCTTTACTCGTTTCTTATAACGATAATAGGTTAACTATAGTTACACCAATTATCTAATAAGAAACAAATAAAGAGGGGCAGCTGTGAACACCTAATTTTGTTCGTGTATTTTATCCTTTTAATTAATATTTACAAAATTAAAAAATGGAAAATACAGAAGAAAAAAAATGTGTTTATGTTATTAGCCCAACTTGTTTCTGTTACAAGTTGTTTTGAATCCAAGCCCAAGTAAAAAATATATATGTATATATGAAAAATAATAAAATAACAAAAATAAAAAAGAAATAATGTTCTGAATGTGAAATATTGTGCCCAATGTGTTCACTCCACCATTGTAGCTCTTCTCAGCACAAGGCTCAAGCAAATAGGCTCCCATTTTTGGGTAGTTTTCAGTCATGGGGAAGAGCATTTTGCCTAGATCAGAGGAGTGGAACACTAAAAATGGAAATGGAGAGATGACTGGAGCATGGTTCAATCTCTGCAACACTCCACAACACCCCATCAATAGTCACTTTCATCCCCAGCTGGCCTGAAACATTTTGTCATTTTTATTCACTGTTTTTTGCTATAAGTTGGACAGAACACATTAGAAAAGGGGGGGGGGGGGGGGGGAATAGCAAAAAGATATGTTCCCTGTGTCATCTCCTTCCTCTCATTCTTATCTTCTCCAACAGAACCAACAACAACAAAACACAAAGAAAAATCAGAAAATCAGAAACTAAAAGTACCTTTCTCTTTTCTTTCTCTCTTTCTTTCTTTCTTCCTGCTTCACTTCTCTTACCCAGAACCCATCTCCATCTTCCTCTTAACTCCAACCTTTCCTCTTCCTTCACCCAAAACCCAACAAACACCATAAACCCATCCTTACCCACAACTCAGATCCGTTTCTGGTTCGTCCTCCAGTTGCAGATCCGTACGTTGCAGATCCATTCTGGTTCGTCCTCCACCACGTTGCAGATCCGGTTCTGGCTCAACCTCCCTAACGCCCTGAGCTGTACACCGCCACACCCCAGACGGCCAGACCCACCGCACATCCCCGGCCGCCGCTCGCGTCACTGCCTCTGCTTGCTCGTAGCCGCCACACCTGTTCCACCGCATCGCCAACCGCCTCCCTGTTCACCGCCGTCGAGACCCAGTCACGCCTTCCTCTCTGATACACGTTTGGGGTTTGGCTTCTTTGCCTTCCTCTGCTGTGCTTTTTTTTTTATATATATATACATGTTTTCTGTTTATTTTACATGTTTATTCCAGATTTGTCTAGTTTTTTGTTGGTCCTGGGTTGAAGTCTTTGGGCTAGCTGGTTGGCCCAAGGGAGATGCTTTCCTTTCAAAATAAACGGGCAGAGATTTTTGTTTATGGGCAAGTTTTAAAGCTGCCTCTAAAATATCATATTCAAAAATCTCCTTTTTTGTTAAAAAGAAATACCAAAAGACAAAAAGTAAACCACTTCTCAGAAATCAAAAACAAAATATAAAAAAGGGGTCCTTTTCCTACAAATGATTTTCACTCTTTATTTCTCGATGGAAAATATTTTCTAAAATCAAAACTAAAAGACAAAAATAAAAAATAAAAAAAATTAACAAATCTTTTCAAATTCACATAACAATCTACGTCGTTGATGTATGATTTTTCATCCTCAAGTGTCGTATGTATTGTAAGGGGTTTATCGTATAGCTTCGCTATCTTTAACCTTGTGCAAGAGTGAATTCCTTCTTTCTGTAAAAATAAAATATTTTCAACTTGCTCTTTTAACAAATTTTATCCAACTTTTTTGTAAAAAAAATAAAATAGAAATCTTTTTAATTCACGCAACAATTGTAAGGGTTTATTCTCAAGTGTTGTATGAATTGTAAGGATTTATCGTATAGCACTGCTATCTTGGACTCTATGCAAAAGTGAATTTATCCTGAAATAAAATCTTTTTTTTAAATAAAATCAAAACAAAATCAAATCTTTATCAAAAATTAACATCAACCAACCAATCAAAATTTTTAAAAGAACTACATGGCTTTGAGTTTCCCATCGCACCCGGGAATACGTAGGAGCAAGATAAATCATCTTGTCGGGCCAAAACTAAATTTTCCTTTTTTTGTGTCCCTTTTTATGTTTAAATAATTAACCAAAATAATTAAACTTTTCTCTTTCCAGGGATGCTCTATGGACACGGTGCCATGTTTAATCCCTTAGATTTGAGGTTGCTCTGTGGACTCATGTGTAATGTTCAACCTCATTTAGTTTTTATAAACTATAAAGTTAAAAATATAAAAAATTTAATAAAAGTCAAAAGTTAAAATTTAAAATAATTCTTTCTTGTAAATAATTTTCGGGGTAAAATAAATATTTAAAATGTTATTAAAATGTTTTTGCACAATTAACTTAAGGTACCGTTTTTAAACGGGCGATGTGGGGTGCTAACACCTTCCCTACTCGTAACCGACTCCCGAATCCAAATCTCTATCTTTTTTTTTAAGACCAGTTTATCTTTAAATTATTGAGTTTTCTAAGATTTTCCCAATAAAAATTTTAGTGGCGACTCCTCTGACTTTTTATCATCTTTTCGCGGCTCCCGGACGGGACGGTCGCGACGCCCTGCCCCATGCACACAGACCTTAGCGAGATGGTGGTGCTTGTTAATGGAGGATTTACTGGAACTTTTCAGAAATTCATTGTCGTAAAATTTAAAGGTCAAGTCTTCGGATTTTATTTTCCGAAGGTAGAATTTAGTCTCTGGATTTTAAATTTCGGAACATTTCCGGAAACAAGTTTTTCGGACATGTGAATTTTTTTATTACGTAGTATCATTCTGAATGTCTGGAATTTAATTTCCGGAATATTTTCGGAACAAAAGGTACCAACATAAACGCACTAACGAGATGAAAATGACATTTTTGGGAAAGAAATTTAAAAATAAAATTGCAAGGTGTGTAAAAGAAAAAGCAAGGTGCAAATATTAAGGTCCTTTTAATTTGGATCAAGGATCCTACCTCTTTTCTTGTAAACTGTATATTTTCAGACTCGGGTCCTGTTATTGAATGAAATTCAGGGTTCTATAAAAAAATAAAATAATAATAACTCACCCTATTTGAAGCGGGTGGTGTAAACTGTAAAGTGTAAACTTCTCAGCAGGCTGTGGCACGTGATGATATCATATGATAGAATGTGTGTGGCACTCTCCTTGAGAAGCATTGGAAAACCAGTGTCAATGCATGACATTTGTAATTTGTAATAGGATAGCTATACAAAGATTTCTCATGGTATAAGGTCAATGTGTGAATGTATGAAAATGATGGAATGGTTTAGGAATTTTAATTAGCCCTAAGTCCATATAACACAATTCAGGAGAAAAAATGATAACAATTAATCGATAGAGGACTGCTAAACAGACATAGATTTTCAGACACAAATACGACACTGCTACAGTATCGCTACTGTAGCACTTTTTTTTTATTTAAGTTTTGACCTTTTTAAAAAAATAAAAATTTTATTTTTAAAAAAATTCATTCACCAGATAATGAACTGAATTCACCATATATTTGTACATGATTCACCAGATATTTGCATATACTTAACCAAAAAATTTATTTATCAAAAAAACCCATTCACTATATATTTACACATACTTAACCAAAAAAATTATTTATAAAAAAAAACACATTCACCAAATAATGAACTGAATTCACCAGATATTTATACCTGATTCACCATATATTTGCACATACTTAACCAAACTTTATTTCTCAAAAAAACTCATTCACCAGATAATGAACTAAATTCACCAGATATTTATACCTGATTCACCAGATATTTGCACATATTTAACCAAAAAAATTATTTCTCAAAAAAACTCATTCACCAGATAATGAATTGAATTCACCAGATATTTGTATCCGATTTACCAGATATTTACACATACTTAACCAACAAAATTTATTTATAAAAAAAAACACATTCACCGGATAATTAACTGAATTCACAAGATATTTATGCATGATTCACCATATATTTACACATACTTAAACCACAATTTTTTTCTCAAAAAAACCATTCACCAGATAATGAACTGAATTCACCAGATATTTATACCGGATTCACCATATATTTGCACATACTTAATCAAAAAAAATATTTCTAAAAAAAACTCATTCACCAGATAATGAACTGAATTCACCAGATATTTATACCCGGTTCACCAGATATTGACACATACTTAATCAAAAAAATTATTTATAAAAACAAATTAAATTAAAAAAAAATCCGCTACAGTACAGCTACAGTACCGCACTGTGCGATACTGTTCGTACGGTATAGCAGTAAGCGTCAAAAAATCTGTGTCTGTTAAGCAATTTTGTAATCGATAACATTATATTGATTTATGTAATTAGAGCATCTCCAGCCGTTGGGAGATATAGTGAATGATAACTCAATTTTAAGAGAGAAGAATCTAATTTAATATATACGGGTTGATAAACTTATAATAAAGTATAAGAGTAATTAACATGTATGGAATTGAAAAGTTTAAGTTTTTGTGAAAACAAATTACTATTTCGAATTAAGAGTATGAGTTTAATTTCTATGTACTAATAGGGTAAAGATTTTTATACTGATAATCAATCAAAAATCATGAAATTGATGACTTTTAAGGTGGTTAGGATAAGAATCAAAGATTTATAATGATGTGTCTATTTTTAATTTATTGAAAGTGTAAAAAAAACTTTATACTGTCAATATACATCAATTAAATCCTAAGAGTATATGTTTGTAAAATATTTTTTTATATATAAATATATGAATGAATTGTTTTAGCGAATATTTGAAAAGCACTCGTTAAGAAACAAAAATAAAAATATTAAGTAAAGACTATTACATTCATTGTTAAATAAATTTTTTTTTGGTGTACAAAAGTTTATGTGAGTTTGGTCCCGGGGGACTCATCAAGGTCAATGCAGGCCTCACGGCTCAAAGAACGGTTACAAATATATTTACAGATTGCTCACCAACGAGGTTCTCACATAGGTGTGGGATTCGAACTCACGACCTTGTGGATTATGAGTTGTATTCTTACCAACATTCATTGCTAAATAATTAACTTTTAAGGTATTATATTAAGATTAAAAAATACATAAATAATATTAATTAAAGGATTATATTACTTAATTATATCATATGATAGATGTAGATTCATGAATGTTATAAATATTGGAAGATATTGTATTATAATTTCTTAGAGTACAATTAAAAAAGTTTTAAAAAATATTTTAAAACATCAATCAAACCGGAATAAAACTAAATCATACTTATCCGGAACGCAATAGATGCGTGGATTGACTGTTAACTAGAGCTTGGAGCATGATTCAGGCATTAAAATTTTAGACTCTCCCCCAATAGAGCTTGCTAGAACCATTTTTAGTGATTTATTTGGGACTTTCATACCCGTATAGTTTCTTCTTAATTTTTCTTTTCTGTTGGGCTTTTGCCCCGTTTGTTACCCAAAAATGATTTTTTAAGAAAGAGGGTGTAATGTTTTGAGTGTTTAATTTAAGTTATTGCTTTTTATTTGGTAGCTTTTATTTTTTACAAATGCTAGGGAGTGTTAAGGCTATGGGTTGAATAAATAAATAAAAAAAGTAAAGTTTCATTAACAAATAATATATTTAATATATTAAGAAATGGTGTACTTAATTGCACAAAAAATATTACAATTTCTTGGCTTATTGACACAGGGAAATGGTAATGGACTTGAATTAGTTTTGGGGTATCTTTGATTCGTAAAAATTCAGGGAATTGGACAACACAAAATTTTTTGTCTCCTGTTTGATTTGAAAAGTGGTCAGGGGACAGGACAAAAAATGGGGTGAGGGACAGGACAAAAACCCAGAATTTTGTCCCCCACCAAACCATGAGACAACTTTTTATTCTATGGACAGACTAACAAAAGATAAAATTATCCTTACATGTCTCTCCTCTCTCTCCCCCTCTCTTTCTATCTCCCTCTATCTCTTTCTCTCTCCCCCCTCTCTCTCTCTTGTCTATATTTATATATTAAATTATATATATATATATATATATATGTGTGTGGGTATTCCGATAAATTTAATATTATTTTATTTGTGTTGTCCATTATCCATCAAATAATGTATAAGATAAAGAATTATCATGTGACTCAAGGATTTGTCCTATGATATCCAATCTGTCCTATGTTGTCCTCATACCTTTTATAAATCAAACACACCCGTGATATATCTTTTACGAATAGCAATTTGTTTCCCTTCTCTATCAATTGCATGTTTTTCTCTACCTATTCTTCTTTTCATCAGTTATATTGACCCATCTAAATTCGTATGAATTTATTCGTATTAAATAGCACAAATCATTGACTAATGACCTTAAAACATTTATTAATAGGATAATTATTTTTTATAAAGGAAGTTTATAGGAGGCCTTATAGTTATATGAGACGGAAGAGAACGAAATGAGAAGGAACACATTGCAAAAATTTGAATCCATGTTCTTATAATTTATATCCCATAACTTAACTAACTGAGCTGATTTAATGAAATATTAGCGAGACATGATTTCTCACTCCTTTTTTTTACAGAACTTTTCACTCCTTTTAGTGTACTTTTTTTGATAACCATAATATAGGTATGAAGTATCCACCATCATTATTATTGATTAATTTCTATCGGAAACCTGTTTGGGCACATAAAATAGATTCTCCCCTCCCAACCAGGTTTTCTCCATACATAAAAACTAGGATTCAAATTTTTGACTACTTACTTAATATGCTAAAGTCCTTTTAGTATACTTTAATTGTTGTTTTAGACTTTTATTTCAAGCAAAAGATTTAGAAACATTTAGATTGTGGACTTTTTTCCATTAAATACCCTTATTTAATTTTTAGTAACCAATAATAACTATACTTTCATGTTTATCTAGTTTTAATGAGTAATTAAGAGTGAAAGATAATGTAGCAAAAAAAAAAAAGAGTGACAGATAAAGCCGGAAATCACAACAATTAATGTTCTATTAATATGCCAAAGTTTACTCATAAATCATGATTGGGGATGGCAACGGGGTGGGGCAGGCACGTGTAGCACTCCCCCCGCCCCCATACCTGTCGGATAAAATTTGTACCTGTCCTCGCCTGCTACCCACGCGGGTATCCTTCGGACGGGCATCCAGCGGGTTTCACGGATATCCGCGAAATATTTTTCCAAAAAAAATACATACTCTTTTTGCTTGAAAAATTGCTAAAATGTGCATAATTCAATTTAAAGTAATCATGTTCATACAAATAGATGTTAAGAAATCATCAAATCATTATCCAACTACAAAAGTTACTAACAAAAGTAATCAAATACATTTAACAATTATTACGTATATATATATATATATTAAAGAGCATTTTAATAATTTAAGTAACGGGTGTGGGTATACGCGGACACGGATAGTATGATACTCGCTCCCGCCCCGTTTATAAACGGGTATTGAAATTACCCATTCATTTTACCTGCGGGTACCCATTTAACTATCCGTCCCGTACTCATTGTGGATTTTATCCGCGGGTATCTACGGGTACGGATAAAATTGTCATCCTTAATCATGATCGAGTAAATTACCCACCCCCACCCCACCCGACCCGACCCGACCCGACCCAAAACAATACTTAAAATAGATGGATAGAATAATCTTTTCACCAAATGTCGTTAGCGTATTCGTTCGAAAAAGCTCAACATTTATTATTCTTAAATTTTTCATTAAGAAATACCATATTGATTTTAAATTTTAATAGACATAGAGAATCCTTTATTTTCCTAAACAGCAATCAAGAAATGCAACGAGTATAGCTCCGTTGGTGGGCAGCGTTTACTTGGTGAGGGGAGGTATCTCCCATGGAATGCATTTTTGGGGATGAGATTGGATTTTAAGTTGCCACTGAATCTCAAGTAAAGATTAGTCTCACATCGGATTCAAAGAACCTAAACCACCAAATGTCCTAATTATGGTGAGTCAAGATTAAAAAAAACAGCAATCAAGAAAGAATTATTTTAATATGTAAGAATTTTTTTAAAAAATAGCACTGTTTTGGGTGTCACACAATTGTGGAAGGGGAGTGGAAGAAAAAGAGTTGCATAATATAAAAACTAAATAAAAAAATAAAAACGCGTTAAAAGCTCTGCATTCACATTCTAAACAGAACTCAACGACCTGCTTTGAAGTTTTGAACACAAAACCAACACCAATCGTTCCTTGACAGAAGCAACATGGTTGTGGAAGGGGTCACACTACACTAACACTAGGGAAGAGAGAGAGAGAGAGAGAAAGTGGTGTCTTTTGACTGATATCATAGCCGGCAAAAGCCGTCTAAGGTTGTTGTCTAAGTCGATCATAATGTTCTATTTAATGTCTCAATACGCGTTGAACTTTCACCCATACCCTTCTGAACCCAAAATTTCTTTCTTATTCTTAATCTTCTGATCCATCCTTAATACCAATTCAAAGGTCCACAAAGGTATTTTTATTTTCCCCCTTTATTTATTTATTAATTAGATGGTTTATAAAGTCTTTTGAGTGTTATCACCGCCATCTCATACTTTTTTCCTTCTGCTAGTTGAATTTCCTTTCCTTTAATTTTCCCTGGAAAAAAATGTTCCCTTTTTGACAGTTCAAGATTATTGGCGTGAAGTTATTGGCGGGTTCTGAATAGCGTGTTTGGTTAAAGTTTACTGCTTTAGAATTGGGTCAATTTGGAATCTTCAAATAGACACAGAAATTGTGGGTTTTTTATTTATGGTCTCTGCTTTGATCTAAGGTCATTGGATGCAAATGGGTATGCGTGCTATGTGCATATGAGGAGAAGTTCCCATCTTTGCTTTGGATTATTTTTTTTTGATAAATAAAGAGATGCTATTTAGTTGGTGACTGTTCAATTGTTCATGAATTTTTGTGATGTTAGAGGAAGATTTTTTTGCTGGTGAATGGTGATCCTAGTTATTGAAGGATAATATTGTATAGCTTAGGTACTATCTTACTGCTGCAACATGGGCTGCATATGTTCTAAGAGTTCAGCTGTGGAAGACAGTAGGGAAGGTATCACAAGGAAATTCTCATCATCTAGCACAGGGCCGTCAGAGGTGAACACTTTGCGATTGAATTCCTCGAAAAGGGTTGAGGCGGTTCGGGTGAAAGATAAGTTATTAGATAGTAGTGATGTGAAAGTTTCATTAGTTGATAAGAAAGCCAATGGTTCAGTGAAATTGTATGATGTTCAAAATGGAATGAGTAAAATTGAGAAGCCTGACTTGGCTGTTATTGATCATCCTGGTCTTGTAAGGATTCCAAAGGCTACAGAAGGAGAGCAAGTTGCAGCAGGATGGCCGGCTTGGCTTTCTTCTGTTGCTGGTGAGGCTATAAAGGGATGGATACCACGGAGTGCAAACACTTTTGAGAGGTTACATAAAGTAAGTTACTTCCCTGTCTGCACTTTCTGTGTTTTTATTATAATTTAACTCTTGCTATTGTCTGAGATAGTCCACTTTTGTTGGTATGGTTAAAATTGGTGAAATTTGTTTTAACCAGAATCAAAATTAATTGGGATTTCCATGAACTGTATACTTTAAAATATATGAACCAAATTGTACTGAGTGGAGTGGAGGGAAGTGGTAAACCTTCCAAATTGTAGATTACATTGGAGGCAAGTGGAAAACATTGGTAGGCTCTGGCTACCTAATATTTGCATTTCAGAAGATAATCAACTTTATTACATGAGAATGTTTCCTGTTGGAATCATGTGTTGCTGTTTTACATAAGAAACATAGATGAGTGGCATTGTTGGCAGGTTTCCACTTTAATGACACCCACTTTCCCAAGGAAGAAAAGAAAGGGCTCAGTAAAGCTTGGTGATATAGAATACAAGAACTGTGTGATCAGATTCCGTTTACAATTCAGTTTTCAGTTTTTTCTGTAATGCTTTTGAGTAGATAATTTCAATTTTTTTTTGGTTGTAAAAGAGAGAGAGAGAGAGTGCCAGTTAGGCAGGTTTAATTTTGTCTTGTTTTGTGATTATAAACTATAAACTTCTTATATTGGTAAAAGAAGGAGGTTATATTCTCTAATTTTCTTTTTCATTGATGATAGTAGTCTATTGCTCTAAATGAATCGTTTGATGGGGTTCTATTATGCAGATTGGGCAAGGAACATATAGTACTGTTTATAAGGCACATGACGCAACTAACCAAAAGATTGTTGCTTTGAAGAGGGTACGCTTTGATAATCTTGATCCTGAAAGTGTCAAATTTATGGCAAGGGAAATCCATGTTCTGCGTAGGCTTGACCATCCAAACATAATAAAGTTGGAGGGCTTGATAACATCACAGACGTCTCGTAGCTTGTACCTTGTTTTTGAGTATATGGAACATGATCTTACAGGACTTGCATCAAATCCTGCCATTAAGTTCTCTGAACCTCAGGTAGCGATGATTTTTTTCATTCTCTCAGTCTTCTGTTATACATGGAGCTGAGATTCTTATGCATATGCACGTGAGATATCATTATAAGAAGCATTATCCTTATTTGAACTTTAATAAGTAAATGTGCTTCGTTGCTACTCTGTTTTTCATAACAAAACTTCTAAAAAAAATTTGTATGTCAGCTGAAATGCTACATGCAGCAACTTCTTAGTGGATTGGATCATTGTCACCGTCTTGGTGTCCTTCATCGTGATATAAAAGGCTCAAATCTTCTAATTGACAATAATGGTGTCTTGAAGATCGCCGATTTTGGTTTAGCAAGTTATTTTGACCCCCATCACAGTGTTCCATTGACAAGCCGTGTAGTAACTCTGTGGTATAGACCACCAGAACTTTTACTCGGAGCAAATCATTATGGAGTTGCAGTGGATTTGTGGAGCACTGGTTGCATACTGGGTGAACTATATACTGGGAGGCCCATATTGCCAGGAAAAACGGAGGTATGACGTTTGTGAATCTAGTTTCCATCATTTTGTCACCATAATCTTTATAGTGATGCCCTTTAATTTCAATAACCTCAGGCCTATAGAAATTGCTGAGACAGTTTCAGCTTAATGACTACAAGAACTATAAAGGAAGAATTATTTTGTACTGTTGTTACATGATGAAAATGGTCTTATTTCTTTATATTAAATTGCCACCACTTTTGTTGGGTGACTCCTCCTCCTCCTCCTCCTCCATGCTTCATTTTTACCTTTAAATTTACAGTGAGGTTATTAGTGGACTCCACTTCCTTGTGCATAATTTCAATATCCAAACTCATATACAAGTTTAAACTGTCGGTCCCAATTTGTAAATTGATATTTGTATAATAATAAAGGTATATGAGAGGTACCTGAAGGTTAATTTTAGTTCCTTGTAGGTTGAGCAGTTGCATCGGATTTTTAAACTTTGTGGCTCACCATCTGAGGATTATTGGCTTAAATTGCGGTTGCCACATTCAACGGCATTCAAGCCTCCAGACCATTATAGGCGATGTGTTGCAGAAAGATTTAAGGAATATCCATCTCCTGCTGTGAGGCTTATAGAGACCCTTCTTTCTGTAGATCCAGCACATCGAGGGACAGCTGCTACTGCTTTGAAAAGTGAGGTATGCAGGTTTATTTTTCCAGCAATTAATTATGTAGTCTGATTGAGATTCATCCTTCTCCAATGTAATTTTAGTGGTATTTGAAGCATCGATTCCTCATCTTCTTAATGTGTATACTTGTGTAATGAAGCTCTTCATGTTGTTTCCTGCCATTATATCACCAAACTCAACTATAGTGTGGTTAATGCTTCTATGCAAGATCTACACACAATTCGCGGTTAATGCTTCTATGCTTTGGATAAATAAATTTAACTTGAAGTTTCTCATTGACTAAAAATTTGATGTTTCTCTAATCACATAACTATAAACGTCTCTTTAAATTCATCCTTATTTAGGTTCTCTCATAGCTGTGGAAGAATAAGTGGTCAGACAAATAGGGATTTCCTGATATTGGAAATACCCACATTGCAGACATTCGATAAATGTTTGAGGAATTGTCAACATAAGTTTATTTCTAAAATTCGTTTTCCATAATCACCTGTTAAAAATGAGCACTCTGGAGGTTAGTTATTAAAAATTTAAATTTAAATTTTTGTTTAATGTTCTTTCTTTGAATGTGTTTGATAGAGCCCAATGGTATCAATTGACATATGTATCCTAGTCTACCTAGTGAGACAATGTTATTTGTTGTTTTTCTTTACATGCAACTGAAAATATATGTTCTTTTACTCTTTAAAAGCCACACTGTTCCCCAATTTGTTCTTTTCTTTTTCTTCTCCTCCACATGCTTAAGCCACACCTTGCCATTTAATACAAGGGCAGGCAATGAAATCATGAAGTCAGAATTTATCATAGTATGTAACTTTCAAATAAACAAAATCTAGAGATATTTTTTCACTATAATTCCTGAGAGGCACGTGATTCTTCATTTGATTTTTTTCGCTATTTATTGACAGTTCTTTACATCAGAACCCCTGGCTTGTGATCCATCAAGTTTACCAAAATATCCTCCCAGCAAAGAGATTGATGCTAAATTGCGGGATGAAGCAACTAGAAGGTACCTATATAGGTTTTTTTTTTTTTTTTGTAAGTTCAGGCAAAAACAATGATATTTATTTGTTTTAGGAATTTGTATTATGATGGTAGCTTCAGTCAATGTAAGCTTTCGTTTGGAATATAAATTATATGGCTTAATCTGAACATTTTCTGGGTAATCAAATTCATTTCTTGTTGATTATTACTTTAGAATGTTGACATCTCTGCCATGAAGAGAAGCATCATTGCTGGGGTCCCTTATGTTCTTATAGACTAGTACAAGAAATATGCATATTATTGGTGGTCAAATTCTTGAAGACATAGTCATATGTTAGCTTTCTCAAACATTTTGGCAATGCAACTGCAATTGTATGCTTTTATTTGTTTCTTCGTAATTGTTGGCTATGCTTTTGCCACTGGATCCATCCATTTGTGGCAAAAGGATGTCATTTTATGTAAGCCTATTTTTGATAAGATAACCAATATGTATTCATTTTCTATTATCATCTCAGGCAAGGAGCTGTTGGAGGTAGGGATCAAAAAGTTAACTCAGGACTTAGGCAAGAACTAGGACCTAGGGCACATGTCACAGCAAAAGGAAATGCTGACCCAGGCATATCAATACAGGTAATCCAAACAAGATCCAAATTTTATTGTATGACCTGCCTCTATTGGATACTTCTGGATATTGTGTTACTGCCATGTAGTATAGTGAGCCTTGTGACCGTGAAATTGGGGAGAAAGAAAAGCAAGTTTTTTATACTTTGGACTGTCTATTGATTCAGCTAGTAGATTAGTTCAGCATTTCTGGGCTGATGGTGGGATCGTTGTGAAATATAAAGAAAGCTATCTCTTTGATGATTACCAGTTCTAATTATTAGAATCAGCCAAAGCGTTTTATGCCTTTGCATACCTGTTCTTTGTGCAAGACCTATCCCATTCTTTTTTTGTTGTGATTGTGCTAGAACACCAAACCTTTTAGCTGTTGCAACTTGCAACTGACTTTTGATTCTTATGGCACCTCTCCTATCTAATAGAAGCAGCCTGGTGCATCAGTAACTATTGTTCCTTTCTTTTTTTGGTCTTATGAAGTTTCCTAAACCCTTTGAGTGTGAGACTAATCCTCGCTAGGGGTACCGAGTTTGCTCATCCCCGCTAGTGTTTCCTAAGAACTCAAACCCTTGACATACTTCACAACAACAAATCATCTTGCATTTAATTCTTTTAGTATTATAGGCTCTTTATCACTTGTGTTCTTTCTACTGCCTTACTTTTTATCTTCACCTCCGCTTATATCGTTCTGCTGTCTGATGCAGCAAGAGCAACGTTATTCCAGCTCCAGGAACCGAAATGAATTGCCTAACCCTGTGTCTGGATTTCTGGTTTTCCCTCACAAACAGTCAGAAGATGTTAAAGAAGTGGGAAATAATTTCTCTGGGTATCTCTATAAGAGGCCTTCACATTCAGGTCCATTGATTCCTGGTTCTGGGTGGGGAAGGGGTGGGAAGGAAGTTGATGATGGGGCTCCTGTTTCAAACAGAGTGAACCTATCAAAACTATCTGGCCTAGTAGCATCAAGGACTATGTTGTCTCAAGATCAGGAGGAAAAACTAGTTCACTTGCACCACAGAAAACCTATTGAAGTACGAAAATCCGTGGAGTCAACTAATGGATCAGCATCAAGAAGACGGCAGGATCAAAAACGGATTGTTGATTTCACTCAAATTGGAAGTGGAAGGCTTCCCTCTGAAAAATTAACTCCGGTTAGTTCATTATTATTATTATTATTATTATTTTTTGGCAATGTTTGGTATGCGAAATGGTGATTCCATTCCATGCTTTATTGAATGGAATGGGCATTCCCATGTTTGTTAACAAATATGAGCATGGAATGGAGATTCCATTCAATGCCTCATTCCATAAATCAGGAATCACCGTTCCTTCCAGACATGTGGGATTGATGATTGAGTAATGGTTATTACAAACTTTCACTCGCACCTCTTCACATCTCTATGGTCTCTACCATGTGATTAGTTGGTTTGCATGCCTACATCGTGATGCTGCTACTTATAGGGGTGTGAAGTGATGTAAGTGAAAGTATTACAAGCATTAATATTGTTTATTTTCATAACATATCATCGTTTATTTTCCTAGAATATTAATAATCACCTTTCATTCAATTTATCTTTTATAAATTCTAACTTTATTTTCAATCTACCCTTCATATATTAAATTAATTTGAAATGTTTATATAAGTTTCTAAAGAATACTAATTATGTAAATATGTGAAAAATTATTAAAAAAAAAAAGTAATGTGGAACTCAACTATCATCCAAAGTATCATAGATAAAATATAACAGAAAAATCTATGGAGTATTTTTTATCTAAAACATTGTACACAATGCTCTTTTTTAGCAACAATATTTTGTCATTGACTCATTGTTGTAAAAAATTTGAACATCATATTTGGCATGGCAATGGGTAGGGTACTATAGTACCCGTCCCCATATCCGCATTTGAAAAAATAACCCGTACCCAGACCCGTACCCTCGTGGGTAACAACTTCAGTACCCATACTCTTTGGGTACCTAAGTACCCGTACCCGCACTTTAAGTTATAACAATTAAAAAACAATTCAAAAGTCTTTTAAATCTACTAATAAATGTTACCAATCAAAATATTTAAATAAATAAAAACATCCAAAAAGGAATTATAGATGCAACTAGGTTTAGAAAGTTAAGAATCTTTAGATTAATTTTGGTTTTAAAATTTATATTATAGTTAAAATTATATATATATATATATATATATATATATATATATATGTATGTATGTGTGTGTGTGCGGGTATGGGGGTGGGTATCATAGTACCCGTACCCGTATCCATTCAAATTTGCGGGTAATTATCCGTACCTGAACCCTTATTCATTGTGTGGGTAATTACCCTATCCGTTGTGGGTAATTTTTACGGGTACCCAATGGGTATGCTACAAATTGTCATCCCTACATCATACATGAGAAAAGTTAATCTCTGTTTTTCTCATGATGGTATTTATGTCTTTAGATCAATTTTGATCCTTTTTTTTTTTTTCACTACTGAAGTACCCATCTTATTTTTTTCCGTCAAAAAAAAAAGTACCCATCTTATTTTTTGTGTAGCAATATCTTTTTAGTTGTAAAATACTTATTGGGTGCTTATCATTAATTGATGGAAAGACTTATTTTTCATTTCCAAGTTAATGAAACTATAAAATGCTTTAAAAAATGTATAAATGATGATTGAAATGTTACATGATCATCTATTATTTTATTTCTTCAATTTTATTTTTTTTTGAAATGTCAAATATAGATTCATATATAGATTAGAAAGAATAAACTTTCTTTTCTCTTTCCCTCTAAAATCTACCTTGCAAACAGACCTTAGGTAGTGGCAATAATATATCGGTTTGATTTGGTTGAGTATCGGTGAATATTGATGTGAGAGTCAATTTCAGGATGGGCATGGGTCGAGGGGAAACAAGATATATCTGTCAGGCCCATTACTGGCATCGTCGAACAATATGGATGTGATGCTGAAAGAGCATGATCGAAAGATCCAAGAGTTTTCAAGACGAGCAAGAATTGACAAGTCAAGAATAAGAGGTGACAAAGTTAGGGCACAGCGAAAGTAGTACTAGTAGTTCAAATTACATTTCTTATTGTTCAGCTGCTTACATATTTTAGCACAACATTATTTATCTCTCAACATTATAGAGAGAAAGCGTGGGGAGAGGGAGAGTGCATTTGCTCTTTTTTATATTATTTATTACATGTAAAATTGTAATTAAATTGCAGGCTCTATAAGAAATTGATCTTTCTTCCACTCTTCATGCTTCACCCTTTACTATATATTATATTCTTTCCATTCTTGTGTGGTTTTTGGAATGATCTAAAATAAAAAATGACTTAATTTGAATAGGTTTGATTTAATTTAATTTGAGTTATGTTATTTGAACATCAAATTTTGGACATTGTATGTGATACCAAATGTATTTATCTTCATCTCTCACTTAGGGTATGTTTGGTAGTTTTGAAGATGGAGTGAAATGATTAATTATGGAGTGGTTTAGAGTGGAGTGGAGTGGAAGGGTAAGAGTACACGTCACTCCATTATTTGGAAGTTTGGAGGGACATCTCAAACCCCCTAATTTGGAGGGTATGAAAATGAGTGGTTTTGGATGAAGTGGAGTGGTTTGGGTTACCATCCTCGATCATCCCACTCCATTAATAAATGAACTCCCAAACAATAGCTTAATGGATTTTCCTCACTCCACTTCATTACTAAGCCCCCCACTCCATCCTCCCAAACATAGTGCCTATTTGTTTAAAATTATCCTCAACGCAAACCGGCGTTGAGGCCTACATTGGGAGAATGCTAGCCAAGCGAGCTTTGGAAAAAAGGGAGTTTGAGTGCCTCGGGACGTGATTTTGTTCTGTTTGCGTCGAGAAGAATCGTATCCAAACAGAACCATAGTGTTACTTTTTATCTTCTCTGTATAAATGTATCTCAAAAATACATCACAAAGGAAAGAGATATCGTATATTGTCCCAATTGTGATGTTCAAAAATCATTTGAATTTAATTTAGAAGTCGGTTTATGTTTTTTTTGACAAAAAAAAGTCAGTTTATGTTGGAACTCGATGTTTGGAATTCATTAAAAATAGAATTGTTTTGATTTTACATTTTCATCCTTATATTATATTATTAATTATATTATATTATATATATATATATATATATATATATATATCTAATTGTGAAGTTAGGTTAATAGGTAGTAAAATTTTTTAAAAAAATGGTTAGGATAAAAAAGTTTATTTCTTTAAAAATTAAATCATATCTTAACAAATTGATATAATTTCTGAAATCAACGGGATTCTTAAAATCAATTCATTTTATATTTTTTTGACCTTTCGAACACAATATTTACCACCCATCTTCGGGAAGCTCTGTGATTGGCGGTGTCTTAAGGGACGATTCAGGAACCTTTTTGAAAGGCTTCTATGCGAAGCTCAGCCCCTGCAATGCCCTGGTGGCGGAAATGTTGGCGCTTTTTCGAGGTATTCAGCTAGCCAGAAGTCTTTCCATTAAGAAAATCATTTTTGAGGTTGATTCCAGTGCAGTTGCAAACCTCTTCCTTAAGGGGGTTCTCCTCCATCCCCTCCCTTCAAGCCATGCTTGGTGAGGTCTAATCAGATTGCCGGATTGGGAAGCCTCGGTTCATCCAGTTTCCAGAGATGCTAACAAGTGTGCTGACATGCTTGCCTCCTTGGGACATCGTGCTCAGTTTGCGTTGTGTTTAGGAATGTTTTTCCTCTCCTTGACCTGCTGATTCTGGACATTTTAGAGGATGTTATCAAAAATAAAATAAAATTAAGTAACAAATCCTTTTTTTCTTTACATTCCAATCACACTACTCGTATTTCACCTGTGGATTTATATTCACAAGCTAGTCTATGTTTGGTGCTACAATTGTTTTCCAACCCACTAAATTTGGGAAAAAGGTATGTCCCGTGAAGTTGTTGAGAGGGATATATGAATGCTGAAAATTTTACAAGCATTCCCCGTAAGTGGAGATGGAAGAAGGGAAGCACCAGTAAAAATAATTTTTATGTTGGCTTTAATGTCAGTCAGATTTACCCTTGAGAAAGAGAAACCTTAACACGGATGGGGATATGCTGTCCTACTTTCCTATCAGATTTCATGTCCCCACCAATGATAATTTGTCACTTAATAAAATAAAGTCGTATCTCATTAATACTTATTCACATTCACAACTTTTGATTGATAGGGGAAACCGAGATATCATTTTTGGAGACGGCTGAACCTTGTTCCCTTAACACAAGCATGAGCCCTGCAGAACAAGAAAAAGGAAAGAAAACTAAAATGGTTTATGGCACTAAAAAGAGAGAAGAAAAAAAGCACTCTTAAAATGTCACATGTAGCAATACAAATTACAATAGGAAACGAAAGAAGGTAAAAAAGTCACAAAAAATTATCCATATTGCCCCACTCTTACAAATCCTTCCAAGCCAAACCAGATCCCATGGTCAGCGAATTGCATACATTTGTAATTCAATGTAAACAGTTAAAATATGAATTAGGCCCAATAAGAAATATTTAATAAAGATAATTAAAAAGAAAGCTTTAAACAACAGCACCAGTGGTCTAGTGGTAGAATAGTACCCTGCCACGGTACAGACCCGGGTTCGATTCCCGGCTGGTGCAATTCGTTTTTTTGTATATTTTCTTCTGTTTTGTTTCCGGACTCCTTTCATCTGTATTGCTATTGTTTGTTTTCTTTTATCCTTATCTTTTTTTCTTTTTTTTTATATAGCTACCCCCCCCTTCTTTTATCGTTATCTTAAATCCATTGCCTACGTAATATGGGAATAATCAACTCACGAGTCAACAATTTTGGCTTTGAAAATTTACACACGATATGTTGGGTACTCTGTGCCCATTGAATTTGAAGGTGCTGAGATTAAGAAATCAAATGAACCTCCCAGGGTCAATGTCTAGGTTTTTTCGTTTATTAGGAAAAGGACTTTAACATCATGATGTTTATGTTTATGCTTCCTATATTTAATTGCTCGAAATTGACTAGTATATTAATATACTCTGCAGTCTGAAGCTGGATGTTAATGTGGTAATGAAGGCTTATCTTTGTTCCCTCAAGTACAGGATACTAATATAGAGGACTGCAATTATCATGCTAAAATCTACAATTCTAATGTCTATGTGACAAGGGAAATGATTTACTATATCTGTCAAATGATTAATGTATTGTAAGGTCATTAGATCTGAGACTGGGGATAATTAGGAAGTGGTATTGATGATGTGAATATGATCTTGGTCGAATTGATTTCACATTTCAGGGTATGATAAAACTGAAGCTAACATAATATTGATTCTGCTATAACAATCTGGGATCTGGGCATTTATTAGTCATCCATCATACCATAAAGTGGCTAGACATGTTGTGGATGGAGCAGCAGCAAGTTGCATTATTTTTTTTATTTTGCTGATGCTTGCTTAATCAGCATAATTTCTAGCTAATTTGCATTTCTCATGGATTTGTCCTATATGTTTTATGTCACGGATGAAGTTCATAACTTCGTACTTCCTAGTTCATAATTAATGAATATCTTATCTATATGTATAAATCATATAATAAGCTTCAATTTGTTTAGGAAGCCATCAAATAAATATAGATCTCACTTTCAAGGTGACAGTGCTCACACTCAAAGAAGTTATCCTTTTAAGTAAATAAGTCTTTTTCTGCATCGTTCACTGGATTAACATTTTTTTTCATAGCAGTTTCCTATCAAATTTATATATATCAAATGTTGCTGTCTAATGTATACGTCAATGTTGTGTATTGTCAATTGACTATTAAAATATAGTAGTAGACAGTGAATCTTGTATTCTGGACAAATATTCGGGAATCATGTTTGCTTATATCATAATTTCTTCATGTAATCTGCTTTCTTGGTTACAGGTCCTGGTGTTGCAAGCCATTATTTCTGATCCCGTTCTCAAATATGCTATTGAGTTGTTTTGTTTCGTGTTCTTGAAACTCTTTCAACCTATTCTAGATTATTGTTTTGTTTATTTCATCTATGAACATCTTTGTGGCTGATTTTGTTTCTCGTATATCATTCAAGTTGCTCTTTAATATTGGCAAATTTGAATGCTTTACTACCTCACAGTTTGTCTTCTTCCTTTTTATTATATGATTTACACATATTAATTATGTACCACTTGCACACTAAAACTAAATCATCATATGGTTATGTCACTGTTGGTAAAGTACTGAGAAAGCAAACGCTTTATATGTCTCGGAGGCCATGCACACAAGCATGCAGTCAGGACATGCCTTGAAATTTAACAACAGACCTCAAGATTGATGTTTTAAGGACAAAACTTAAATAATATTTTTTAGGTACTTGAGGTTTTGTAGACAAGCACTTCAAAGAACTTTACTTAGCCGGTATAGCCCATGCCAACTGAATCACAAAGGTGGATTGTCAGTTCCTAGCATAAGTGGAAAAAAATTATTTAATGATTATATATGTTATCTCCACCTTTAAAATTAATTCGTCCCAATCGTCAAGCCAATGGCTAACTAGGAAATTGTTAGACGAAGACAGAAATAGCCGATGGAGAAAGGAGCATATTCGGCTAAGGAATTGATTGGGCCTTGTTGACGGGCCAGGCTTCAAAGATAGAATGGGCTGAAGCTTAATGGGTCACTAGTTGTTGGAAGGAGTTAAAGCAGTCGCGGATCTAGGATCTGGGAGTAGTGAGAGCAACATATTTCCAAAATATTTATTAATATAATTCTCTATTATTTTTTCTTCTTTCCTGATTGGAGGTTCTTATATAAGAACCAGATACTTATAGAAGCAATCGTTCTTTGCATGTGACATCCACATCAACTTGTTTCAATGATACAATTCAATAAGAACCAGTCCTCGATTTTAAGGATTTGTTAAGCAACTCCCATAAAAGATGTTATAAAAAATGAAAGAAGTTGAGAAAAATTTTAAAAAAATGAAGATAAATTTAAAAAATGGCATAAATGTCCATTGCTAAAAAATATTTATTATTTTATTATTTATATAATAATTAAATATATATTTTTGTGAATATATTATTGTTAAATAATTATATTTATTTACCAAAAATAATAATAAAAATTACTTTTTTATTGCCATTTCCCACCCCACTCACGTAACCCACCCCCAACCCCCACGTAACCCTTCCCTCCCATTCCCCATTCTTATCCTTTTCCATCTTATTTCTCCAAAACTCTAGTTCTGTAGATTCCGCACCTTCTCCCTTTCCATCTTTTTCAAACTCCAATCCGTGACGCAGGTGGGGAACACTGAACAGGTGCGAGATAAGAGAGAGAACGACGGCGGACGGCTGGCTGGCGGAGGTCCTGTGTAGTGGGCTAGTGGTTGACGAAGAAGAAGGTCTAAGGTGGAGTGTGGGGTCTTGCTGTTGTGTGATGACTGTCTATGTGAGGAGTGATCCAGATTGGGTGCAATATTTTCAACTTACTGGAGGCAAAAAATATTTATATATAAGAAAATTCTAATATTTTGTAAAAGTTGAGACCAACGTAGGCCCGTCCCTGAGTTAAGGGACCGAGAAACACGTGAGTATGAAAGTCACAACGTTGTGGCCAACTGATGCCACAAAACATGCCGAGAAAATAGGAGTTGAGCTGTTGAGGGGTAGCCGCCGTAGCGGTTGAGAAAAGTGGGCAGCTAAGTTGAGGATAGTTATGTATTTAGGAGGATTAGCCAATTAGAAAAGGATTATTGATGATTAGGTTTAGACTATAAATATCTATTGTACTTATTGTAAAGACACACATCAACACCCAATACAAATTTTTAAGCTTTGCTTACTTATACTTGCCTTTACTTTCAGCTTACTTTCATCTTTTCTTTAGTAGTCTTGCTTTACTTATTGCAATTTACTTTATGCGAGCTTACTTCCAAGCCGACTAAGTTCTTTTTCTTTAGTTCTTAGCCTTTTCTTGTTCACCTTGTTACCTGACGCTTTCTTTAGTGGGTTTGGGAACCCTTTGCTAGAAGTTGGATTTTACTTCTAGTTCAAATTGCCTGACCCTTATTAAAATCCGTACGTGTTCCTCGGTCGAATTTCCATTCGGCTGATTAGCTAATTTACACGTAAAACAATATATTAAAAGCTGAAGTGTAGGAGGAGGGTATACTATTTTGTCTTTGATGATAGAAATAGGAACAATATGAAAAGTGTTCACACAAAATGTAGTACAACTCCGAGCACAGATAGGTACTTGTGTAAACTTAGTATACTACTTATTTCAGAATGACATGTCCTTCTCTTCACTTTAGCCTCCTTATATAGCCTAGGGTGTCAACGGGTATTCCGTTACTGGCTATCATCTTGCGTACGATTCTCTCCCTTCATCTTAATGCTCTTAAAGTCGTGTAAATCTTGGTTTCAAGACGTTATGTCCATGATGAAAACGTATTTGATATATTCGAATATTCCAGCATTAACTCAGCCCCTCAGTTGTACTTGTTGGTCTTGAGCCGAGTTGGGTCGAGGACTCCCTGGTCCATATTCGGTCAGTGTGTCCAACTCTGCTCCTTGAATTGGGAACTAATTGGGCTGAGGACTCCCTGGTCCACTAGTTGCGCTGAGTACTCCATGGTCCATGTCAGAACATCAGGAATAAACCTTCATTTGAATTCACAGACTCGAAGGCAAGTGGGCCGAGCAATTGGAACAAAAAGTTATCAAATTTCCTGTATAGGGAGCTTGATGCAGTCAAATGGGATGGTGTGAAATGGAAACCGGATGAAAATGTTATTGAATTTTCCGCATAAGAAGCCTGATACAGTAGAACGATATGGTGACGGTCCTAGTGGTGGTGCCGGTGATGGATTCGGTAGAGAACAAAAAAACATGATAAAATGTGTTGATTATAGTTGTGGTCGTGATTATAACTTGGAAATATAACTTGCATTTATCGTCATTATAGTTAATTACAGGAAAATGCAATCACAATATGATTATCAAGAGTTGAGACTATCAAAATCACAACATTATGATCAGTTGCGGTTACTGACCTTATTTTAAAATCATATCGTGATGACTAGAGGATGTCTCAGAATGGTTGTTTCCTAACTAAGGATTGGAATTAAGTGTCACCATTCAATTGCAACCTAAAGACGATAAAGTTTTAGAAAAGCAATAACATAGATAAAGATGAGGTGTAATATTTTGTATTAGTTGAGAAATTATAATTGGGGGAAGAGAGAGAGAAAAAGAAAGTAGAAGATTTGTATCCGCTTTCTACTAGTTGAGTTTTAATGGGAATTTTAGTTGCCAACTTGGCCAGAGCTTGTCATTTTGTGCTTGTCATAATTAGTAAAAGAATATGATGAACTTTTGCTATCATATATAGTAGTTTATTTGAAGTTACATATGCACTTTTATACTAAAATAAATATGATCTTATCTCTTTAATTTCTACAGGGTTTTCACCTAACATGTAACCTTGTTGGATGTTGTGACTTGCAGGCAAACATGATGATGGTTGGAAATGTTGTGTTGCGACCATCTAAACCATCTTGCTCTTTTCATTGGTGGTTTGATCATAAAAGATTGGAATTTCACTTAAGATAAAGAAAAGTGAAAGCCAATTGCTCCGTGTATCATCAATCGATATCATAATTCATAAACGAGATCAAGGTTCAAGGATTCGACTATTACAAATTGGCTCTATTTGTAGATACCCTATGTCATCCTAATTCTTATAACAAATCCCATCTTATGTTTGTGGTGTGGTTCTATGGAGATATGTTATTAAATATTTCCCTATGGACCTTTTCAAATGCAATATTGAATGCAAGCCCCTTGAGAAGGTTCAAGAGTCCAAGGTTTTATTCTTTTTCATTTTATTTTTTTCATTTTAATTTTCTTTGAAAATGATTAAGTTCTACTTCAGATTTCTCTTCTGGCATAAACTATTGTTTTGCTTTGGCAGTGGATATCTGAATCAGGCATCAGTAAAACAGAGCCCATTTAATTATTTCAAATTACTATCTTTCTAAAAAGTCGATATCAGTATCGGGCTTTTTGTGAGGGGTAAGTCTCTTTGTCATTTATTATTATTATTATTATGAAGAGTCATGCAGATAGTTATTCATGCCCTTGAAAGAATACAACATAATTAATATTAAAAGCCAACAAGGTAATTACATGTCTTATGAAATACCATAGTTGAAACATTGTTTTGATTTGTGTAAAAAAAAAAAACATTGTTTTGATTCATGAAAATCCAACATAATTTGTCTATAAAGGTTAACCTCTATCATCATTCAAGACACAAATTCATTTGCTTGTACCTTTCAGTTCATAAAAAAATAAAGGTAACTTCTCACTTTGTAAATACAATTATTATCTTAACTTGAGTTTTATGGATATTCAAGGATCTTCATTATATTTTGAAAGAAATTCTCCATTAAAGGTGTGTGCACGTGTGGGTGTGCATGTGTGTGCGCGTGTGGGTGTGCGTGTACGTGAGACAACATTGATACTACACCCTCACATTTGGACGTGTATCCCTACTTTAGTTCAAAACACGTGATGCTTAGATATTTTTTCACACTCACATGCATTTTCTGTTGTTCAAATAAAGTTTTTCTTATATATTGATCATAACCATTCAAATTTTGTTGTTCTTACATTTTTAAAATAGAAACTGTTCTCACCCGATATGGTTATCTCTTTCTCTCCCTATGTGTATGTGTTTAATTTTGATATATTTTTTTGGTTTTTCAGGGCATCCTCCGCGTGCAACTGCAGAGACTATTCCCTCGAGCCGGATAGGATCACAAGGCGGCAAAACTCTCCCTCGAGAGTTTTAATATTCTTTGCATTCCCAGAGCCAGGATTCGAACTCGAGACCTCTGGTTAAGTTGGAAGAAATCCATGTCATCTCATTCAAACGCTCTTGGGTAATTGATATATTGTTATTGTATTTTTTTTTCACAATCAATCAATCCAAATCATGCGACTTTTAAGATAGTTATGATAAGGATTTAATTTGTATGCACGACGGCGTATAATGATATATATTTTTTACATTGTTAACCAATTATAAATTGACACACATCATTAAAAATGATTGACTTTTATCATAAATATCTTAAAAGTCACATATACCATGATTTTTATCAATTAGAAGTGTAAAAAACTTTATACCAACGATAGATATTAATTAAACTCTTATGATAAAAACCAAACATTTTAATGAAATAATGATTTACGATTGGTTGATGGTATAAAAAATCTTTACATTGACAACATAAACCAAATATACATAATGTTATCCAATTATATAGCGTCTTATTATTAAAAATATTTGACTCTCACATTAACCCTTCAAAGTCATACATATATATAGGAAAATATATAATTAACAATTGGGTTATTTGGACACATTTTTTGTGTCTGACACCATACATTTATACGATGGATGCAAGAAGTGTTATCGGGCCTGATAACACTTGTGAGAGACAACCAATATAGTATCCCATATTATTGTGTGAATGTCAAAAAATCATTTATCTATAATTAATTAGTGATATAAAAAATTTATACCTACAGGACATCAAATCTAAACTCATATTTTTTTACAAACAAGCTAGTGGAAACGGAACTATTCTTCCCACCTTTTTCCAACATGAAAGAGACAGTTATTTTTAATTTCTTTATATGTACCTTATCTTGACACTAGGGTATGATTCGGATCGCGAATAGCTGCATTATATGCTGTGTATTATAAAATTAAAAACTATAATTTGGTTGTTTTAAAATGAGAAAGTAAAGGTATATTTATAGTTATGTCATTTTAAATGGGTTAAGATTTTTATATGCTTATCAAATTAAGAATGAATGTAACCTTAATTATTTTATCATTTTAGAGGAGATAAATTCAATTCAAATAATAATAATAATAATAGGGTGTCTATCGTCGTAACTTGCAGGAACTTTGAGCTAAATGGATGTGACTTTGAGTGCTAGTTCTATCCGTCTCAATTTGAAGCCTTTAAAAAATGCAAAAAACTGTAGTGCTTTTTTTTTTTATCCCAACAAAATTATTTCATATCAATCAAAATAGCGTCAACAATACAGGTCGGAATATAATGAAAATAATGACTATTTGCAGTGCTAAATGTGTCAATATTTGTAAAATTAATTTTGTCTAAAATGGTGTGATTAAGTCAGTCAATAACTCCTGCAAAAAAAAAAGATTTAGATTTTTTTTTAAGAGAAAAAATATTTAGATTTAAAATCATTAAAATTTAAAAATATTATTTTTATTATTAATGAAAGGTGACCTTAATATGTTTCTGGAGTAGATTTACTATTCTTTTGTGCATTATTATGAACAAAACTACAAGCTACAAATTGAAATAAAAAAAAGTGTCGCATGTCCAAGACTACTTTTTTCTTAAAGTGTTTTTTTATAAGTTGTTTGGTTGGCTAAGGGCTTAGTGGGATTTTTGGTTCAAAAGTCCCTTTCTGGTGCATGAGCACACCCGTGCTCATTAGCCAGCACACCCGTGCTCAACAGTGAGCACGCCCTTGCTCAATGTGCGGACCGCGTTTCGCTGACGCTAAGTCCAGCACGGCCGCGCTTAGGTCCAGCCTATATAAGTTTGGCACGTAACCCGGGGGTTAACGTGAAACCCTATTTTGTTGGTTACAGCAACCACTGTTGCGACCTAGTGTGCCTTTTTCCCTATTTCCTCTTCATCCATTCTTATAGTGGAGTTTTGGAAGCTGGTTGGGAAGCTTGTTTGACATGTTTCAGTTTAAAGGTAAGGTTCCCTTCCCTTGTGGTTTCCTTTCATAATTTTTGAATGGGAAACTAATGGGTTTGTGTTTGGTTTGGCTAAGGTTGAGTTTGTGTTGAGCCGCTTTGGGAACCGAGGGCATTTTGCTGTTTGGAGCTTACGCTGGAGCGATCATCAATCCAGGTATGGGGTGAAGGGTAGTGTATATCTTAGGCATTGGGGGTAGTGTAAGGTAAAAAGGGTTCCCATGACCCCGGTTAGTTGTGTATGTGTATATGATTAATATGATGGTTTGTTTGATTATGATAACATGATCTTTGTTGTTAATATGCTATTTATATGCCTATGTTCATACCACGTTCTTGATGTTTATGTTGGTTATATGAACATGATGATATGTTGATGGTTGCTATTGGCATAATGTTGTTGGTTGAATGGTTGATACCATGATTTTGATGATAGTGTTGTTACTATATTGATAATGACATTTAGTCCTAGAATATGTTGTTAACTGGCTTAGGATTAATAGAATTAATCGCTAAATTTAATCGGCTAAAATTGATATTGAACTCTGCCCAGAACAATATTGTCATGCATTGAGTTTGAATTCTGGAAAATGGCTGCGCATTCAGCATGGACGTGCAGCAGAGGAGCACGCCCGTGCTCAAAAGGAAGCACGACCGTACTCCACTTAAGTGGCAGCACGCTCGTGCTGGGGTTAAGCACGACCGTGCTCACCCTCTCGGACATAATCTGAGATTAAGGACTTAAACAGGGGTTTTTAACCCCAATCTCCGCCAACAATGATGACGACATAGTTAATCAATGATGAAGGTTAGATCACTTAATTAAAGACTAATTAATATGGTTAAGTTGGTAACTGTTGGGTTACCGCACGTTGATGAGTTGTGCCTTGGTGCTTTTGCCTAAGGGAACCTTGACCCTGTGATTTGGGTTTAAGGTGCTATTGATGTTGTGCCTTGGTGGTTAAGAGTTTGCTACAAGGGTGACCTTGAACCGGTTTGGTCTAAGGTGTTGTGGTTGATTTAGCTAAAGGTTTAAGTGTTACGGTAGATTCCACTGAAGTCTTCGGTTGATTCCGTCGAAGCAAAGGAGGTGGCGGTTGCCCGTTGTTTGTTGTATGCTGTATGAATCATTGGAGATGTTGTTGTTGGTGGATGTTCGACATAGGGGAGGTCGTCCTAGAGTACGACGATCTGGCCATACACGGTAGGTCACCCAATGTTTGGTAACTGTTCGCCCCCATGACGAGGCATTCGTTGGTTTGATGCGTTGGCTATCCAAGGAGTAGATTCTCTGGTGTTGAGTAGATTCTCAATGTGGATATTTAACTCCGAAGTCATTCATCCTGAGTTTGTGTGGATCCACATGCATGTTGGAATAGTGGAGTAGTGTTGCATTGCACTGCATATCATACTTCGTTGATATGATGTTGATATATATATATATATACATATATACATACATACGTTGATGTTTGTTATGATGATGCTATGCTGTATGTTTTACCTTGCTTCCTATCTCCATGCTGTATATGTTTACATGATTCTTACTCCTCGTTCATTGTTTGTTTGTTTGGCCTGATTGACACCTTGCAGAGGATGGTGAGCAGTCAGGAGATGAGTGACTTTGAGGAGCCACCACTCATAGTTTGGACTTTTCCTTATGTTTAGTTAGTTCAGTTGTATTCCGAGGATTTCATTCTGGAACGGTTATACCAGCTGTGTTGTGACATTGGGTTGGGTTATGTTGTTTATCTTTTGGTTTATTTGTTTTAAACTTGTTTTATTTTTCGTGTTTTGAGAACTCGTTCATGTGGGACCTTTCTACCCATTGAAAATTATTTTATTTTATCCAGTAAATGCATGTTTTGGTTTTATATCTTTGTCTTTAAATTGCTTTATAACATGCAGGGTAGCAGGGTGTCACATTTAGTAGTATCAGAGTAGGTCTGTCCTATCAGGACGTAGTATGAGTCTGTTGTGTGCTCTAGTTTGAATTGTCTATACTTGTTATAGACAATGAAGCTTTAAGTTAGTTGCCTGTAGCTTTTATCCGCTTAAGTTTCTGTATCTAAGAGTTGCGTTGGATGTGTACAGGAGCTCATGGCAGGTAGAGGACGCAACGATCAGGGAATTGCGGACGCATTGGCACTTCTTGCCAATGATATCGGACAGGTCAACCATAATAACAATGGTAGGACAGATGAGTTTCAAGGATTGAACAAGTTTCAGAGGAACAACCCTCCGTCGTTCAAAGGTGCATATAATCCGGAAGGAGCTTTGCTGTGGTTGAGGGAGACTGAGAAGATCTTCCTAGCTATGTATTGTAATGATTAGCAGAAGCTCATCTTTGCTACCTTCATGTTGACTGAGGAGGTTGAGCATTGGTGGGACAATTGCAGGCAGAGGATGCATCTTGAGGCACACATCGGTTATATGGGTTGTGTTCAGCGAGAGGTTTCTAGAGAAGTACTTTCCAACGAGATATCAAGGACAAGAAAAAGATGGAGTTCTTGTCCTTGCGGCAGGGTTCGCTGTCAGTTGGCGAGTATGCATCCAAGTTTGAGGAGCTGGCGAGGTACTACACTCGTTATCAGCGTGAGACAGATGACCGCTCCAAGTGCGTCAAGTTTGAGGCTGGACACCGACCTGAGATCAAGCAGGTCATCAGCTACCAGGAGATCAGGGTCTTCCCGATTCTGGTCAACAAGTGCAGAATTTATGAGGAAGCTAGTCATTTCAGAGTTACCAAGGGATCAGATAGTCAGAGTGGCAAGAAGACTGATCAGAGAGACATGGGTAAGCAGCGGTATGCTCCGACCGGCAAGGACTTCAAGCAGAGTGGCAGGAAGCCACAGTTTCAGCAGGAAAGGTTTAGGGGCGGGTTCTCTAATTCCCCTAAGGCTATGAAGTGTGGTAAGTGCGAGGCACCGGATCATTACTCATCCCAGTGCAAGGAGCCAGCTGTGATTTGTTTCAGGTGTCTGGCCATATCAGCCGCGAGTGTGAAGGAGCCAAGGCCAAGCCTCCCAGCGCTAGCAAGAATCAGAAGTCTCAGGCCAACAGACTGAAGACCACTGGAAGAGTCTTTACTCTTAGTGGAGCTGAAGTCTCCGAGTCTGATGACTTGATCCAAGACATGTTTTATTGATGGAACTCAATTAACCGTATTGTATGATTCGGGTGCTACTCACTCATTCATATCGCATGATAGGGTCAAGAGTCTTAAATTGCATGTTACCTTTCTTGAGTTTGATTTGCTTGTGTCTACACCTACAAATAAACCTGTTTCCACATCTTATGCATGCAAGAACTGTCATCTTGTCATTAATGGTAAAACCATTGTTGTCGACCTTATATGTTTACCCTTGAAAGATCTTGATATCATTCTTGGCATGGACTGGTTATCTTCCAACCACGTCCTTCTGAACTGTTTTGATAAAACCCTGATTTTTGGAACTCCAACAGAGTCTAAGAATCCGGACCTTCTCTCTGCCAGCCAAGTCCAAGCTTCGATGAAATACGAAGCCTAAGTGTACATGATGATAGCTTCTATGTAAGTAGAGAGAAGCCCTCTTGATGTCGCCAGCTTGCCTGTTGTGCGAGACTTTCCTGAAGTGTTCCAGGGGGATGTTTATAACTTACCCCGAGAGAGAGATGTCGAGTTCACCATAGACTTAGTGCCTGACACCGGGCCAATCTCCCTAGTACCCTATAGAATGTCTCCTCTAGAGCTAGCTAAGTTGAAAGAACGGTTGGAGGACCTGATGAAGAAACAGTTCATTAGGCCCGGTGTGTCTCCGTGGGGAGTACCTGTGTTGTTGGTGAAGAAGAAGGATGGTAGTATGAGGTCGTGTGTCGACTATCGGCAGCTCAACAAGGTGACCATAAAGAATCGGTATCCCCTCCCTAGGATTGATGATCTCATGGACCGGTTGATGGGCGCTTGCGTCTTTTCTAAGATAGATTTGAGGTCAAGGTACCATCAGATTCGGGTTAAGTCTGAGGACATCCCGAAGATAGAGTTCAGAACGTGATATGGTAACTATGAGTACTTGGTTATGCCCCCCTTTGGTGTGACCAATGCTCCTACGGTGTTCATGGACTACATGAACAAGATCTTTCACCCTTACTTGGATAAGTTTGTGGTGGTGTTTATAGATGACATCTTAGTGAACTCCAAGAGCAAGGAGGAATATGAGGAACACCTGAGGGTTGTCTTGCAGACCCTTAGGGAAAAGCAGTTGTACGCTAAGTTGTCCAAGTGTGAGTTCTGGTTAGAGGAAGTGAGCTTCTTAGGACATGTCATCTCTAAGGATGACATAGCAGTGGACCCAGCTAAAGTAGAGACGGTGCTCCAGTGGGAAGCGCTAAAGCCTGTAACCGAGATTAGGAGTTTCTTGGGGTTAGCCGGGTACTATAGGTGGTTCATAGAAGGTTTCTCTAAGATAACTTTACCCTTAACCAGTCTCACCAAGAAGGGACAGTTGTTTGTGTGGGACTCTAAGTGTGAAAAGAGTTTCCAAACCCTTAAGAATAGGTTGACATCAGCACCGGTGTTAGTTTTGCCAGATCCTAGTGAACCCATCGTAGCTTACTACGATACTTGGTGTGTTGATGCAGAATGGTAAGGTAGTTGCTTATGCTTCTAGGAAGTTGAAACCCCATGAGAAGAACTACCCTACCCATAACCTAGAGTTAGGAGCTGTGGTTTTTGCCTTAAAGATCTGGAGGCATTACCTTTACGGGGCGAGGTTTGAGATCTTTAGTGATCACAAGAGTTTGAGGTATCTCTTTGATCAAAAGGAGTTGAATATGGGGTAGCGTAGGTGGATGGAGTTCTTAAAGGATTATGACTTCGAGCTGACCTATCACCCAGGGAAGGCCAATGTGGTGGCCGATGCCTTGAGTAGGAAAACCTTGCACGTCTCCGCTTTGATGATTAGGGATATGGATATGATAGAGGAGTTTAGAGACCTTAGTCTAGCTTGTGAGTTTACCCCTAAGAGTATCAGACTTGGAGCCTTGAAGGTTACCAACTGTTTGATGGATCAGATCAGAGAGGGTCATGATGTCGTGCCTCGTGCGAGTGCACGTGCGATCCGGCAAGTGTACCGGATTGTCGTCAAGTAATAAAAAGATATCGATCCTACAGAGACCGTGATCTCGAATCACAACTAATTATCAAATCGACTAAACTGGATTTTAGAAAAGGTTTTGATATTTGAAATAAGAGATAAAAGTAATCAAGTAAAACAAAAAGTAAACAATTTATGGTTTTTCAGATCTAAATGGATTCCTAGGAATTTGGGTTACCAACAAGATCGTTTACGTTGCTAAATCGATTAACCCTTTGTTAATTATCGAAATCGCCTTGAAGGCGAATTTATCCTCAAATAGTTTAAGCTCCCTCTCGGGTTACAAAAACTGTGCCCAATTAAACCAACCCCTTCTCTCGTGGTAGTCGAATTTAGATTGGACCCTTTGCGTTTCGTGACAATTTGTTAATCCTCGAAGGACGGCTTCTAACTCTCGTGATTTCAGTCCTAAGTCTGATTCTATAGATCCAACACCTAAGTTCACCGCTAGGTTCCTCCTTAGAATGTCTATGACATGCAAACAAGTGGCCACCGGATTTACGAGTAATTGAAAACACTAGAAATCAGATCTAAAGCAAAATCGCAATTAACAAAGATATAACATCAAATTAACAACATAAATCAGATCTCGGGCATAGCCCCAATCCCTAGAAATTAAACTACTACTCAAGCCTTGCCATGGAGATGACAAGCTTGGTTACAAATAACATGAAAATAAAACTAAGAGGAGGAGGAGGAGGAGGAGGAGGAGGAGGAGGAGGAGAAGAAGAAAAAGAAGAAGAAGAAGAAGAAGAAGAAGAAGAAGAAGAAGAAAATCCTAAATGATAGCCTAAGAGTAGCAGCCAAAAGTCCTCTTCAAGTCTCTGCCTGATGCCATATTTATATATTTGGGAAGTTTGAATCCCAATCAAACACAAATTAGATCCAAATCAGTTGCTTCTGATCCAAGTAATGCGCGTCACGGCCGTGATGGCCATCACGGCCAGGCCATGACGGCTTCTGCCTTGGGCGCTTCTTCAATAATTGGTCTGTCACGGCCGTGATGCTCATCACGGCTAGGCCGTGACAGATTCTCGACTTCAATGGGGTCCGCTCACTGACGTGTCACGGCCGTGATGGGCATCACGGCTAGGCCGTGACCAGTTCTGACTTTTGCCTTCTGTCTTTTCAGTTTTGCTCGATTATGGCCGTGATGGGCTCTGTTTGGCTCATTTTCTTCACTTTTCAAGCTCCATCTTCATCCGAGCTCCATCATGGTTGATCCTGAGCATTTTACCCTTGATTTCTGCAAAACAACACCACAAAAACTGCCTTACCCGTTCCAAAGTAAAAACTAACAAAAATCAAATTAAAAATGCCTAAACTATATGAAAATGCATGCAAAATGACAATGAAATATGAGGTGTAATCACACTCATCAGGTCAGAAGTTAGACAAGTTTCTCTTAGACCAGCGAGAGTTGCTCGCTCGGGGTAGAGACCTTAGCTTTAAGGATGGAAGTGATGGCGTCTTGAGGTTTAAGGATAGAGTGTGTATACCATATGTTTATGAGCTAAGGAAGTTGATCCTTGAGGAAGGACATAGGAGTGGATTGAACGTACACCCAGGTTCCACTAAGATGTATTAGGACCTTAAGAGGATGTTTTGGTGGCCTAGGATGAAAAATGATGTGGTTGAATTTGTGTATGCATGCATAGTTTGTCAGAAGGCCAGGATAATACACCAAAACCTTCGGTAAGTTGCAACCTTTGAGTGTCCCAGAATGGAAATGGGATAATATATCCATGGATTTTGTGTCTGGACTCCCTAGGACTCTAGCTGATTTTGAGGCTATATATAGGTCGTTGTGGATAGATTGACCAAGTCTGCCAATTTCATCCCTATGAACATGGAGTATCCTTTAGAGAAGTTAGCCAAGTTGTACATCAAAGAGATAGTTAGGCTTCATGGTGTACCCTCTAGCATAGTATTAGATGGAGACCCGAGGTTTACCTCTAGGTTCTAGGAGAGTTTGCAGTATGCTTTAGGGGACAAAGCTTAGGCTTAGTTCAGCTTACCACCCACAGACTGATGGACAGTCTGAGAGGACCATCCAGTCCTTAGAGGACTTGTTGAAGGCTTGTGTGTTAGAACAGTTTGGTAGTTGGGACAAGTTTTTGCCCCTGATAGAGTTCACCTACAACAACAGCTTCCATTCCAGCATTGGGATGGCACCTTATGAGGCTCTTTATGGGAGGAGATGTAGAACACCTTTGTGTTGGAGTGAACCTAGTGATAGTGTGGTCCTAGGGCCAGAGATAGTCCAGGAAACAACAGAAAAGATCAGGTTGGTTCAGGAAAAGATGAGAGTTGCACAGAGTAGGCAAAAGAGCTATCATGATAAAATGAGGAAAGCGCTCGAATTCCAGGAAGGCGATCATGTATTCTTGAGAGTTACTCCAACGACTGGGGTTGGTAGAGTGATGAAGGCGAGGAAATTTACTCCGAGATTCATTGGTCCTTACCAAATCCTCAAAAGAGTCGGCAAGGTCGCTTATCAAATAGCCTTGCCACCGTTCTTGTCAAACCTCCATAATGTTTTTCATGTGTCTCAACTCAGAAGGTATATCCATGACCCTAGCCACGTGATAGTACCCGACGCCATACAGTTGAAAGAGAACTTGACATTCGAGGTGTTACCCCTTCGAGTCGAGGATAGGAGGGTGAAGCAACTAAGAGGCAAGGAGATCACCTTGGTCAAGGTGGTTTGGAGTGGGGCAACTGAGGAAAGTGCTACATGGGAGCTGGAGAGCAAGATGATGGAAGCGTACCCACACCTTTTCGTTTGAGGTATGTAGAAATTTCGAGGATGAAATTTTTATAAGGGGGTGGAATTGTAACACCCTGCTTTTTTGTTAAGTGTTTTTTTTAAGTTGTTTGGTTGGTTAAGGTCTTAGTGGCATTTTTGGTTCAAAAGTCCCTTTCTGGTGCATGAGCACACCCGTGCTCATTAGCCAGCACATCCGTGCTTAAAGGCTGAAGCGTGTTTCAGTTTTTAAGTTGAGCACGCCCGTGCTCAATAGTGAGCATGCCCGTGCTCAATGTGTGGACCGTGTTTCGCTAACGCTAAGTCCAGCACAACCGTGCTCAAGGGGGAGCACGACCATGCTCAGGTCCATCCTATATAAGTTTGGCACGGAACCCGAGGGTTAACGTGAAATCCTATTTTGTTGGTTACAGCAACCACTATTGCGACCTAGTGTACCTCATTCCCTATTTCCTCTTCATCCATTACTATAGTGGAGTTTTGGAAGCCGGTTGGGAAGCTTGTTTGATCTTTTTCAGTTTAAAGGTAAGGTTCCCTTCCCTTGTGGTTTCCTTTCATAATTTTTGAATGGGAAATTAATGGGTTTGTGTTTGGTTTGGCTAAGGTTGAGTTTGGGTTGAGCTGCTTTGGGAACCGAGGGTAGCTTGCTGTTTGGAGCTTACGTTGGAGCGACCTTCAATCCAGGTATGGGGATAAGGGTAGTGTATATCATAGACATTGGGGGTAGTGTAAGGTAAAAGGGGTTCACATTACCCCGGTTTGTTGTGTATGTATATATGATTAATACGATGGTTTGTTTGATTATGATAACATGATCTTGGTTTTTAATATGTTGTTTATATGCCTATGTTCATACTACGTTCTTGATGTTTATGTTTGTTATATGAACATATGTTTATTATATGAACATGATGATATGTTGATGGTTGCTATTGGCATAATGTTGTTGGTTGAATGGTTGATACTATGATTGTGATGATAGTGTTGTTACTATATTGATAATGACGTTTAGTCCTAGAATATGTTGTTAACTGGCTAAGGATTAATAGAATTAATCCCTAAATTTAATCAGCTAAAATTGATATTGAACTATTCCCAGAACAGTACTGTCGTGCATTGAGCATGCCCATGCATGCCCGTGCTCCCAGTTTAAATTCTGAAAAATGACCGCGCGTTCAGCACGACCGTGCAGCAGAGGAGCATGCCTGTTCAGCTGAGCACGACCGTGCTCAAAAGGAAGCACGAGCGTACTCCACTTAAGTGGCAGCATGCCCGTGCTGGGGCTAAGCACGACCGTGCTCACCCCTCTGGACAGAATCTAAGATTAAGGACTTAAACAGGGGTTTTTAACCCCAATCTCCCCCAATGATGATGATGACATAGTTAATCAATGATGAATGTTAGATCAATAAATTAAAGACTAATTAAGATGGTTAAGTCGGTATCCTTTGGGTTACCGCACGTTGATTAGTTGTGCCTTGGTGCTTTTGCCAAAGGGAACCTTGACCCCGCGGTTTGGGTCTAAGGTGTTGTTGATGTTGTACCTTGGTGGCCGAGAGTTTGCTCCAATGGGGCCTTGACCCGGTTGGGTCTAAGGTGTTTTGGTTGATTCCACTAAAAGCTTAAGTGTTGCGGTAGATTCCGCCGCGTGATTGATTCCGCTAAGTCGTCTTGCTTGATTCCATCAAGCAAATGAGGTGGTGGTTGCCTGTTGTTTGTTGTATGCTGCATGCATAATTGGAGATGTTGTTGGTGGTGGATGTTCGACATAGGGGAGGTCGTCCTAGAGTACGATGATTTGACCATCCACGGTAGGTTACCCAAGGTTTGGAAACTGTGCGCCCCCGTGACGAGGCATTCGTTGGTTTGATGAATTGGCTATCCAAGGAGTAGATTCTCCGGCGTTGAGTAGATTCTCAATGTGGATATTTAACTCCGAAGTCGTTCATCCTAAGTTAGTGTGGATCCGTATGCATGTTGGAGTAGTGGAGTAGTGTTGCATTGCGCTGCATAACATACTTCGTTGATATGATGTTGATATATATATATACATACACGTTGATGTATGTTATGATGATGCTATGATGTATGTTTTACCTTGCTTCCTATCTCCATGCCGTATATATTTACATGATTCTTATTCCCCGTTCTTTGTTTGTTTGTTTGGCCTGATTGACACCTTGCAGAGGATGGCGAGCAGTCAGGTGAGGAGTGACTCTGAGGAGCCACCACTCATTATGGTTAGGACTTTTCCTTATGTTTAGTTAGTTCAGTTGTATTCCGAAGATTTCATTCTGTAACGGTTATACCAGCTCTGTTGTGACATCGGGTTGGCTTATGTTGTTTATCTTTTGGTTTATTTGTTTTAAACTTGTTTTATTTTCCGCGTTTTGAGAACTCGTTCATGTGAGACCTTTCTACCCATGGACAAATGTTTTATTTTTTCTAGTAAATGCATGTTTTGGTTTTATATCTTTGTCTTTAAATTGCTTTATAACATGCGGGGTAGCAGGATTTCACAGAATCTCTTCCTTGTTTGTGAGTTTAAAAATTTGGAGGGGAATGTTTCGAGGATTTTAGAAAACCCCACAAACCCCTCCTAAGCCTACTTTTTTTGTTTACCCCTATTTGGGGTTTTTTGAGGGGAAAATAATTAATTTACTAATTTACCCTCCCATTCTTTACTAATTTGCATTGATATTTTGTTTTGAAATGTGTATTTATATTATTTAAAAAATATTACTTATGTTAATTTTCTAAAATAAGGGTAAGATTATAAAAATGTTATAAACCCCTCATTTATTTTCCCTCATATAATATGTACTCACAAACAATGGAAGGGATAATACTCTCATACCTCTCCCATCTCTCCCTCCCTCCCTCCCTCACCTTTCTTTTTCTTTTGATCCCCTATCTTTTTTTCCCCTCCAAACTCAAAACAAAATCTTAGGTATTTTGTAAAGCACACCATGCTGCCGTCGAAGTACACATTGCTAGAGCAATTTGTTAGCGATTTCGCGAACCATAGAGAAACCAGACAAAACACGAACTATAGCTGTCCATGTTCGACATCTGTTTCTCCATTTACAGAAAGAAATTGAGACATATCTTACATGTTGTTTCAAGAATGCTTTAATCCTATATAGTTGATAGTTGATACAATTAGTGGACGATCATAAGCACATACAAAGGTATCCTTTAAAATCACACAAAAACCAAATGGAACCCTTTGGTAATCATTTTTATCCCCTTTAGTTTATTTATTTTTTATTATGAAATACTATATTTTAATTCCTTTATTATTCTATTCGATTTTATAAAGTTTATTTGACTTTTTAATGTAAAGGTGAAAAATAAATAAATAAATAGTTTAGCAATCAAATGAATTAGTCACTAAATAGTAAATACAATTTAATTAATGATAGTTTTAACTATAGGACGCGAATCCTCTATCTCGGAAACTTGTGCCTCTCTCTCACACACCAATGAGATTGTGCCACAACAATTAAAATTTTTACTCTGATTAACAGATTCGGATTCGCTCCAATTACAAGAAGGACCAGTATTTTTTTTTTTTCATTACCGGGTTTGGTAAGTTTGGAAAAATTTAAAGCCATGCTGCAAAGTGATTGGATTTCTCTCCCACGTATCACAACCATTGATTTTGGCTGAAGCGGTGCAGGATGGGACTTCGACGGGAGTGAATCCGCGTTGCTGATTAACACCTCTCAAACCAAGACCTTAACGTGCCGTTAACTAGGGGTGTTCGCGGATTGGATTGGATCGGTTTTGAGCTAAAAAATCATCCGATCCAATGATGAAAATATCGTGTGGTTTGGGTTGGATCGGTTTACTTCCTTAAAAAAATCCGATCTGATCCAATCCAATCAAATGCGGTTTGGATTGGATTGGATAATTCGGTTTTTGTCATACTTGATTTTTTTTCTAATGTCAACTGTCATTTCTACTTATATTTAATAGTGGATAAAAGATCATCTTCGTTTTAATTTGGGAGTTTGAGAAGAAAAAAAATTATTGATATTTTTTAACACGTTCTTTTATATTAATTCTCTATATCTACTCCCACTTATCCTATTTTTTCCTTGAATCGGCTACAAATAAATTGTATCTAATTATTTTTCAAATTTGTTTTCTTATTTTTCATGATTACTCAATCATATATATATATATATATATGATATGCATCAAAACTTTTAGTAAAATATAACTTCAAGACATTAATATTTATTCTAAATAGTCTTATATATGTCATTCCAACAAAAATATTAAAGAGAATGATGGACATAAAAGTATGAAGAACAATGTTTAAGTATTAGTAATACTACAATTTCAAAAATAATAATATATGTATATAATAGATTGGTTTGGATTTCACTATAAGATCCAAAATCCGATCCAATCCAATAAAAAATTGTGGTTTTTTCCGATTTTCGGTTTTTTCGGTTTTCGGTTTGTTCGGTTTTCGGTTTTTCGGTTCTGTTTCTGCGGTTGAATCGGTTTGGATCGATTGATGAACACCCCTACCTTTAACGTCTCTTCAACAAATTCCATCTTCTGCCTCTGCCTATGCCTGACGAAAATGGCCACCTTCCTTCGTCACCCTTCACTGCATACGCCAAGAGGAAATTGAGTGGATCTGTTCGAGGAAGAAAAAAAAAGTCAAGGAGAGGATTGAGGTGATGCTCAAGTTCTTGAGACAAGCTCACCGAAAAGGAGGAAATTGAAACCGAGGTGGAAGAACCATTGGAATGGCTTGATGACAATAAACTAAAGAGAGATTTTTGCGCGGATTTGACTTGTACCGGCCGAGAAGGTAAGGCAGAGGACTCGTCTATATTTTGGATTGACCGAGCTTACCCCGGCTATGGGCCTTAGCCCAAACTCCTCCAAGGCCGAGGACATATCAGCACACCGGGCCAGCCGAGGATAAGTACTCGGACTTGCCCCGCCAGGGAAGTACACCCCGGTCCCTCGCGGATCAGTCATAAATGACTGACCCAAATATCACTCCGCATAATCAGGGACCTGATCCTAATATCTCTCCGTATATCTCGGAACCTGATCCTAATATCTCTCCGTATATCTCGGAGCTTGATCCTGAAAGATCTCTATAAATAAGGGGCTTACCCCCTTATTCAGAACTACGTTCGCTTTGATTCCCATTTGGATACGTAGGAGCAGAATTCACATTCTGTCAAGCACATTCCAAAACACTCCCACTAAGCTTTCTTCGGCCGAGTATCTCTCATCCGAGGTATTTGGATGGAACATTTGGCTCCGTCTGTGGGAATCGAAGCAAAACTTTCCTATACCACAAATCATGGTGAGAACAAGGAGCGGAAACTGCAGGAGAGAGGAGCCAGAAAATGCTAACAACGGAGATGATGGGGAATGGTCCACGAACCCGGCTATGACGACCGACAACCCCCTTATCCAGGAACTTCTTGCACAGATTGCCATGCTGAGAAGGGAGAATGAGGAGATTAGGCGACAGAACAACCATCACGAACCAGGGCAGAGCAGAGAAAGGTTCGTCTCGTCTCCTCCTGAGAGAGAGCGTCGGACACTTGAGAATGAGGGGTCCAGAAACTCGCACAGAGAAGGAGGCCCACAACTTCGGGCTTCTCATCATATGGACCGAGTAGATGAGGAAGAATTTCCTAGGCAGGCCCCCGAACTGTCACTGCGGGCAAATAGACTTAATGAAAGGGCCAGCGTGCGGAAGCCGAGACATCCCTTTACAAACGCTATCATGGAGGTTCCCCTACCAGCCAACTACAAGCCAATTAGCATTGACAAATATGATGGCACCTCAGACCCCGAGCGCCACTTGGACGCTTTCACCACTCAGATGTACCTCTTTACCGACGACGATTCTGTGATGTGTAAAGTCTTTCCGACTACTCTGAAGGATGCCGCGTTGACCTGGTATACCCAGTTACCACCAGCGTCAGTTGATTCCGTCGACACATTCATGGCTAAGTTCAATGCTCAGTTTGCCACTAGCCGGGCTCACCAAAAAACCTCGGCCTCATTGGTAAACTTTAGGCAAGAAAAGAATGAGTCCCTGCGTGATTTCACGGCCAGATTCACCAGGGAGACAGTCCTCATCCGGAATCTCAGTGCCGATGTTGCACTACACACCATCTTGACCGGGTTAAGGCCTGGCCCTTTCGCCAGACACTTGGCTCGGAAGCCACCAACCAGTATGGATGAGTTGAGGAGAAAAGCTGCGGGATTCATTAATATGGAGGAGGTTGAGGAGTCTAAGAAAAGGAAGAGAACTGATGATGCTGACAGGCGAGACGGGAGAGACAAGAGGAGGGCTGGAGGTGATAAGCCGAAATTCAAAGGCCCACCCGAGCATTTGCATAGGGGACCGAAGTATGAGCATTACACTCCCCTTAACACCAACCGAGCTCGGGTTTTTGAGGAAGCATACAATGCGGAACTTTTACAGCTCCCTAATCGTGGCCATACCCCCCAGAATGCTGACCGACAGAAACATTGTCGGTATCATCGTAATTATGGCCATACCACCGAGGAGTGCTGGGTCCTACGAGATAAGATTGAAGAGTTGGTGCAAGCTGGCCACCTCAATAATTTTGTTCGGAGAAACCACAACAATGGTGAGGGGCGTGGCAGAGGCAGAAGGAGAGGAAGTGACCAAAGCCCGAGAAGGGGCGGCGGTCAACGAAATAATGAAAGAACAGAAACCAGAGGGGGCCAGAATGAAAGGCGAGAGGAGGATAATGTGGTCCGAGGAGTGATAAACACTATTTCAGGTGGATTCGCGGGGGGAGGCACAACAAGTTCAGCTCGGAGAAAGCACCTGTGGGCTATTCAGACTGTCAACTCGGTATCCGGCAAACCCCCGAGAAATTCCCCACCTATTATCTTTTCCGACGAAGACTTTGTAGGGGTGGATCCTAATCAAGATGACCCCATGGTAATCACCGTGCAGTTGGCTAATTTCTCGATCAAAAGGACCCTTGTCGACCAGGGGATCTCGACAGATATCTTATATTACTCAACATTTCAGAAGCTCAGTACCCCAGAGAAATCAATTCAACCGTACGACAGTAAGCTCGTCGGCTTTGCAGGGGAACAAGTTGATACACGGGGATACATTGACCTCCTGACTACTTTTGGTGATGGCAGAGCATCCAAGACTATCATGGTCAGGTATGTGTTAGTCAATGCAGTAACATCATACAATATCCTGATCGGAAGACCGTCTTTGAAAGAGCTAGGGGCTGTGGTCTCTACTCCCCACCTCACGATGAAATTCCCTTCCAACTTGGGGGACATAGTTGCTGTCCGGGCAGATCGAAAGATGGCCGGGACAAAGTGCTATGCTGATACTTTGCGTGTGAGCAAACTTAAACCTACACCTGCAGAGACCCTAGACAGGGGGAAAGACAAGTCGGTGAATTCCGTTAACTCCATCTAACTGGATCCGAGGATGGACATGCAGGAACAACGTCCACAACCTATTGAGGAGTTAGAAAAGTTCCAGCTCGGTTCACAGCCTGAACAGTGCACTAAACTCGGCGGTCACCTTGAGCCGAATTTGAAAGAGGAAATAAAGCAAGTGCTACGCAGCAATGCCGATTTGTTCGCCTGGACCACATCTGATATGCCGGGAATTGATCCCGACTTCTTATGCCATAAACTGGCAATTTGTCCCGAGGCGAAACCAGTGGCCCAGAGGAAAATGAGACTTGGAGAAGAAAGGAGAAAAGTTGTGGAAGAGGAAACAGCGAAGTTGGTCAAGGCCAATTTTATCCGAGAAGTAGAGTACACTACCTGGCTGGCCAACGTTGTTCTGGTCAAAAAAGCAAACGGCAAGTGGCGCATGTGCACTGATTACACAGATTTGAATGAAGCTTGCCCGAAGGACTCCTATCCTTTGCCGAGTATTGACAGACTGGTGGATGGAGCTTCCGGATACAGGATTCTGAGCTTCTTGGACGCATACTCGGGGTACAATCAGATCCGAATGTACCCCCCAGATGAGGAGAAAACAGCTTTCATTACTGAGGGTTCGAACTACTGTTACCGGGTGATGCCGTTTGGATTGAAAAACGCTGGAGCTACATACCAAAGGCTCATGGACCGGGTATTTGAAAAACAAATCGGCAGAACTATGGAAGTTTATGTGGATGACATGGTGGTGAAATCCGGTGACCCCAACAGCCACCCAAAAGATCTGGAGGAAATTTTTCAGCAGCTGAGGAAGTATAATATGAGATTGAATCCGGAGAAGTGTGTTTTCGGTGTCCAAGGTGGAAAATTCCTCGGCTTCATGCTGACACACCGGGGAATCGAGGCCAATCCTGACAAATGTCGGGCTGTGATGGAAATGAGAAGCCCACAGAATGTTAAAGAAGTGCAAAGACTTGCAGGACGGCTGACACCATTATCTCGGTTCCTACCCAAATCTGCAGAGAAAGCTCGGCCTTTCTTTAGATTACTAAAGAGGCCCCAAACCTTCACGTGGACCGAGGAATGCGAGAAGGCCTTCGTCGATTTCAAGACCTTTTTGTCTTCACCACCGATATTAACTCGACCCATCCCAGGGAAAGAGTTATACTTATACATGTCAGCCTCCGAGAATGCCATCAGCGCAGTCATTGTACAGGAAATAGAGAAAGTTCAAATGCCGGTGTACTTCATCAGCAGGGTCCTTCATGATGCCGAAACTCGGTATCAAGTCATTGAAAAGCTGGTTTTGGCCCTGGTAACCGCAGCTCGGTGATTGCGTCCGTACTTCCAAAGTCACCAGGTGATTGTCAAGACTGATCACCCGATTAAGCAAATCCTCAAAAATCCCGAATTGGCAGGACGTATGATTGCGTGGTCGGTAGAGTTATCCGAGTTCGGCCTAAGATACGAGTTGAGAGGCCCTCTGAAAGCTCAATGTCTCTCTGACTTTATAGCCGAGCTCTACCCGCAGCCGATACCCAAGGATGTATGGTGGAATTTGTATGTGGATGGATCCTCGAATGTCAGGGGCAGTGGAGCTGGGGTGATTCTGGAAGGCCCGGGAGACCTGATCCTGGAGCAGTCGCTAAAGTTCGAGTTCAAGACCTCAAATAATCAAGCAGAATATGAAGCTTTGATTGCAGGATTAATGCTGGCAAAGGAAATGGGGGCGAAGGCTGTTAGATGCCGGAGTGATTCACAGCTAGTCACTGGGCAAATATCTGGAGGGTATCAAACGAAGGAGCCTCAGCTCACCAGGTACTTGTACAAGGTCAACCAATTAATTTCCAGATTTGAAAAATTCGCTATTGAGCACATTCCCCGAGAAGAAAACACTCGGGCTGATTTGCTGTCCAAGCTAGCCAGTACAAAGAAGCCGGGTCACCATAGAACGGTTATTCAAGAAACCCTCAATGAACCGAGCATCGGGTCAGAAGAGGTGATGGCCAGCGAGCTGGTTGACCGAGAGTGGATGACACCCATATGGGAATACTTATCCTCATAAACTCTGCCCTCGAATCATGCCGAAGCCAGAAAAATCAGGCTCAGGGCAAGTCACTTTGTTATCATCTCCGGAGAGTTGTATAAACGGGGATTCTCGGTACCGTTGTTAAAATGTCTGACGAAGGCACAATCCAAGTACGTCATGGAAGAAGTTCACCGAGGAATCTGTGGTTTTCACTGCGGGGGCAGATCAATGGCCTCCAAGGTAGTCCGAGCAGGGTACTATTGACCTACCATCCGAGCTGATTGCATGGATTGGACGAAGCAGTGTGATGAGTGCCAAAGATTTTCCAACATAAATCGTACCCCTCCTGAAGGACTTCACACATTAAACTCGCCTTGGCCGTTTGCTATGTGGGGAATGGATATACTGGGGCCGTTCCCTGTAGCCAAAGGTCAAGTCAAATTCCTGCTAGTAGCAGTGGACTACTTCACAAAATGGATTGAAGCGAAGCCTTTGGCGAAGATTACTGCCGACAAAGTACAGAAGTTTGTGTGGAAGAACCTCATCTGTAGGCACGGGATTCCCTTCGCAATCATCACAGACAACGGAAGACAGTTTATAGATAAGACATTGCGGGAATTCTATGACAACCTCGGTGTCAAGCACCACGTTACATCGATCGAACATCCCCAGACCAATGGGCAAGCCGAAGCAGCCAATAAGATCATTCTCGGTGAACTGAAGAAGAGGGTGGGAAGATCCAAAGGAGCTTGGGTAGAAGAGTTACCAAGCATCCTCTGGGCCTACCACTGCACGCCCCAATCTACCACTCAAGAAACACCCTTTAGGCTGACATATGGAACAGACGTCATGATCCCTGTTGAGGTCGGTGAGCCGTCTTTCCGACGTATGCAACATGAACCGAATGACAATGAAAGTAATTTGAGGGTCGAACTTGACTTGGTGGAGGAGATCGGGGATGAGTCCAAAATAAGAGAGGAAGCTTGCAAACATAGAGCAACTAGGAGATACAATTCAAGAGTGAAGCCGAGGAGTTTCCTGCGTGGAGACTTGGTATTGAGAATAAAAGGAGAGGCAAGGAAGGATCACACGGAAGGCAAGTTGGCAGCAAATTGGGGAGGGCCATTCCGAGTAGTAGAAAACCTGGGGAACGGGGCATATAGGTTAGAAGAATTGTCAGGGAAGCCTATCCCTAGGACTTGGAATGCTTCTCATTTAAAGTTTTATTACAGTTGATGTATATAGTCGGGTGATGTACTCTTTTTCCTACCTCGGTATTTTGTCCCAAAAAGGGTTTTGACCGGGAAGGTTTTAACGAGGCACACCGCAGACTCCATCCAATAAAAGAATTTATTATGAATATTGTTTTGTCTTACTAATTAGCCGATGTATGTGCTCCACGAGCCAGTTAAATTTCTAAGGCCAAGTTTGAGCCGGGTGGCCGAGTTCGAGCCATTAAATTTTTAAAGGCCAAGTTTGAGCCTGGTGGCCGAGTTCGAGCCATTAAATTTTTAAAGGTCAAGTTTGAGCCTGGTGGCCGAGTACGAGCCAATTAAATTTCTAAGGCCAAGTTTGAGCCGGGTGGCCGAGTTCGAGCCATTAAATTTTTAAAGGCCAAGTTTGAGCCTGGTGGCCGAGTACGAGCCAATTAAACTTCTAAGGCCAAGTTTGAGCCTGGTGGCCGAGTACGAGCCAATTAAATTTCTAAGGTCAAGTTTGAGCCGGGTGGCCGAGTTCGAGCCATTAAATTTTTAAAGGCCAAGTTTGAGCCTGGTGGCCGAGTACGAGCCAATTAAATTTCTAAGGCCAAGTTTGAGCCGGGTGGCCGAGTTCGAGCCATTAAATTTTTAAAGGCCAAGTTTGAGCCTGGTGGCCGAGTACGAGCCAATTAAACTTCTAAGGCCAAGTTTGAGCCTGGTGGTCGAGTACGAGCCAATTAAATTTCTAAGGCCAAGTTTGAGCCGGGTGGCCGAGTTCGAGCCATTAAATTTTTAAAGGTCAAGTTTGAGCCTGGTGGCCGAGTACGAGCCAGTTAAATTTCTAAGGCCAAGTTTGAGCCGGATGGCCGAGTTCGAGCCATTAAATTTTTAAAGGCCAAGTTTGAGCCTGATGGCCGAGTACGAGCCAATTTGAGTTATTAAGGCCAAGTTTGAGCCTACTAGCCGAGTTCGAGCTATTGAGTTGTTAAGGCCAAGTTTGAGCCTATTAGCCAAGTTCGAGCTCTCGAGTTATTAAGGCCGATTTCGAGCCGCGAAATTATTGAAATCGAATACGAGTAGCAATTAAAAAAGAGCAAAGTTCGAATTTAAAGGCCGAATATGAGCCATGATTTTATTAAGGAAACCGAGTACAATGCGTAAAGCAAAAATAAGGCCAAGTTTGACTCTTGAAAAGTACATTAAGGGAATCGAGCACAGCGCTGAAATTGAAAACAAGGGCCGCTCGGCGACAACGTTGGTTCCCCCAATTAGAGCAGTCCTATTTATAAGGAGAAAAGGACGGTGAAAGGAGCAATGGTGCGCGGAGAATAAACGTATGGAAAGAACGAATGTTCATTGGAAAATGACACATTGAAAAGCATAAATCTTGGAACTCTGCAAGAAGCAGTAAATGCGTGAGTTTTCCAAAGCATATAATGCGTGAACGCATGCGTAAGGCGTGAAACATGTGTTTCACCACCGTCCATTTTTAACATAGACGGTTGATTACCTCGATCTTAACCGAGGATTTGCTTAAACGGGCCAAACACAAGTGTATCTCGGCCAAACAAGAGGCTACAAGACAACGGAAAGTCATCAAAACGGTAACATTTTTCATTAAGTAAAACCAAGTTACAAGGGCACAAGCCCAGTACAAGGCATAAAGAAAAACAAAAAGCTAAGCTACTCGCCCTATGACTCTCCTCGGCCTCAATGTGACCCTCGGGAGAATCCCCCACCACGTCCACCTCTTCCTCCTCCTCGGGAATGATGGGAACAAGTTCCCCATTCACCACCTCCTTATTTACATCGGCTCCAGAAAGATCAACGCCAGGGGCTAGAACCTCAACTTGCGCAATGGCCTTGTCAAAACCTTTTCGATGCTCGATGATAATACAGCTGGTGGCCTCTTTTACATCCTCTTGGAGCTCCATCTTAGCCTTGGTCTCGGCCTCCAGGGCAGCCTTAAGTCGCTCAATTTCAGCCTGAGCCTCTTTGAGCTTTTCCTCAGTCAGCGAGCCTTGTCCTCTTCAACCCGAGCTTTGTCTTCCTCAGCCGATTTCGCTCGGAATCCAACTCGGAGTTCCGAGTATTAATCTCGGCAAGGGTGGCAGCAAGGCGTTCGTTATCACGGGCCGATCCTCGCGCTCGAGAGGAAATCCGGGTGAGATCCCCTTCACCTCTCAATTGCAGCAAATTCAGATTCCAACTGCTGGGACTTCCTCTCGGTCTCTGTTAACTCTCGGCTACAGAAACGAGCCAGAGCGGCAGCCCGAAGGCAGTAGACCGAGAGGGCCTCCATGCTAGATCGGGCCCCCTGCTGCTTAATTAGCCGGAGGTCGGCGGGCTTTAAGAAGTTTGAATCGAAAGAAGGGAAGGGGTTGAAGTCTTCACCCCAAAGAGATGAAGTCCCTGCCTTTAGAGAAGTATTGTACCATTTTAGCTCGGTGGGGGGAGGAGGTGGTTGTTCTCGCCCTGCGGTTCCTGTCTCCTGGGTAGTCGGGTGTGGGGGACTTGGGCGAGGAAGGGGAGAATCTTTGGTGTCTACTACAACCTCTACCCTCTTCCTTTTTTGAGGGGCGGATGATGAAGCCCCCTTCGCAGAGGCCTTGGCTGGAGGAGGTCTTTTCTTCTTCTCAGTTGAGGAGGGCCCCTGACCCTCTTTTGCAGCAGCCTTTACAAGCTTGGAGAAGTCGAATTTCCCCATAATGACTGCAAAAAAGAAAGAGTTGTTAGTATAGCAACACATACAGAAAATATTCAAAAAACTAAAAAGCCGAGCACTTACTTTTAAGGTCGGCCCTTGGGGTGGAGGAGAAGGGGAGTTTCAGGAGACGTCCGCAAGGGAGAGGCCGAGGAAGTTTCTCTAGGGTGTCATATCCCTTTTCTCCTCGGCAGGAAGGGACTCATATTCGAAACCGACGAATTTGGTGGGGGACGATTGCTAATACAATGGAAACTTAGCACACCCGTTCTCATCAAAAAAGTAAGAACGGTGAGAATCTGAGGGACGAACTCGGAAGAAACCAACCTTAAAGTCCTTGTACGAAGATTTAAACAAACTGATCAACCCTCTTCGGTTCAGACCGTTGAGGGAGATCCACCCGATTTTCTCGCCAAACCTTGTTTGATAAAAATACAAAAATTTGGGAGTAGTAGGCTCCATCCCGATGTATGCACACAAAACTTGAAAGGCTTTCAAAAAAGCCCAACTATTAGGGTGAAGCTGAGTAGGCGCGACGTTCATAGTCCTCAGAACGTCACACTCAAACTCGGTAAAAGGAAGAGACACACGCAGATGAGAGAAAAGTGTTTTGTACATATACGTAAAAGGAGGCTCGGAAGGACGAGCCCGGAGGAAAACATACTCGGTATCCGAGCATGGAGAACAGATGAACTCGGACTCGTCCCCAGAGGCCGAAATGGCAATCTGGGACCGAAGATGAGCGATTGAGTCCAAAGTCTGATAACTGGAAAGGTAAGAGCCAACTTCACCCTTGACCCAAGTGTACCCAGGGAGGGTAATATCGGGAGCAGGATCTTTTGGAACCCGCTGGCGTCATTTGCGCGTGGTGGGTTGGGAGATTTGTGGGGAAGGAGAACCAGACCTGGGGGACCCAGGCTCAAAAGAACCAGACCCGGAAGAAGACGACCCGGAGGAGGACGACCCCACCGGACCGACGTTCGACCCTTGGGGAGAAATAGGAGAGGCGGAAGGAGAGCCCCCAATGGGGGAAACCTCCCGTTCCACCAGAGGAGAGGTGTTTGATTCGGTGGAATCAGACGAACTCATGACCGGAATTCAAAGATAAACTTTAAAAGAAGGAAGGAGACTGGGCGTACCTGGAGAGTGAGAGGCAGAAAGATAGTTGCAGAGGCTGGAAAGACAAAGCTGAAGAGTGAAGGGAGGTAGGCTGAGAGGGGGAATAAGGGGAGACTTGGGGATATTTATAGCTGTTGCGGTTGATGGCGCGATCAACGGCCCACGTCCCGTCCAACCCAAAGGGCACGACTTTTGATTTTCCCCTCATTAAATGGGCGCGGAACTCTAGGGTTTCTTACCCGAAGTGTGCCACAGAAGTACTAGGGGGAATGATTGCTTTCTCTGACAAAGAGAGAAGACTTGATTGAAATAACAGCTGGGAACGCGGATGCCTGTGTAGCCGAAGAATAAGCTTGGTTTCATGCTTATCAGCTCTTTCGCTTATTCAAGCTCGGAGCTCGGGGGGCTTGTGTACCGGCCGAGAAGGTAAGGCCGAGGACTCGTCTATATTTTGGATTGCCCGAGCTTACCCCGGCTATGGGCCTTAGCCCAAACTCCTCCAAGGCCGAGGACATATCAGCACACCGGGCCAGCCGAGGATAAGTACTCGGACTCGCCCCGCCAGGGAAGTACACCCCGGTCCCTCGCGGATCAGTCATAAATGACTGACCCAAATATCACTCCGCATAATCAGGGACCTGATCCTAATATCTCTCCGTATATCTCGGAACCTGATCCTAATATCTCTCCGTATATCTCAGAGCTTGATCTTGAAAGATCTCTATAAATAGGGGGCTTACCCCCTCATTTAGAACTACGTTCGCTTTGATTCCCATTTGGATACGTAGGAGCAGAATTCACATTCTATCAAGCACATTCCAAAACACTCCCACTAAGCTTTCTTCGGCCGAGTATCTCTCATCCGAGGTATTTGGACGGAACATGACTGGTGATGAAAATCTCTGGAGCTAAAAATGTGAGCAGTAAGGTTAGGCGGAGTCTATTAATTTTTCTAATAGGGGGGATTTAGAAGAATTTCCCCTGCACTTACTTTTTGCTGGCGAAGATACTTCCAAATTATTAGCTACAAGGGGTACAAGGCCTTGGGATGTCAAGTGGGGTGCCATGTGTTTGTTGAAATGCCTCACTGAAATGTGGTTGTTCAGTGCATTTTCTACCTTCTAGTTTGTATTATGAAGATTGTGAGGAATTTAAAGGCTTGTGAAAAGGAATGGTAGGATCTTGTACCATATACTCTTGTTTCTGTTGTCTACTTGTGTCTTGTCCTTGGATGAAACCGATGTCCGAGACTTTTGATTCATCGGGTGTATGCTTATCATTTATGCAGAGCCTACGATTTAACATCCGACTTCTCTTTTGCCATGAACTTTGCAGATGTAGTTGTTCCAATTGGAGGTTGAGTGTGCTTGGTGAACCTACCAAAGAAAAAGAACACCCATAGGCATCTGAAATCAGCTTTGCAAGTTGGTTTAGTCTGATAAATGTTGTGCACTTGTGCATGACATTATTCCAATGAGAATATATCATGAATTAATGATGATGCACTCTTGATGAAGACTCGGGATGATTATGTCCGAGAACCATTAACCATGAAAATTTTAATGTGCTAAGATGTTATATTACTCAAATCATTGTTCTCTCTCAGGTTTGTAGAGTTGTACTAATTCTTCTAGCTTATGCCAGAAAATAAGTAGTGATATATTATGTGAATGCTCCTGTCAGTCAAAATATACATGGTTTGATAGCACCTGTATATAGTCCTACCCCATTTCAACTAATCAAGTGCCGACTTATATCTGAGGATGACATCCCATGTTGCCATTATCACAATCTTTAGTGACTAGTGGGATTCTCCATAAATCCAAGCAAGCAGAACATTTGATCTTTATCATTTCGAAGGAAAAGGATATGTCTTATAGTAAAATTAATAAAATCAATTAAAACCCTTAAAAATATGATACAAAGAAAATGTAATTAAAAAAATATGAACATAATATATATATATTAAAACAAAACCTTAAAAAGTATGTGATATTATATAATCATCAGAAACATAAATAGGATTATTATATATAATTTATATAAAATATGATACAGAAAGAAAATGTTGTAATTAAAAAATATTTTTGTGATGAAAACGTTCCCACTGTTGCACATAAAGAAATTCCATCTTCTATTGGAAGGAATCTTTAATATTTAAGCATATAATTACCTTTGTCAAGAGCAGAGACTTGCGTCAGGAAACAAAAGTGTATATAGTTGGTAACGTCTTTTCAATGGTCGAATACAGTAGGAACCGATGATAAGGGAAAATAAATTGTAAACGTCAAACCAGAATCACATACAGGTTAAAAAGACTTAACGGCACCATTAAAGTCTTAAACAAGCGGTGTTCGTTGGTGTGGCAGAGACTGGCATAGGATTGCAGGACAGAGGATCCACGTCCTTAACTATCACTAAAACAGTAATTGATTAGGATCATGCTTATGTTTTACATGACTGTGTAGCGATCAACATAGCGACAATAGTGACAATTTCGAAGTTAGTCTCCAGGAAGAACATGTGACTAAGAATCTGTCATCACTTGTTATATATTAGTGAACTATATATAGTGATCACTATTTAGTGATAGATATTCTTATATCCGTCGTTAAATGACTTAGGCTTTCTTTGATACAGTAGAAAATGACAAGAGAGAAAATAAAAAGAGAGAAAAGGTGGAGAAAATACATTTTTCTCTTGTTTGGTGGATGAGAGAAATAGGGAGGAGAGAAGAAAATTGGTGGGACCCACCTCAAATTTTTTTTTCTCCCCAAATGAGAAGAAAATGGAAGAGGGAGAGAGTGTTTCATGTAAAATGACTTTTGTACCATTCTTTATGGGTTATCATTCAATTATTTAATAAATTTAAATAAATTGAATTAAATTAATCATTTATTAAATTAAATTAAATTGAAATAAATAAAATAATTATATTAAACTAATAAATTTTATTTAAAATAACTTAAATCAGTTAAATTAATTTAAATTATTTGATTAGTTAAAATAACTTAAATCAATTAAATTTAAATATTTTTATATTGATTTTTTAGTTAAGGATATTTTTGTCTTTTTAAAAAAAATTACTTTTCTCTCTTCTTATTTTCTATCCAACCAAACAAAGGGGGAAGAGAGAGAGAAAACACCTCTTTTTCCTTTATTTCTCTCATGTTTCTTTTACACCAAATAACACAAAATCTACTATATTTCTCATCATTTTCTCTCTTCTCATATTCTTTCTCAGTTTTTTCTTACAATCAAACAAAGCCTTAATGATTAGGATTTTACCCACCATTTGTATATTCATCGTTAATTTATTTAGCAATCGATTTAATATCTTTAGTCACCTGCTTTTTTCCCACTAAAAAGTGTTTATAAATATAATTTATGGCTCCAACTAATCTGTAAAAGGTCGAAAAAAGGACGGATGAGTAAAACCAAAATTGTAATATCGTTTGATGTAAGAGATATAATACGGATCAGTCCCATAATTTGTTTATATATGATTAAAAAAGGGGTAGCACCCATCAAAATGACGATCACAATTTTCCATCTATAATATTTATATTACAATTTTGGTACTTTGTGGACCTTTTCAACTGCTTTATTGCACTTTTCCCCTTAATTAAACCTTTCATTGTCCAAGTCCTACAATAGAATTGTGTTACGGTAATACCACCATAGAAAAAATTAGGGATGTTGATTGTTTCGGTCGAATCCAATCAATCCGAAAATCCGAACCTAGTCAATTAAATTGATTCGGATTTTTTTGGTGTTCGAATTCGAATCGAACCAAATCAAACCAAACCAAACCAAATTCGATGGTAATTGATTCGTTTATCGAATTCAAGGATTTTAGATCCGAACTAAATCGAACCAATTACTATATTTTTATATTTAATATTTATTATATTTTAATATATATATATATATATTTTTTAATGTTTAATAGTGTAATATTTTTATATTTAATATATATATATATATATTTATATAAATATAATTTAATATTTTTATTTTTAATATTTATATATTTTTTAAAAATTTAATATTTTTCGGGTCCAATCTGAAGTAAACCGTATCAACCCATTTTTTATTGGCTCGTTTGGTTCAGATTTCATGACAAAAAAATTGTAAATCCGAACCGAACCGAACCAATTAATTTTGATTGGTTCGGATTTATTCTTCATACAATTCTGAACCAAACCGATATGTGAACATCCTTAAAAAAAAATCACAATCATCCACGATGGACAATACTTTTGAAAAGTTTGATAATGCAACTATTTTTAACAGCGTGAAACTATGAAATTTCTTGCACGGTGAGTGCATATTTTTCTAAACTCGCTTTATTGTTCGCAAGAGTGAAATTTCAGGTTTTTGTTGCATTACTTTATGCTGAATGTATTATCCAGGTCAAATTTACTCACTCCAACCATGCCTAGTCACTCACCATCCAAAACATCTTTAGGAAAAGGATAAAATAAAGTGTTCTTTACATGTATTTTACCGAGCAAAGAACAATCAAACCAAACTTTAGCTGTAATTTTTATTATTTTATGTAATGACATAATCTAATTCCTGAACTGGCACTTTACGAACAAGTGGCAATTAATTTAATGAATAACTCGTATAAATTATTATCGTTTATCTTAAAACTAGTAACTTTGGTCGACCAGTCCAAAAAAAACTTTGGTCTAGCAATTATCATTTTTTACCTTCATTTTTCTTCTAGGATAAGCACCATGGTTCAACATCAAAAATAGTCTTTGCAGTAAAATATACCAAAGTAAATAAATGATTTTTTTTTTGTTTTGAGAATTTGCTTTGAAAAGTGATTTTGAATTTTGTGAATTTTAAAACAATGAGAAGAGTTTTTTTTTAAAATAAAATTAAAAATAAGTAAAAGGACAATTGATTATGACTCAAATGATATTGAAGTACATATCCATCCCCAACATGTATTAAACACAGCTTAAGGTTTTTTTTTTGGTTGGGACCCACTGTAATCGGGGCCAATGGCTCCCAAGTGAGTTCATGGAATATCTTCAAAAGTTTAGATCTTCTGGATCCGTCATAAGACTCATCTCCACTTGGGTGTTTAATCACAATTAAAGTTCTTCACCACTTTCTAAATATATGTTCTGTGGAATTCAAACTCAGATCCCCCACAAGTTCAATCTGCACAACCAATTGAGTCACACCCATTGTGTACCTTAAGGGTTGGTTTAGTATAAAGTAAAAATAGGTGTGAAAATTTTATGAAAATTAATTTTATTAAAATTGTATTGAAATTTGATGCCCAACTTTTACTTTCTTTTTACTCTTACCAGACCATGTACCCGTGCGATGCACGGGAAATCAATGTTTCAGGGTATAATTGAGATTTTCAAAATTAGCTTTCAACATCAACAAATCTAAATGAAAAAAAAGCCACATTCTTTGGAAAAAAAGTACCGAATAAACAATGAATAAGAGATATTGTAATGTGCAAAATAAATTTAATAAATGCTATGTCACATGCCTATGTTAAATTTGAAATACTTATTTATATACTACATTGGAGGTCGAATTTGAAATGCGACCTTCATTCACTACAAAAAATCAACTGTTTAGCGACCGACATATTCGGTCGCTAAACCTGCTAATTCGGTCGCTATTTAATTTAGCGACCGAATTAGCGACCGATTCATGGTGGTGGCCGATAACCTGGTCGCTAAGATTTTAGAGACCGAAATATAAATTCGGTCGCTAAATGGCGACCGTATTTTCGGTTGCTAAATAATAAAAAACGACCGCTGCACGGTTGGTCGCATTGTTTGGCTAACCATTTTTAGCGATCGATAATCGGTTGCTAGTTCGGTCGCTAATGTTGGTTACTGTTAACCTATATTAGTGATTGATATTCGGTCACTAGACCACAATTTTTTAATGTTAACTAAAGTTTAGCGACCGAATTATTGGTTGCTAATTCGATAGCTAAACTGGATTTTATTAACTTTTTTAAAATTTAATTTTTAAAATAATAATTTTTTTTTGTTTTGCTTTAAAGTTTAGCAAATTAATAATAAAAACACCAAATTACTAATGAAATATACAATCAAAAGAAATAATGAATATATATAAAAATAATAATCCAAAATGTCGTACAAGAATCGTTTAAAATCAAAAAAATGAAGAAAAAAAAAATCAGTCATGGTGAGGAGGAGGTGGAGGAACCCAATCATCCTCAGCATCCGTGTCGCCGACGCCTGCTATCTGATCGTCCTCTGGAGTAGCAGCATCAGTAGCTGGTGGCGGAACTGGAGGAGCGACAACAGGTGGCACAACCGTCAGAGCATCACCCTGAGAAACTGGAGTCTGGATCCTCATCTGCTTCCAACACTGGTCCACAAGATGTCCGCCTCGCTCGATGCTCGCCTCGCATCGAGATCTGGTGTGCCTGAGTCAACTGTGCAATCTGGTTCGCCATCTGCTGCTCTCTCTCGCTCTTCTCCCGAAGCTCCGCGTTCAGCTGCGTGATGGTGTCCTGCATTTGGTTGAACTGCTCCTGAGGGACGGTATGGGCGTAGGAAGAAGCAGGCGTGCCAGATGATGAAGCGATAAACTCGCCTCCCATGTGTCTGAGGCCATATACGTGCCCCTTCTTGTTTCTGCCCCCGACAACCTCCAAATAAATGGCATTATCGTCGACGGAGATAGGAGAGCTGGGCCCATCACCAGTTAAGGCCTCATCTTGTGACTGTGAGGCACGTGATATGGCATCGTCCTTCTTCTCGTTGAAGCCCACCTGCAAAGTATAGATGAAGAGATTTAGTTAAATTTATAATCAATATTAACAAATCAATTATAATAAATTACAAGTAAAGACTAAATTGTTTTTTTGCTTACAGCATAGTTACGGGTCTTGTCGCTGACCCATGTCCCCGACTTCAACTTCTGCATCCTCTCCACCAACTCCATAGCAATGGGGCCCCGTTGTTTCTGTGCTTTCTGCACAGAAAAATATAATCTTAAATTCATAAGAATATTTAAAAATGAAAACTCATTAAATAGTATACTAAGTCAAAAGTTTTAAGTATTACCATCTCGTCGTAGTGGGCGGCAACTGATTTAGACCCGCCGGTCCTAGCACATGCGCCACCATCAGAAGCTCAATTACGCCGAGCTGTGGCCTGGATCTCCTGGAACTTCTCGGTAGCCCAGTATTGATCCAGATGCCTCCTGATTTCAGGATCCACCCACTTCCCCTTATTCTTACCCTTCCTCAGCTTGTTCATCAGATTCTTCATGACCAGTGAGCCTTTATGCTCAAATATGTCCCTGACGAGACCCTCTAAAGCCGCGTCTCACTTATACTCTTTCTGCAACTTACAGTTGCTAGGAAATTCATGTATATACATATATATATATATATATATATATGTATGTATAATGTAAATTTAATTTAAATAGCTTAATAAATTGTTATCCTAAACTCTTTAAACAACAAATAAATAAATTATAACAAATAAATAGAAATTAACGATACTTTATATATATTAAAAAATTAAATTAGCTTACTCGTTATCCCCCCTGGGGGTAAGAAGAATCCTCTTGTCGGATGGACCACGGCTCTCCTGTCCTGATGATAATGATGGTGGAGGAGGCGGTGTTGTCTCCGCACAACGCTTCTTGAATGCATTCTTGTTCCGCCTATAAGGAAGATCTTCTGGAAGGAATTGATGATGACAATCAAAATATGGGATCTTTCGACTGTTTTTAAGCGTGAATGCCTTCGATCGCTCCATACATATTGGGCAACCAAGCTTCCCCGCAGTCATCCAACCCGACATCATCTCATAGGCGGGAAAGTCATTGATCATCCACATCAAAGCTGCTTTCATCATGAAATTCTGCCTCAAAGATACGTCATATGTCAACACACCATCATTCCACAACATCGTCAACTCATCTATCAGCGGCTGCAAGTACACATCAATCTTACCTTTTGGATTAGACGGACCTGGAATTATGAATGTTAGGAACTTAAACTCCTGCTTCATGCACATCCCCGGGGGAAGATTGTACGGAGTCAGGATAACCGGCCAACAAGAGTATGCTTTTCCAGACTGCCCGAAAGGATTAAATCCATCCGTAGATAACCCCAATCGGATGTTCCGATGGTCCTGCGAAAATGCCATATGAACCCTATCAAAATGCTTCCAAGCTTCTCCATCCGATGGATGACATAAGACATCTTGCTCCCTCTCATGCTCACTATGCCACCTCATGTGAGCTGCAGTGGCCATCAAATACAATCTTGTAAATTTTGGCACGAGCAGAAAGTACCACATCTTTTTTAGCGACCTCTTCTTCTCAATGCCCATCCTAGTGGTTGTCTTATACCGATCCGCACCACAAAATCGACAACATGTTATGCTCTCCGCTGAATCATCCTTATAGTTCGACATACATCCATTCAGACAATAATCAATTTTCAAACACCACATACCCAAATTTTCCACAGACTTCTTAGCATGATAAAAACTAGTAGGCATCCGATTGTCTTCCGGCAATGCCTTGGACACTGACATGGTGAGGCGATTAAAACAGCCTTCTTGCATATTGTAGTCAGATTTGATACTCAACCATTCCATACACATGGACAACTCCATGTACTCCTGACATCCTTCCCACAATGGAGATCGTGCAGCACTCAGCATATCATAGAATCTTTAAGCTTCGGGATTCAGATTCTCCTCTATAATATTGGGAACCCATTCCACCATCTTCTCCCCCCATCTTCTTCTAGTGCAACACCAACCGATGGTCCAGCATGATCCATTATCATCTGCTTGTATGGATTCAATTCTTCCCTCTGGTCACCACTTTCATAGTACGAACCTTCAAACACAACCGGATTTAAATCAGGCAACGTCTCACCATGGTTACTTTACCAATAGTAATCAGGCATGAAGCCCTTCTCATAAAGATCGGCTACAACTCCATCCACGCTTTTGAAAGATTGACATTTGCATCTTTTGCAAGGACACCTCAAATGATCACCACCCAACCGTATAAATCTCTCCTGGCAAACAACAAACTCTATAAACTCACCCACTCCAACTTTATACTCTTACCTAAGACGTTTATTCCGATCCAACCTACGATACATCCATTTCCGATTCTCCGGAATATCCATTGCTTCCAATTAAATAGCCTGACCAACCCTACAATAACACTTATATATTACAGTGCATTCCAATAACTCCATCAATCTCGTTCTTATGACAAGGTATGAACATATCCCATTCGAGAAGAAACCTTTACCAAACTTGGCTAATAATAGTTATTCCCCTATTCAAATACCTTATACTTAACAAAATTTTGGCAGTATTTCTCATCGATCTCCAAGTACACGACTCGAGCACGGTGAGAATCATCGCGATCAAGTATGCACCAGGAGAACAAAAGGAAATGCCTCAGACCGAGATTTCAACAAGTATATAAGGCATTTGAACATGGAAATGACTATTATACAAGTGTGAAAAAGGTTTTTTCCCAAACTGTCCCACTTGGACAATTCAAGATTCAATACAATGAGCATGCATACCCTGAGAAGGTACTCATGCTCATTAATATTGAATCTCAAATAGGAAACCAAGGCTTTCCTAACTTAATAATTAACTCTAGCAGAAAATCAAACCATTGACTTATAAGGATTGTAACATACTTCGACAAATATATATTGAAGCATAATTCAATACAAACTTAGATAAAATATAGTAGCAAACATCATATTGAGCTCCGCTCTCCACTAACAAGTAACACATAATTGTCAAACACATGCATAACTTCTAAATTAGCAGCACACAACAAGCATTCCGCCTTTTTGACAGAATCACATCCTATTGAGCTCTGCTCTCCACTAACAAACAACACATAATTGCAAATACAAGCATAAATATTAAATTATCAGCACACAATCAACATCTTGCCTTTCAGGCAGGATACCTTCCTATTGAGCTCAGCTCTCCACTAACAAACAACAAGATATATAATTCACATAACACATTACAAGCACCACACAATCAGAACCTTTTAGACAAAGCAGAACCTTAAAAGAGAGTATTGAGAGAACTTACCTATGCGACAAAGTGCAAAAACAAGTAAGGATAAGGGGAGGAGCCGCAGACAAGAAGATCAGGAACTGAAAAATATAATAATACAATATGAAAGCAAATTAATATCCTTAGAGCCAACTTAATTGTATTCAAGTTAGTAATATAAAAGTTCAACAAATTGCCATTACGACCAATTGATTACCTGTGGAGATGGAGAGGGGACGAAGGGACTCGGTTTCAACTCACGAGAAATAGAGCAATGACCTATAATGCATAAATAAAATTAATTGCGTCACATACTAACATTTTAGAAACTAACATTTAAGAGTTTGTATATAGATAAATTATATAACTCAAGCATTTAGTTAAAAGACTACTTATCTAGTCCTCAAAAAAAAAAAAAAAGGGACCACTTATCTAAAATAGCTGAAGTTATTTTTATCAAACAAAGCAGATGGACATCAAGATTATATTTGGACTACTATCCTCATGTCACGCCCACCTATCCGTTTGCTAGTGTAATAGATTTATATTTAAAATTTTCCATTAAATCCATACTAGCAAATATCTTGAACTTACAATATTTTCCTATAACAAAATAGCTTAAAATATTCCAATGCAATATTTGTGATTTTGTATCAGCATCTGGACATTGATGGACCAACTTATGATTGTAAATTTAAAAGTTCATTAACGTAATTCAAGGTACAATTTGAACATGACAACCTTTTCAACTACTTATTCTCAATGCCTTACTATTCATGTTCTCAAACTTGAATTGAAGATTGGCTATTGTCTGTGCGTTTCTTACCATTGAGATATTGTAGTGGATGAACAAAATTCATGCATAATATATAATGCTAACAATCAAGTTAGCAGTTAGCTAGATAATAGTCAACAAATTTTCTAGCTTATGGCATTGTTCATAATTGGCATGGATGATAGAACAAATAATTGAATAAGTAACACTTACGTGATTAGAAAGGTGATAAGATGAAATAGAAAGGTAGGGAAAAAAAGGGAAATACATGCCAGTGCAAAGGAATCATTTGCTGTCCTCGTCATCTATGTAACCTCCATAACAATTATGGTCGAAAATGAGGAACTAATAATGTGAGTTAGTGAGGATTGAACCGTTGTTATTCATTCATATGAGCAAGTAATGAGGTTTGAAGCTGCAGGTACTCATTTAGTTAAGTGAAGGTATAATGAGGTTGACCAAAGAGAGAACAGTTGTAACGTAGAGAATGAAATGTCAATCAACAGAGATGAGCGTTCAACACTGCATAAGTGTGATCTCAGAGTAACTGAAAATGTGATATCAGAGTTTGTAACTGAAAAAAAATGTTGAAACTTGCAGATGGTCAAAGGATAAAGTAACTGAAAAGTCGGGATACAACTGATATCGCTCTTTCAATTGGGATATTAAAAATGGATAAACATGGTAATAAACCAGCAATCTTATATTCTCTAGCTGAAAATTTTAATCTTCTCCAAAATGAGAGAGATATCGAGGTCCATTTCTTCAAATCCAGTAATGTCGGTCTCAAATTATTCCTCCTAAAGAATCCGAGAATCATTTCAAGATTGGAGTGGCAAGGTTCCATTTCTGAGCACCTCGCAACTGAGAATGGAGAAGAAGGAATTGACTCCTAATGTGAAAGAATTTCATTTTCAAGAACCAAGTTTCTCTGAGAAGCTTTATTAACCAAATAGAAATTTGAGCACAAGGTATATAATTTATATGCATTAGACAATTACACGGCATGGTGTTGTGTGTTTATGTTCTTCCTCTATACATTTTTTTTTCTTCTCGGAGTTAAAGACCACAAACCTCATTGTTGCCAATGTATGGCAATAAAGAAAGCACTCACCTGATTCTTGACAATAACATGACCAACTTTAACATTATCTTGATTGATAAAACCAAACATTGATCCAGATAATACCTGTGCCCCATCGTGAAGGAAAATCTGCAAGACGGGGTGATATGAAAGTAGGAAGAGATGGATATACTCTAAATTTCACATAAAATGGGCTCGTAAGAAACTAAATCCTTGAGGGTTATGACTTTGCTTCAAACATACGTCATTTTTAAGTCCCTTGTCATCTCCCTTTCCCTGAGACCCCACACCAACATTGCTTTTGTATGTATAATCTTTTGTCTATTTTCAAACGTGAAAACACAAAATTAGTAAAGAAAAATTTAAAAAATTCAACAACAAAAGGGAAAAAGTGTCAGAGAGTGGTTGTAACGCCCTTCGTTACATTAGTAGCCTAAATTAATTTTCTATAAAAACCTTTATAATATTTAAATTAAATAATCGAGTCATAAGATTTTTCACAATAAAAAAAGTGTAAAAGATTCTCGTATATTCAAAATAAGTAAATAAAGTAGTAATGTTAAATAAACCATTATATCCAAATAAAATAAAGTCTCGTAATATTAATTAATGAAAACCACAACTCTTTACAATTGTTTTTGCCTCAAAGCACAGACGCCTAATAAACCCAAAAGAAATAAATAAATAAAAATAAACTTGAGCTAATATCTTCAAGACTTTCTCAAGACGTTGCATCATCTATCTCAACACCTGTAAACTCTGAAAGACAACACCACTAATGAGATTTATAATCCCAGTAAGTAAACGTAGTTCTAAATGGTTTTCGAAAAGATGTTGCTTTCAGTCGGTGCGGTAACCGGAAAAACAACCATAGTACCCGTTAATTTTCCAAAATAATGTTCATTTAAAAAATACATTGAATTACAACAATCATATAACGACAACATAATCAAATATCATATATTAATTAAACAAAGTAATCACACATCACACAATAACACAATCCTCAAGTGGCTCGGAAACCCCACTGTGTTGGTTTCTTGCCCAATTCGGTGACTCGAGAACCTTATTAAATTGGTTCCTTGCCCCTTGTCTGCGGTGACTCGGGAACCTCGTTCTAGAATTGATTCTTTGCCACCCTCTTTATGATGACCCGAGAACCTCGTTCTAGAATTGATTCCTTGCCTCATGGTGACTCGAGAATCCCATTTTAGAATTGACTCCTTGCACTTATGGTGACCCGAGAACCTCGTAATTAAATTGGTTCCTTGCCTCCCATTAACGGTGACCCGAGAGCCTCGTTCATAAAATAGATTCCTTGCCCCATATCTTATTTTTCGACATCCCATTAATGGTGATGTTACAAACCAATGCCCCGTTCTTAGGCGGCATATCAACAAAATTCACACATCTTGCATATACTCATTCATCCATATTCCGAAGCATAAAACCATCAACCACAATTTTTCAAAGCATATAACCATTACAATTCCATATCATCATATAATCAACTCACAAATATCAATTAAAAAAATATCATGTTACCACGTAAATTTATGAGTACAATATAGACAAGCATATCAATCAACCAATACAAATATCAAGAATGTGTTTCATACTAAATAGTCAACTTAATCAATTTTATTTTGAAGACAGAACCCCAAATAATTACTCTTAATTTCATAATCAAACCCTTTAAAATTTTATACCATGAAAATTTAAGAATAGAAGTATTTACTTACTTCTTATAGACCTCCAAAATGCTATGAAAAATTATCTAGGACAAAAACTCGTAATTCACTAAAAATCTTTCTTCTCTTTGCCAAAACTTTTTCATCTGTGTCTCCCTACTTGAGCCAAAAACAACAATCGACGTGCTAGAGGCTCTTCTTCTCCTTATTTCCTCACACTGCAGCGGCTGCTATGCGACACTACCAGCTCTTCTACTTTCAATAGAGAATAGGTTTTCTTCTTTTTCAATCTTTTCAATAATTATATCATGGGACCCGCTTTCTTTTCCTTTATTATTATTATTATTATTATTATTATTATTAAGTTAAACCCTCACCACCTGACCCCTGGGTGAATTCCACTTCACGTTGACACAGTTTCTAGTGTGTTTTTTTCCATGTATTTCCTTTTTATTTATTTGATAAGAATTACCTTTTTTTTAACTTTTTATTTCTTTTATAATTGTTAAACAATTCTAATAAATTAGTCCTTTTCCACACTAAACTTCCTAATAGCTTAATCTTTTATTAAAAAGATTATATTGAAATTCTAGGATGTTACAGTGGTCATTCTTACAATATGAACTCTGTAAACCTCCAATGTTATTCTTGCTTAGATCATTCCGATTCTTACACATGCAAATCATTCTTGCAAGAGAAAGAAAATACCCATACTGAAAGAACTCAAGCATAAATACCCATACTGACAGAACTTCCCTAAACCCTAACCTGAGACAGAACTGATCAGAGGGGACTGTGGGGGTGGGGGTCGCGCGAATAGAACCACTTGAGATGGTGGTGGTGGCCGGAAGAGGAAGAGACAACACCTGAGAGAGTCATAGAGAGAAACTAAGACAAAGAGAACCGAGCATGAGAGAGAGAGAGCGAGATACACAGAGAGAGGAGAGGAAACCTTATCAAAGGAGGAGGTCACGGCGCTACAGTGGTGGTCGTGGTGGCACGGTGCTGCTGGGAGGAGGAAGAGAGAGTGAGAGACAGAGAAGGAGAAACACAAAATGAGAAGGATAAGAGGAGAACCTTACCAAGTGGTGGCCGGAGGAGTATAAAACGATGAGTGGTGGCGGTGTGCGACCGGAACAGGGAAGTGGGTGGAGTGAGATAGAGAGAAAGAGTGAGAGATAGGAGAGTTCGAGCGAAAATGGAGAAGAAAGGGGGATCTGCTAATTTTTAGGGATTTAATTTTTAGCGACCGAACAATTCGGTCGCTATTTCGGTCGCCGTAATTAAATTTTTTAAAATGGTCTCAAATTCGGTCGCTGGTTGAGTCATTTTGAAATTTTAATTCTCCAGGTTAGCGATCGAATTAAAATCGGTCGCAAAAATGCTCTACTTCAAAAGTTTTTACACATGGGTTAGCGACTGAATTAAGATCGGTCGCAAAAATAAATAAAATTTTGCCGTTGGATTAAAATCGGTTGCCATTTCAGTCGCCAAAAAAGTCAACAACTTCTGACTCTTTATATGCTTCAGTTAGCGACTGAAATAGCGACCGACGATTCTGCTACCCTACTTTTCGGTCTCTATTTCTGTCGCAAGATTAATTATAACACGTGTTCTTGTAGATCCTAAAATCGGTCGCAATTTCGGTCACAAATAGCAACTATTATATTTGGTCGCTATTTTCGGTCACTAAATGACCTTTTATTTGTAGTGATTGTCACATACCAGTATCTTCAAACATTGACGTGATGTAACCCTTGATATTGCAACATACAACTGCCCATGTGAAAAAACAGATTGTGGGAGATGAATGCCCACATGTTTTAGGGATTGTCCTTGACTCTTATTTATTGTCATTGCAAAAGAAACAACCACATGAAATTATCTACGTTAGAATCTGAAATGAATCCTGATGTCAAATGGCATCAATTACAATCGAGGAATAAGAACCATTTGTCCAATATTACTTCCGGAAATGATTTTTGCCTCCAAAACATAGTTGCCCATGTGGGTAATAATGAGTCGTGTGCCATTGCATAATCCATAAGATTGATCTATGTTTCTTAACAACATGACGAGGACACCAATTTTCAGCTTCAATTCATGATTAGGAAGTCCTGATGAAGTAATGGTATTCAAAAATTCAGGAGTATGAATATCATCTGGCCTATCAACATTTCCACTAAGGGAGCATGGACTGTCAAAACTCAAATAAGTTTTTATTTCCCCGGGAATCAGTGACATCATATAATCATTCAATTTATCAACCACATCATTTTTTTGGTGCTAAAATAGCCCTATGTTGAAAAAATGATGGATCATTCATATTCTCCAAAAGGGATGGAAAAGTACTATCCACAATAAAGGCAAGGGGGTCACTCGAATTTGTAATCAACATGTCATCCGATATATCAACGACAACCTCTCCATCATTGATTTGACCAATGGTGCCATCCTCGATTCTCAATACCCAATCTGAGAATTTATTCATGTCTTCAACACTAATACCTGAAGAACCACACTGAAGTCTCATGTTCTTAGTTAAAGTTTGGACACGACAAAATTGCCAGAGGTATGAAGCATTAATACTCGCATGAACAGCATCTTGTCTTGTCCCCTTCGGAATGACTGGAAGAATTTGCCTAAAATCACCACCCAAAACCACAACCTTTCCCCCAAAAGGAAGATTCAAACTATCAATATTATAAAAACGAAGTATATCCTTAAATGATCTATCAACGGCTTCAAAGCAGTGCTTGTGAGTCATAGGTGCTTCATCCCATATGATTAGCTTGGCCTTGATAATCAACTCTGCCAGAGCACTGCCTTGTTTTATGTTACAGGTGGAATCTTCATTGACATTTATGAGAATGGCAAATCTAGAATGTACCGTCCTACCACCAAAAATAAGCAAGGTTTCTATTCCACTAGATGCAACTGTCAAAACAATTTCTCCTTTAGATCTTATAGCTGCAGCAATGGCTCTCTATATAAAAGTTTTTCTCGTTCCACCATATCCATAAAGAAAAAGCAGTCCCCCCACGATTTTCATCCACACTTCGCATTATTGTGTCATATATTTGGTGTTGTTCACCAATCATTGTGGACAATAGCTGCGCATGTTCTTAAGCCAAAGAATGTCTGACGTAGTTAAGATAATCATAAATAAGCCTATTTTGTGATTGTAAAATTATTGACATGTCAGTCTCGGGCATACAAGTAATTATAATTATTGAAAAGATATAGCAAAATAAAGAATCTATCTGTATGCTTTTGAAATGATCTGTCACAATATATATATATATATATATATATATATATATATATATATATATATATATATATATATATATATATATATATGTACTGACCAAAGAGTAAAACCGCCACCGAAGCTCGGATACACCCTATCCAAGGGAAGTTAAGGATAATAAATTAAAGATCACTTAATTAGGGGATAAGATATTAAGTATTAAATCATGATATTATCTGATTTAACCTTATCTGGTTGAAAGAGATAATATCCCTTAAATTAAGGAATCACATCTCAAAAGAGATTTAAGAGATAAACCAGATCTCTAAAAGATATTTGGAAGATAAATCACATCTCAAAAGAGATTTAAGAGATAAATCAAATTTCTAAAAGATAGGGGAATCCTATTATAAAAGGAGGAGTACCCATGATAGAAACTCACTTTTCACTGAACGCCGGTGACTCTCTCTTAAGCGTATTAGAGAAACTATCATCGACCAAGAGACTATCAGAGAGTCCTTGCTCCATAGTATTCATCCGATACAAAATTAACAGATCGAGATCACCACGACCAAGGGTTGAATCAAGAACTACGTCTGGCTTTGATTCCCATTGGGATACGTAGGACCAGAATATCATATTCTGTCAAGCCATAGCCTAAAACAACCCCATTTATTCATCCCTGGTTTGACGTTCACGGCGAGGTTCCGGTAAACCGGATCTCGGCAGGAACTGAGGTGAAACTGTCCCCGGTTCCACAAGAAAAGCTTAATGGTGACCACACGGAACGGTCTGCGAGGAGGGGCGAGCAGCATGAATCATGAGGACCATGAGGCTTCGAACGCCCAGAACCACGGCAACCATCTTTCCTCCCCCCTCCATGAAGACAACACTCGGTTGGAAGAAATTATGGAACAGCTCAAGCATCTTCGGAAGGATAACGAGGAGATACGCGCACAAAATCAGAAGCTTTTGAAAGCCCGGAAAAGAGAAAGGTCCCTGACACCTTCAGACGGAGAGCAATCCTCACCTGAGGCTGGCCAGAGGGATCCTCCGGCGCACTCTCCTCGGGGCACTAACCGAGCATCCAAAACAAAACCTCCCCTAGGGGATTCAGAAGTCAAATCTCACGCAGGAAGGACTAGCCAGAAAGGAAGGACATCGGACCGGCGTCCGAGGTTGCCCTTCACTGATGACATTAATGAGGTAATCGTGCCAACCCATTTTAAGCCCCTTAACATCGACAAATTCAAAGGCACCACTGACCCAACCGAGCATGTGGAGTCTTTTATTTCCTCTATTTACTTGGTAACTGATTCGGAGGATGTCATGTGCAAAGTTTTTCCAACTACTTTGCAAGGCCCTGCTCTGACCTAGCTAACAAATCTACCACCTCGGTCGATTGATTCCTTTGATGTGCTCATAACCAAGTTCACTGCACAATTTGCGGCAAGCCGAAGGCACAGAAGGCACTCAGTCTCACTGGTAAATTTCAAACAGGAGAGGAATGAATCGCTCAGAGATTACATGGCCCGCTTCAATGCTAAGCAGATCCTTATCCCCAACATGAGCTCAGAACTCTGCCTCCACACCGTCATGGCCGGTCTAAAGCCAGGACCATTCTTTGAGTACCTATCTCGGAAGCCACCAAGAGATTTTGAAGAGCTGCAGGAAAAGGCTACAGGTTTCATGAATTCGGAAGAGATGCTGGAATTTAAAAGGAGAGAAAGAGGTTTCGAGGACAAGAGCTCACCTCGAACAAAGACAAAAAACAGGGGTCCGACTCACAAAGGACCCAAAAACCAATGAAAGAGAATTCACGCAGAAGCATCCTGTATCCATCTTATACTCCGTTGAACCGATCTCGGCAGCCATCCTTCAGAGGTGTGCAGCGAGTTGGCTTACCTTACCCGAACCATCCAAAACACCGGACAATGCCGATGAAGCAAAAAGAATGCATGTAGCATCGTAACTATGGACACTCCACTGAAGAGTGCAGAACACTCCAGAGAAAGATTGAGGAGTTGGTACAAGCAGGCCGTCTTGATCGTTTCATCCGCTGAGATGACAACGGAGGCAGACGACCCGGTCGAAGACAACGAAAACACGATCATGATAACCGAGACCGAGATGCAAACTTACGAAGAAATCATCGTATGAGACCGGATGAATAACCAAAGGACCCCTATCGAAGAATCGAGGGGGAGGAATCGTGGGGTCATCAATACAATCTCGGGGATTTGCAGGAGGAGGAACAACGAGCTAGGCTCGGAGACGTCATGTCAAAGTCCTCTGATCTGTTAACATGGTGTCTGGAAGGCCTCCAAGAGCAAGACCCCCCATAACATTCACAGATGATGATTTCCAAGGGGTAGACCCAAATCAAGATGACCCAATGGTGATAACGGTCGAGCTGGGCCAACTTCTCGGTCAGACGAACACTTATTGATCAGGGGAGCTCGGTCGATATTCTCTACCTGGCAACCTTCAAGAAGCTCGGAATCCCCGAAAAGCTGATAAAAGAGCAGGAGTACAAGCTGGTAGGGTTCACCGGGGAACAAGTCAAAACCCGAGGTTATATAGATCTCCTAACAACGTTCAGAGAAGGCAGATTCTCCAAGTCCACATCAGTTAGGTATGTTATTGTAGATGCCAGAACATCGTACAATATCCTAATCGGAAGACCGACGTTGAATGAGCTCGGGGCAATTGTCTCTACCCCACACCTGACAATGAAATTCCCAGCCGACTCCGAGGAGATAATTGCGGTTCGAGCTAACCAAAAGCTAGCAAGGCAGTGCTATGTGGACAGCCTGAAGGTTACCCGTCACCAGGACGGCCCAAAGAATACCGAGGATGGTAAAGCAGAGGTGGTAAGCTCTGTCAGCTCAGTAACTTCAGCCATTTCGGTCAGAATGTTTGAGCCGGGACCCAAGGCGGAGATGTACGAGTCCAGGGCCGAACCAACAGAGTCTTTAGAAAGGTTCCAGCTTGGGAGCCCATCCCGAACAAAGGCACCCACGTCGGTAGTCAGCTGGACCCCTCACTCAGAGAGAGGCTTCACACGGTCCTAAGAAAAAATGCTGACCTGTTTGCCTGGAAGACATCGAATATGCCGGGCATAGACCCCAACTTTATGTGCCACAAGCTGTCTATATGTCCCGAAGCTAAACCTGTAACTCAGAGAAAAAGGAAACTGGGTGAAGAAAGGCGCCGAGCAATGGCCGAGGAGACTTCTAAACTGCTCAAAGCAAATTTCATCCGAGAGGTGAAATACACCACTTGGCTAGCCAACGTGGTGTTAGTCAAAAAGGCCAATGAAAAATGGCGGATGTGCACCGACTATACCGACCTCAACAAGGCATGCCCAAAGGATTCATATCCCTTGCCCAACATCGACAGACTGGTGGATGGGGCCTCAGGTTACAAGGTTTTGTCCTTCTTGGACGCATATTCTAGTTACAACCAGATCAGGATGTACCCACCCGACGAGGAAAAAACAACGTTTATGACTGATGGGGCAAATTACTGTTACCGAGTGTCGGCCTAAAAAATGACGGGGCGACATTTCAGAGGCTTATGGACAAGGTTTTCGCCGGTCAAATCGGAAAAACTTAGAAGTATATGTGGATGACATGGTAGTAAAATCCGATGATCTGAGCCAGCACCCTGCCGACCTCGAAGAGATCTTCGACCAACTCAGAAAGTACAACATGAGGCTCAATCCAGAGAAGTGCTCTTTTGGTATACAAGGAGGAAAATTCTTGGGGTACATGCTGACACACCGAGGAATCGAAGCTAATCCAGATAAATGCAAAGCCGTCATGGAAATGCGGAGTCCTCGGAATGTGAAGGAAATTCAGAGGCTAGCTAGTCGATTAGCCTCCCTATCCCGTTTTCTCCTGAAATTTGCATAGAAGGCAAGACCTTTTTTCCAGCTCCTAAAAAAGCCAAAGGATTTCATTTGGACTGAAGAATGTGAGAAGGCCTTCGAAGATCTGAAACTCTTCTTAGCATCTCCCCCAATCCTCACTCGGCCTCAGCTCGGCAAAGATCTGTACCTATACCTCTCCGTCAATGATTATGCAATCGGTGTTGTGATTATCCAGAAGAGGAAGAGCAACAGATGCTTAGGTATACTATGTCGGTAGGGATCTCGAAAGACGCGGGAAACGCGATACCGGGTAATTGAAAAACTGGCTCGCCTTAGTTATGGCAGTTCGGAGGTTACAACCCTATTTCCAATCTCACCAGGTCATCGTCAAGACGGATCATCCGATAAAGCAGGTACTCAGGAAACCTGATCTAGCCGGACGAATGATAACTTGGTCAATGGAGTTGTCAGAGTTCGGTCTACGGTATGAACCGAGGGGGCCCATGAAAGCCCAACGCCTCTCTGATTTTATTGCCGAGCTTTCTTCCAAACCGAGGTCGGAATCCTTCATCTGGCTCCTATATGTTGATGGATCATCTAACTTGAAAGGAAGCAGGGCTGGAATAATTCTTGAGGGACCTGATGACCTAATCCTCGAGCAATCTTTGAAGTTTGGGTTCACTGCTTCAAACAACCAAGAAGAGTATGAGACCCTTATTGCTGGGCTTTTGTTAGCTAAAGAAATCGGGGTCCGGGAGCGAAAATGCAAAAGTGACTCACAGCTTGTAACGGGACAAGTCTCGGGCAATTATCAGACAAAAGACCCCCAACTAACCAGATATCTCTGCAGAGTTAATAGCCTCATTTCTGAATTTGAGCATTTCTCCATTGAGCACATACCTCGAGAAGAAAATTCCAGAGCAGACCTGCTGTCCAAATTGGCAAGCACCAAGAGGGCTAGCCAACTAAGAACTTTCATTCAAGAAAACCTCCTTGAGCCGAGCATAAAGAGTGTCGAGGTGACAGTAACCGAGCACTATGACAGGGGCTGGATAACTCCAATCTGGGAGTATCTAGCCTCGGACAAACTACCTGATGACCAAAAGGAGGCAAGGCGAGTCCTCCTAAAATCTTGTCACTACACCATCTTAGACGGAGAGTTGTACAAGAGGGGATTCTCCAGGCCGTTACTGAAGTGCCTCACAAAGGAGCAGTCCGAGTATGTAATGGATGAGATGCACCGAGGAATCTGCGGGATGCATTCAGGTGGCCGATCTCTGGCAGCTCGGATCCTACAAGCAGGGTTTTACTGGCCAACCATGAGGCTCGATTGCTAAACCTGGACCAATAGGTGTGACCCTTGTCAGATGTTCGCCAACATAGCTCGTGCCCCAGGAGAAGAGCTCCACTCCATGTTCTTACCATGGCCCTTTACTATGTGGGGGATGGACATAGTCGGTCCTTTCCCAGTAGCCAAGGGTCAAGTCAAGTTCCTCCTGGTAGGGGTAGACTACTTCACCAAATGGATTGAAGTAGAGCCATTGGCTACAATAACTGCGAAAAAGGTCCATAATTTTGTGTGGAAGAATATTATATGCAGGCGTGGCCTTCCTTATGCAGTTGTGACAGACAACGGAAAGCAATTCACCGATAAGGAGCTCGGAGAGTTTTACTCCAACCTCGGAATTAAACACAAAGTGACCTCGGTTGAGCATCCACAAACAAATGTCCAAGCAGAGGCAGCTAATAAAGTTATTCTAAACGAGCTCAAAAGAAGGTTGGGACAATCAAAAGGGGCTTGGGTTGAGCAGTTACCAAGCATTATGTGGGCTTACCATTGCTCAACACAATCCTCAACGGGAGAAACACCGTTCAAACTAACCCATGGAACCGATGCAATGATTCCAGTTGAACTCGATGAGCTCTCCTTTCGAAGGCAGCATCACAATGAAAGTAAAAATGAAGAAGAACTCCGAGTTGAGCTTGACATGGTCGAGGAAGTCCGAGATACAGCAAGAATCAGGGACGAGCTGTGCAAACAAAAATCAACTCGGAAGTACAACTCAAGGCTGCGCCCTAGGGAATTTGTGCAGGGCGACTTAGTGCTGAGACTGCAAAGCGACGCAAGAAAAGACTCCAAGGAGGGTAAGCTCGCGGCAAACTGGTCAGGCCCATTCAGGATAGCAGAAAATCTAGGAAATGGTGCCTACAGGCTAGAGGAATTGTCAGGAAAGTCGGTTCCCAGAACATGGAACACTTCCCACCTCAAATTTTATTTTAGCTAAAGTTAGAAGTGATGCACTCTTTTTCCTATCTCGGTCTTTTTCCCATGAGGTTTTGGCCGAGAAGGTTTTAACGAGGCACACTAGGAAAAATAAAGAAATGAAAATTTTTCTTCAGTTGAGCTATTATGTTAAAACTGTTAAATCCTAAAGAGGTCGTCCGAGCCTATAAAGGTGCTTAAATCCTAAAGAGGTCATCCGAGCCGATAAAGGTGCTTAAATCCTAAAGAGGCTGACCGATATAAAATCGACCGATCAGGGTCGAAGTGCCGAGCCTATAAAGGTGTATAAAACATAAAAAGGCTGACCAAATTGACCGATCAGAATCATCGTACCGAGCCTATAGAACATAAAAGAAATTTTTTCAAAGTACAAATGGATACATACGTAAATAAGGAATTTCATTAAAATAAAGGGGCAATGCCCCGAATACAGGAAAATTCAAAAAGATAACTACACAAAAACAATATGTTTCCTAAAATACTTATACAATTTCAGGATCAACGTCCTCCTCGGCATGGGGAGAGATGATAGCAGATTGACCAGGTTGGCCCACTTCACCTTCGGGAACATCCTTGGCCCCTTGATCCTCGCCTTCCTCCCCGTGAGTCACGACATCGTCGTCCTCATCCTCCACCTCGGTTAGCCTCAGCTTCCACGAAAAAGCTTCCACGCCGTTGGCTCAAAGCTTGGGGGCTTGTGTATAAGCCGAGATACGTAGTCCAAGCGTCCGTAAAGCACCAAGCTCGGTCACCCAGCATCAAGCTCGGTCACCCGAGCTTCTCACCGAGTTGGAGTGTATGTATGCGCAGAGTATGAAGCTCGGTCAACCGTACCACCTCGGCTGGCCTAAAGACAGAAAAATGAAACCGAGTTCCTGAGCTCGGCTGACATCATGAAAGCTTTTACGCCCAATCAACTCAAAGCTTGGGGGGCTTGTGTACTGGCCGAAGAGTAAAACCGGTCACCGAGCTCGGATACCCGGCCCAGTCCGGAAGTTAAGGATAATAAATTAAAGATCACTTAATTAGGGGATAAGATATTAAATATTAAATCATGATATTATCTGATTTAACCTTATCTGGTTGAAAGAGATAATATCCCTTAAATTAAGGAATCACATCTCAAAAGAGATTCAAGAGATAAACCAGATCTCTAAAAGATATTTGGAAGATAAATCACATCTCAAAAGAGATTTAAGAGATAAATCAGATCTCTGAAAGATAGGGGAATCCTATTATAAAAGGAGGAGTACCCATGATAGAAACTCACTTTTCACTGAACGTCGGTGACTCTCTCTTAAGCGTATTAGAGAAACTAGCGTCGACCAAGAGACTATCAGAGAGTCCTTGCTCCCTAGTATTCATCCGATACAAAATTAACAGATCGAGATCACCACGACCAAGGGTTGAATCAAGAACTACGTCTGGCTTTGATTCCCATTGGGATACGTAGGACCGGAATATAATATTCTGTCAAGCCATAGCCTAAAACAACCCCATTTATTCATCCCTGGTTTGACGTTCACGGCGAGGTTCCGGTAAATCGGATCTCGGCAGGAACATATATATATATATATATATATATATATATATATATATATATATATATACTTTTGAAAGTAAATCAATCTTTTAATAGAAATCTTTTCTTAATTGATTCAATTCCAAGTAAATTAATCGTATTTTGAATCTATCAACCATTTTAAATTAAATCAATTCTGTTTATTATTTCTCAAATCTAATATTTTCTATTCTATTTGAAATTTGAATCAAAATTATATCTTTCATTTAATACATTGAAGAAAAATATTCTAATTAGTGATAAAAATATACAAAGTAAAAATTAAATATTTCCTTTATCAAAATCATCAGATATCATTCCGACCACTATATTTTTTGAAATCTTATCTAATTTGATTCCAAAAAAGATATAAGTATGGAATTTGGAAAAGCAGCAAAAATAACACAACCAAATATATGGTTATCAATGTCATTAAACAATTGAGACCAATCCGAAAGTTAAAATAACAAACTCCAACCATAATACAAAATATATTCAACAAACATCTTCTGAAAATTCTGAAAGTTAACTTAAAATTTAATAACAAAAAGCACCAGGACCATCCCATCTAATTAAGTAATTAAGTAATAAAACTTTAAATTAAAAAGGCCACAAATTCTCAAATAAAACTCCAACACTCATTCACTCGGTTCATTCTTGACGACAACAATCCTTGGCATTTTTGTACTAGATGTCTGTGTTTCACAATCTTCAAACTTGAAAGTTACATCCATATCATCACATGATCTTTTTTCACCTTTTTTGCATGAAGGAGTGTGAGATAGATCATCTTCATAATACTCCTAAAAAGTATAGAAATAGACAAAATATTTAAAAATTAATACATAACCCATATGATCAATGCATTATATGTTGTATAGGATTATGTTTGATACTTACCTCAGAATCATGTTGTCGCCGCTGCGACCTATTTGTTTCGACATTATTGACAAAATCTTCAATAACCTGCGGTCAATTAAAATGTCCTTCGAGTTCATATCACGGTATATCAAATACTTTCCACATGCAATTATATATCTTATTTATATTTATATAATAAGACGTGACCTTGCAATTGTCATCTACTTGTGGGGAGGGAGAGTTCTTGGTACCAGCATTATCATCTTCATCATAGTTCTAGAACAGGCATAATGTAGTCCGACATTAAAAATATAAAATATAATGTACCATTAAAAATATTTTCTCTCTACACATTTGTAGAATCACTATAACAGGATGAATGTCCTCTTCTTTGTCGAAATAGGTGTATCTCCTCAAAGATATTCTTCCCATAGAGTACATGTAACTTTATTGTTTCTACCATAATTACATTTGAACATAATACACTCATCAAAATAAAGAAATGCAATGTCATATTTTATTTTTTATTCTAAAATGAAAAGATATTATTTTTTAATATATTAAATAATAAAAAATGAAATTTTCCTAACTTAACGGCAACAAATATCATACCAACCACCATAGTTTTTAAAATCTTATATTATATGATTTCAGAAAAGACAATATACAAATCATTGATAAGAATATAATTTTTAAGCTTTGAAAAATCTTTAGTAGTGATCCATATAAAAACTTATACGTAAAAAACCAATATTCTTTTAAAATATAATAAGTCATACCTTAGACATTTATAAAAATCAGAATGTAATGAGAACAGAAAAATATAGAAAATGATAAGTGTATCACATTTTATAAATTCTATAACTTACTCCAAATCTTCAAGTACTATTTCTATTAGCTTATTCTTTTTTCCATTTTTCTCCATCTGCTTAAGGGCATCCTTCTCCACAATATGTCCGATTACATCTAACAATTAAGGGCAAACAAAGACAATATATCAGTAATTTTAAATATTTTTAAACATATTCAATCACATCAAAATTCTAAGTAAACAAATACTAACCAAACAAAAAGTCATGACAGATACCAAAAAGGATTTCAGGAAATGACACAAAATCGAAATGAAGAGTTGGTATTGTGTCATCGACTATTTTTTTTCACTCGGTAACTGTAGCATGTACCTTGTTAGACTTCCATTTTAAAAAAGAAAAGAAAAGAACATGTGAGTGAGGCATTCATCGACAAAAGGAAGCATTTATACATTAATGCACACAAAAACAATTACTTACTTTTTCATCAGGGAAAACTATCTCAATACTACCGGTTTGCAAAGGATTCTTGAAATCGGCTAGTTTCCACATACAAATCACACGAACCTTGATCTTCCATTCGGTCCTTCCAGCAACAATGTCATTAACTAAAGAAATTGTTGATGCCATTCTACAAAGTCTGAAGCAGAAATATCATTATTCAAAATCAATCCTCATATTTTAGCTCATCAAAACCAAATAATCATCTAAAATACCAAAAGTTTAAAATAAAAAAGAGACAAAATAATAAAGGAAAAAAAGAAAAGAAAACAAACATTTAGTTGTAGCACAGAACACCAATGGTCTAATGGTGGACAATCTTCACACAAGGTATTGTGTGCAAAGCATAAGAGAGTAAAACACTTAAGTAATGAGAATTAAAAATGGCAATAAAATAATAATAATATCATAATCACAATCATAATAATCATCGTGATCATCAGAAGAAGAATAATACTAATAATAATTATAATAATTTCAATCAATTATGATTTGATTTTATGGATATTTTTGAATTAAGATCAATTTAACCGTGGAAAAATATGCAAAGCAATAAAATTATTATTCATATAAAAGAGCAACATTATTTGAATACCAATCAGATTTTCGGATATCATATAAATAAATTAATCTGATTCAAAAGATAATAAAAGATTTGATTAATGATTTCAAATATGAATCAATTTTAATTAATTGAGTCAATTCAAATGGCACCATTTATTCAGGAATAGATAAAATTTTATGAAATTATATATCTATTATTTTTCTTGGAGGGAGAATATTTGAATTGAATCAATTTTAATTAATTTCCTCAATTCAAATTTTAGAAATAATTTCCTTCCTTTGAGAAATATTGAATGACACAATTTATTCATGATAGAGAAAATTTTATGAAATTATCTATCTACCCTTTTTCTTGGAGGGAAAATATTTCAACCACTACCTTACTTTTATATATATCAAGATTAAGATATATACACTAAACCTGTCCTCACATCTATTCTTTTTCTAAAGTAGATATCTACAAGTGAACTAAGTTAATTTATAACCTATTAAAGTAACTTATAAGTTTATTTGACGAAAATAAGCTTACCACCAAACAATCACAAAGGGGTAGCGCGCCGTGACAATTCCTAATAAGTAGGGAAGTTCAAAACTCATTTTATTCTCCTAGCTTATCCCGACTTGAAATTCATCGGGACAAATTTGGGTTTTAAAAAGTCAGTGTATTTTTATATTTAGTTTGAGTTATATTATTTAAAATTGTCTCAACTTGACTTGTGGTTACAAATTATTTTAAAATCTATAAATATTTTTGATTGCAAATAAAAAATAAAATTTTTGGACTTAAATAAATAAAACTTTCATCACATAATATATTTATATTAATGATTTTTGTATTAAAACATATATCATAAAATATGTCTTGGTTTTAATTTAGGATTAAAGTAGTATACAGTATCAATGTAAAAAGTTTTATATTGACGTCTATTAATATGGGAAGACATGCATTTATTTTAAATACTATAAGAGAGAAACAACAAAACCATCAATGTGTCAAAATATCATTGGATATTTGTGTAAAACTCTTTTACATTAATCGTGTATAAAAATTTAATTCTTTAATTTAATATTTTAAAATTTTATAACTTAACCATATATATTATTTAATAGTAAGAAAACGAATTGTGTTATTTAAAATTTTATAACGTCTTTAAACAATGTTATTTATTGGATGAGAATAAAGGTAATAAAAAAATTGTGTTATTTGAATACAAATTTTAGATACCATACATGATGTTGTATGTGTTTTTTTTATCTCTTACTTACTTTTTATTATCTTTATATATACAAATCTTAAAAATATATTAAAAAAACAAAAGGATACAGCGGCCAATTTTGTGTTAAAAAACATTCCTCCCAGTAAAAACTGATGGGTTTCTAAAATCGAGTCTTTGTATTTTAACCCAATCATTAATTGAATGATGATGGAGTAAGAGACAATGGAAAGAAGAGAGACGAAGAGTGGGGTAATTTGGTCAAGATTCGCATTTCATTTGCGAATGTACTCTGCTAATTAATCTGTTTAAGGTAATAATTCCCATGTTGTGGAGAACATGCCACAGACACGATAGAATATGCGAACAACTGAAACCGCTTTCTTCATAATATACACTGGATGTGGATCCCATCAACGTCATCAATAATAAAAAGTGATCTTGGGGTACTTTATAAATTGAAGTCCTCACTCTCACACACTCACACGCACTGCACCCTGCATTAGAGATTGAGAGAAGAACTCGCACTGAGTTAATTCATCATCAATCATGGACGATGAGGTGAGTTTTGCTGATACAGTTTTTGGGTTTTGGGAGGATGTCCAGATCCAGACTTCACCGGAAAATTCATCTAACTCCAGCAACGATGACGATGATGATTACGATGAGGAAGATAGTTTTACCACTAAGGAAAAGAACAAAGCTTTCTGGGAAGAACAAAACCAGCTCCTCCAGGTACAATTTCATATACCTCAAAATGTTAATTATATATTATGCGCATTTTATGTATTGTACAGAATCATGATTCATGTATACGAAGAAAACAAACCCACCTTATCCTAATAGATTTCCCAATAGAGACTATTGGCGGCTAATGTTTAGTATACCTATAACATAACATAATTACCAAAAAAAAATTACGCCCATTAATCTCACAAGTCGTAACAACGATGAAATAATTTGAATTTGATTTGATCATCTGATTTATGTACATAATGAATAATAACTAACAGATGTTTTTTTTTTTTTTTTCATTTTTAAAGGCAACTTTGTGCAGGACTAGCTCAAGTGAGACAAAAGTTCGGCATGCTACAAAGGAGGCTGTAAGAGAGTTGAATATATCAGAGAAACCGTGCATTTGCTGGCGACCGGTGGCGGCTAAGAGCTGCCGGGATTGCTTGCAGAGAGAAATATGTGGTCGACTGTTAAACCTTGGCTACAATTCTTCCATTTGCAAATCTAAATGGAGGAGTTCACCAGGAATCCCATCAGGTACAAATATTATAAACAAATTTTGACCAAGCATTCAAATTGTTAATTAATGGGACTAAGATTAAGCAAATCAAAGTTTCCGTCACATTCAAGAATAAGTATTTTAATTTAATATATAAGAGTAATTGGTTATAGTTGTCACCCTCACCCACATGTTTTAAGGCATCCATATAAAAACATAGTTCAAATAAAAAAAATCTTTTTTGATTTATAATAAAAAACATGAAAACTTGTATTAAACAATCAATAGTAAATAATTGTATTAATAGATTTAAAATTAGTAGACAATCAGCAGTGACAATTTCAGAAATTAAAAATAGTATATAATCCAATAATTAGAATTGGTAATTTGAAATATTTATCCGAAAAAGAAAAAATAATTAACAGATTTGAAAATAAATTTAAAAATAAAATGATTAAGTGGTAGTTAATTTTGTACTCAATTGTTTCAGGGGAGCATACTTATTTGGAAGTGATGATGGACAAATCAAATGCTAAAAGAGGGGAAGTAAAAGTGGTAATTGATTTGAACTTTCGAGCCGAATTTGAGATGGCACGGGCTAATGAAGAATACAACCAATTAATTAGGAAATTACCGGAAGTATTTGTTGGAAAAGCAGAGAGGTTACGAATGTTGGTTAAGATTATGTGCTCAGCTGCTAAAAAATGCATGAAGGAGAAGAAAATGCACTTAGGACCATGGAGGAAACACAAGTACATGCAAGCTAAGTGGCTTGGCACTTGTGATAGGTCAAAAATGGAACCATTGCCGACAGTGTACTCTACCAGGGCGCCAAAACCTAAGGCTTCAATGCTTACCTACGATTTATTAGAAAACATCCCCGGCTTGCACTGTACTGCAGTTGAGGTCGTGTGAATTAGATGATGAGGAATCTTGTTTAGTTTTCATGTCATAATATTATATGGCTAGCTAGTTGGTTACTTTAGGTTGGGGTGAGGATTTAGTAAGTTCATTTGATCATTAATTAGGTTTTCTGTTGAACGTATGTGATGGTTTTGAACTTTTGATAATATAATTGAGGGGGAGGTCAACAATTGGTAATGGAAATTCCCTGCTGTAAGGCCTCGTTTGATGCACTAAATATTCTCGTGATGGGATCGATGGTATATAAAAAATTAGGAGAGGATAAGAAACTTGATATAAACACTTATAGCATCCATTGTTTTCTGTATTAGTTGATAAATAATTAAGTGCAAAATAAATATTTACTTTTTCAAAAATAATCATATTTGAGAAATGCATGTCCTTCCTCGATTGGAACTAGGGGTGTTCATCAACCGATTCAAACCGCAAACCGAAAACCGAAAACCGAAAAAACCGCAATTTTTTTATCGGATTGGATCGGATTTTGGATCCTATAGTGAAATCCAATCCAATCTAAACCGATCTATTATATCCATATACTATTCTTTTTGAAATTATAGTATTACTCATACTTAAACATTATTCTACATACTTTTATATCCCTCATTCTCTTTAATATTTTTGTTAGAATGACATATATAAGACTATTTATAATAAATATTAATGTCTTGAAGTTATATTTTACTAAAAGTTTTGATGCATAACATATATATATTTGATTGAGTAATCATGAAAAATAGGAAAATAATTAAGTAAATTTGAAAAATAATTAGCTACAATTTATTTGTAGCTGATTCAAGGAAAAAAATAGGATAAGTGGGAGTAGATATAGAGAATTAATATAAAAGAACGTGTTAAAAAATATCACTAATTTTTTTCTTCTCAAACTCCCATATTAAAACAAAGATTATCTTTTACCACTATTAAATAAGTAGAAAGGACACTTGACATTAAGAAAAAAAAAGTATGACAAAAACCGAATATCCAATCCAATCCAAACCGCATTTGATTGGATTGGATCGGATCGGATCGGATTTTTTGAAGGAAGCAAACCGATCCAATCCAAACCGCACGATGTTTTCATCATTGGATCGGATGACATTTTAGCTCAAAACCGATCCAATCCAATCCGCGAACACCCCTTATTGGAACCCCAAACGATAACAAGGTGACAATGATACTATGGTAGAAGGTTGCAAATGTAGGTATCAAGCTGTCAGTGTATAAACTGATAAATAATTAAGTGAAAAATAAATAATTATTGCTTACCCCAAAAAAAAAATTACTTTGACAAAAATAATCATATTTGAAAAAAAAATGCATGTTCTTCCGATATAATCATATTAATACTATGTTGTTTTAAGTAGAACTGAGCTCGGATCCCTTAAACAAGATCTCAAATTCGAGTTTTGTAGATAAAATAAAATCGTGCTTGGGAGGGAAGACCTACTAAAGGAGGTTCCCTGATGGAGATTAATTATTGGCGAAGTCGTTGAATAAGACACAGCTATGTCATGGTAAAAAAAAAATTAGGTATTAATGACAATGATACAATGATTTTAAAATGACAAGGATCGTTTCTTTCCACCCCCAAGTCAAGGGGTGTATGTAAAAAAAAGAAAAGAAAGGAATTTAGGGGGAAAAGTATATTTTTGTCTCAAGAGTAAATATTTTTGAATTTTTTTCATTACTGTAACAAAAAAAAAGGCTTCCTCTTGATAGAACAAGGATCTTCACATACGCACACTTATCGAAGAGAGAAAGAGAGAAAGAGGGAAAGAAGGAAAAAGAAGATAATAGGAATTCACTGAATTACTTCATTGTATATTTCATTCTCTGAATATTACACTAGCACGTGTTTATATCACACTCAACAACTAACTCTTTAAGTCTTAACAATACAATACTATCAGTTAACAACTCTCTAACTAACAAAAACTAACAAGTTTAACTAACTCTAAACTGAATTATACAACTCAAAACACCCCCTTTAATTCAGTTTAGCTAAAGACATCATTCCCAACTTTTCTCTAAGTTCAAGGAACCTTGCAGTCTTCAATGGTTTAGTTTGAATATCTGTAATCTGCTCTTCTGACTTGCAATATTCAAGTTCAAGTTTTTCTTTGCTCACTTGGTCTCTTCGGAAATGAAACTTGGTTTCTATATGCTTGCTCCTACCATGAGCAACAGGATGCTTTGCCAAATCAATTGCAGATTTGTTGTCAATCAGCAATCTCATTGATTTTGGTTCTCTCATATTCAATTCTTCTAACAGACCTTCCAACCATAAGGCCTGACATGCTGCCATTGATGCAGCTATATATTCTGCTTCACAAGAGGATAAAGCAACTACACTTTGCTTCTTTGAGCACCAAGAGATTGGTGCATTTCCAACCATAAAAGTGTATCCACTTGTGCTATTTCTATCATCTTTGTCACCACACCAATTAACATTACAGAAACCACACACCTCTGCCTCCATTCCTTTCAAGATGTTTGAATACAATATGCCAAAGTCAAGTGTACCTTGGACATATCTCAAAATTCTCTTGGCTGCTACTAGATGATTTGATCTAGGTTGCTCCATAAATCTGCTTACGAAGCCAACACTATAGGCAATATCAGGCCTAGTGTGGCATAAGTACCTCAGTGAGCCTACAATTTGCTTGTATAGTGTAGCATCTACCAGCTGCTCATCACCTTCTTTCTTCAAATTTATACCAACTTCTGCTGGTTTATCAGCAGAATTGCAGTGCAGCATTTTGAATCTCTTTAGGATATCTTCAGCATATTTCTTTTGATGCATGAAGATTCCTTGATTTGTTGTTACAAACTCCATTCCCAGAAAGTATGACAGCTTTCCCAGACCAGACATTTCTAATTCACTCATCATTCTATTCTTGAATTCTGCCATTTCTGCTTCATCATTTCCTGTCACCACCAAGTCATCTACATAGAGGCCTGTTTTTCCAGGCTCTAGGGGCCTGTTTTAGGCCATACAAGGCCTTTTTCAGCCTATACACCTTTTGCTCTTGGTCATTTACTTCATATCCAGGTGGCTGGTTCACATAGACCTCCTCCTCTAGAGACCCATTTAAGAATGCAGATTTCACATCAAGCTGATATAGTGGCCAGCCTCTGTAGCTAGCAAAAGCAACCACAAGCCTTATGGTTTCAATCATATCAACTGGAGCAAACACTTCACAGTAGTCCAAGTCAGGTTTCTGCAAAAAAACCTTTGCTACTAGCGTGGCTTTGTACTTCCCACTTCACAACTATAGATCTTTTATTATTGGGCAGTGATACAAGATCCCAGGTTTTGTTCTTCTCAATGGACTTCAACTCTTCTTCCATTGCTGCTCTCCAATCTGCATTTTGCACTGCTTGCTCAAAGCTTATTGTTTCTGCTTCAGCAAGGCAAAGTGCAGTAAATCTCCTTCTGTACTTGCTGTAGTATCAGGAAAAACCTCATTGCTAGCTTCTCATTGCTCTTGGCTGGAATTTGAGACTTGAAGGACTTTCTTGGATGTTTTGATTCACAGCATTCAGCACAAACTTCTTTTGGCAGCTCAATTGATGGAAGACCATGCACCAGTTTCTTGCTTTTTAACAAACTCAGTCTTCGAAAATTCAAGTGACCAAATTTGTCATGTCACAGCCAACTTTCATTGCCAATTGAGGTTGATAAGCACTGATGTTCCATAGTTTGAATTCCAATCTTGGAAGTTCGATTCTTTGACAAGGGAGCCTTCAAGATTAGTCCTCCATGATGATCAAAAACATTCAATTGATTGTGCTCCATCTTCACTGAATAACCCTTCTCCAATAACTGTCCCAGGCTAAGTAGATTGTTCTTCATGTTGGGAACATAAAGAACATCACTTATTGCAGCCTGCTCACCATTTTTCTGATTTATCATCACCTTGCCCATTCTTCTGCAGTCACAGTGCTGTTGTCAGCAAATTTTACTTTGCCTTTCACATTTTCATTGAGGTTTACAAACCACTCTCTATATCCTGACATGTGGTTAGAACACCCTGTGTCAAGGTACCACAAATCAGAATATGAACCAGCCTCCTCTCAGCACTTGTGATTGCCATCAGCAACACCCCTTCAAAGTCAGAAGATTCATCATGAGCCAACTGAGCCTCTTCATGTTTTCTTGGAACTTTCTTGCCCCTGCACTCATTTGCATAGTGACCCCATTTCTGACAGTTATAACACTGCACTTCTTTCTTCGACACTTTCTTCTTCTCATGATTTCTGCTCCCTTCATTTTTCTTGGAGCTATCATCATTCTGATTCTGATAAGATTTGCTTTCTTGGCCCTTTTCTTGATTCCTCCATTTATTATTTTTCCATTACTACTTTTCTGTCTGCACTGAGCCTGTAAGGCTTGCTCAGTTTTCACAGAACTTGTCTCATTCAGTCTCAGCTCTCGGGCTTCAAGAGTTGCTTGCAACTCTTCAACCTTTATCACATCTAGATCCTTGGATTCTTCCAATACAACAACCACTTGATCAAATCTAGTGGTTAGTGTCCTCAACACCTTTTCAATTATCATAAACTGAATTATTCAACTCAATACCTCTCACCCTAAAATACAAAATCAGAGATAACTCCACCCTATCTCTCAAACATGGGTCGGGTTGGACCCAATTAGTAAAAAAAAAGAAAAACCGAACCGATTAGATTAGATTGAATGCATTCATCGACTACCCCGGCTCTCTTGGGTCAATTCTAAATTCTTCTACTCTTACATGTTCGTCCATACACGTGTATACTTCTTCACTTGAACTTGAACCACTTCAGTTCATCACCATCGTTCTCCATCGTCGCCACCTTCGACCCCAAACCGCTGCTGCACAGCTTTCGTTCCTCCAGGTAAGTGCATCTGTCTTGCAAATAGTTTATTACTGAGTTCGAGTTTTGAATCAAAGGTGTGTATATGTTGTGGTGCTGTATTCTTAATTTTTGTTTAATTTGATGTATTTCCTGGTTGAGTTGGTTTGGGTTTGCCCTTTTTGGTTTGCTTTGGTTATTCGAAATTGATTTTTCTTAAACCTGGATGATCGAAGTTAATTTGTCAAATGTGAGTAAATATGCCATTCTGATCGAGCTCTGTTCACGCTGCATTTGAATTTGAGTTCTGTGCTTTATGGCCCCTCGTGACTATGTGCAGCGACATGGTATTCCTATGGTGCACGCATGGCAATTTTGCAGGCAAGAGAATCACTTCTCTATTTGTATTATTTGGACCCATAATGATATTGGCAAGTGTGGCAATCTGATCATACTAGGAGTGTTGGAATTTCCTTTCCTTTTTTTTTTTGGTTAAATATGGGCAGATTCGATACCAATCATATGGTGTGTCTTTGTTCTGTTTGAGGAATTACCTGAGAAGAATGAGACTGAAATAGATCATAACGTAGTCTAGAAAAAATTACCTGAATTCTTTGGTTAACAACGACATGCTAGAAAAAATAGATTATACATCAGTTGTTGTAGTATAACAAGGCTAGAAGAAAACTTTCCGCTGACATGCTTCAAACTGAAGATGTTTTGACATCTTTTGAGTTGCCATCTTATCATGTATTTTCATTTCATGTGTATTTGTTAATTGACTGATAGTGAAGAGTACATTTATCATGTTGCTAGCATTTAAAGTTATAAATCTGTCAAGCTAAACTTACGAGGTACAAACTAGTATATCGACATAATGCTCTTATTAAATCCTCTCACAGAGATGTTAGATCTTTTCTGAAATCCTCTGGGACTAATGTATTACTAGTTTAATTTTTTGTTGAATTGTCTCTTTGTTTTACTGGTGAATGAAGTTTATCTTTTCATTCATGTTTTATGTGCTATATTTCGAAATTTATCTTTTAATGCTATTTAGACTTACTTTTAGTTTTTATGTCATTAAAAATCGAATCATCCAATCCAATCCAAACCGCTTTTAATTGGATTGGATTGGTTTGTATTTGATATAAGAATCAATCCAATTCAAACCAAATCACAACTTGTTTTTGTTTTTTAATCAGATAATTTTTTGGTTCAAAATCAATTCAAATTGATCCGCAAACACCCCTACAATAGGTGCAGCACTATCATTTAACATTGTTCCCTCACACATAACACATTTGAAGATTCAATAGGGAGTGAGAGCCCCACTCTACCTCTACCCATTGTGACCCATGGCCGTCAGAGGCTGCAACGGAGACAAAGTAGATGATGCTGCAACTGCCAACGGTTACGACAGCTACATGCAGACTGAGATTGGTGAGTCACTTGCCACCTTTTAATCATAAAATGTTGGTTTTTTGAAAAGGGGCAAGGGTTTTGATATGATACCCTTTAATCATTATTGTTGTTCTATACTATTTTAATTTGTGTTTTTCATTTCCAGAATGTATCATAAGAGAAGCATCTTCTTGCGAGGTAAAAGATTTTACACTCTCCACCACCAACCAAGGCCCATTTGAAGAAGAAGAAAAGAGGAACCAAGATCTGCAAGCGAGCCTCGTTCATGAACCCTCCGGTAACTAAACAAATTCCACCTTCATTTTTGTGATTTATAAGAAATATAATTCTTCCTGGATTTGCTTTTAATTCTATACCAATGGTGATTGTTAGGTTGTGTTGATTTGGGATAGTGAAATATTCTAACATACTGTAGCCATGGCTCTGAGTTACGTAAGGGTCATGAATGATTGCCCAAGTTAATAGAATTTAGGGGAAAATACAAAATTACCTCCTTGTACTATAGCCTCACAATCTGCACTCTGAAAGTATTAAATAACTAAACCTCTTCTAATTATAGTTAGATTTCCATATTTAAATAAAATGGATAAGGCACATGTACAATCCCAGTCCTTTTTTCTAATCCTTAAAACTTACCATTATATCTGCTACGTTGATGGTGACTCTGACTTCTTGTTGGGTCTTATTCTTTGCCCTTGGAATTCTCCCAGCACTTTTTTTTTTTTTATAGACAAATGTTGGTATGTTAGTTGTTATGTTAGTTTTTTCTCTTTTGCCAGGGTTTGAACCCCAGACCTCCAACTCTTTATACCCTTAACTCAAATCAATTGAGCTACCCCACCCCCCTCCCAGCACTGCTATTGAAAACATTAACATGAACTTTGCAAAAGACATATCCCTCTCTTTCTAACTACGGTTTTATATTCACCAAGGTCATGTAGCACTCTTCTATTGATTTCTGGCTTATGCCAATATGCCACTGCATACAATGGAGATGGCCAAAGAGAGGAGTCTGTCTCCTCTTGCAAACAGAAAACTGAGTTTTAGGTCCTTCCTCTATTTCTAATTCCATTTGGAACGCCACAGAACGAGGATGCACATTGACCCCTATCTTTAAATGACTTGAGAGTTTGAATACTTCAGATATCATCATTCTACTTAACTACAAATTGAACATAGGGTTGGGATGCAAAATTGTGGGTCTGCTTAAATCATTAAGCTCACTTATCTCTTGCTGGCTCTTCCAGGTATTAGAGAATCTGCCATTGAACCAACCTGTGCTGCTTGTTCCATGGAATGGAGCATTCAGCTTGAGAAAGGCCTCCGTTCTAGTAAACCAGGTCACATAGCACTGTCTTTCTTTTCTTCTTCATTTCTTATTTACCTTTTTGGCATTGACTTCTTCACTGAGTCTCATCCTTCTTCAGGTGTACCTGTCCATTCCATATTGCAAATGGGCCCCCGTCTTCAGCAATGGAGTACAGAGCTTGAATCTGACATTTCTTCTGATGCCATGTTTGGCCTAGTGCCAGGTGAAGATAGGCTATTTGCAAATGCCATCCTCTTGCGCCTTGCTGATGCCTTTAGGGGAGGTGACAAAGAAATCATGCTTTCTGTTGTTAAGGTTTTCTTGTTTGAACGAAAGCACCATGACAAAAGGAAGCACAAGCGGTGTATAGGGTTGCTGTCAAAGGCCAGAGTGGCTAACCACTTGGAGTTGTTGAAGCGAGTGAAATCCATTTTTGACAGTGGGGATTTGGAGTCCAAGGCACTGGCTTTGGTTCTATTTGGTTGCTGGGCTGATTTTGCCAAGGACAATGCTCAGATACGATACTTGATACTTTCCAGCCTTGTTTCTCCTCATGATTGTGAGGTAAAAAATACGTGCCTTTTAGTGTTGTTGTTGTTGTTCTGAATTCAATCTTAATAACATCTCCAACTGATGTATTATCACAAGTTTATATCATTGTGCTACTTGAGTACTTAGTCTTGTTTGCTTTTTATGTTTCGAAAAAAATTGTTGTGCAATTGTACGAGGAACAGAGGAATGAGAAACCACAATGAGGTTCTTTGTTTTATGGGCATTCTCCTAATTTTATTTGCTTCTGAGTTCAGCCTTTTTAGCAGGTCTTCCTTATGGACATTTTTGTATGTTTTAATTGGGTGATTGATTATCTGCATTGATACAATTAAAATTTTGGATTGGGTTTTTACAGGTAAGAGCATCATTTTTTGCTGCTGGATGTTTTTGCGAGATATCAGATGATTTTGCATGTATTACAATGGAGATGCTGTTCAATATGATGAATTCATCTGCAGTACCATTGCCTGTAAAGTTGGGTGCAGCACAAGTTTATGCAAAATTCAAGTGCTCGTATTCAATTGCAATTAAAGCGTTTAAGGTTGTTGACCATTTTTTATTCTGTGACATCTAATATACTTCTTTTTCTTTGACATATGCATTTGCTTTTGTTACATTATTATGTGCTTCATGTTGCGGCTTCTCGGTTGTTGTTCTAGCTCTGGAGCTTCTTGTGTACCTTTGGTTGTTTGTGTTTGTGTATCTGTGTTTGTCTGCCTTCACTTTTTTTCCAGGGTGTTGTTAACTTTATACAAAATGGATAAAAAGGGAGTGACTAGAGAGGAACTGAGAAGAAAAGACCTGGAAGTTTGGAACAGTTTTTTTTATATGTGGAAATGGAGTTTGGAAATTGGCCTGTCCACTTTATAATAAATACTTCTTTACACCGCACTTCAACTAAGTGTGATATATTATGATACTAAGCTTATATCATGGTGCAAAGAAATTACCTCTTCCACTAATTTATTAATGCATTATCTAGTTCAGTTTAACCAGGCCTGCTACCTGGTGGTTTATGGAACAATATATGTTCGATATGTTGCTGCCTTGTCATAGAACAATTTGGTGGGACAATGGATTATTTGTTTGAAACTAAAATCTCAACTTTGTAAGAAAATTAAAATCAGAAGTAAATATTGTTTTACTGTGCTGATGATATAATTATTTTTGCACCAAATGGATCCCTAATATGTGTGCGTTTGGGCTGGGCTAGCATTCAAAGTTGACATTGGTGTAAAAAATAGCATTTAACATTTTTTTTTTTTGAACAATCAACTTACAGAAACTTGTAACTTTTCCTTCTGGTTTGGTGCTTTCTTGGAATTATCACATATTTGTGTTTCTTAATTGGTGGTTTTTTTAATGCAGACCGGTCTAGAGTTGGTGTTAAATTCTTCAGATGAAGATTTATTGGTAGCTATGCTATTCTCACTTTCAGAACTGGCTTCCATTTCTACACTTCTTACCTCCAATCAGGTACGTGCCTTTTTTATTCTATTATTATATGATTTAGAGCATTGTAGTTGGGTAGACAGAACGATAGGGGGTCTTCTGTTTGAAAGATTGATTGGACATTCGCTCAATGTTTCCTATCTTTATCCTTCAACCAGTAGAGAGGTTTTTTGAAGTTGCAAATAATATTAAATTTGTGAAATTCATTGGTAGAGTTTTACTTCAGAAAGGCTGGTAAGCAGGTGAAAGCTTGTGATTAAATGAATCAACATAAAGCTAGCATACATATATGTTATACCCTTTTCAGTATAATATTTACCTAAGTGCTTTCTTTGTATGATATTTTTTTTAAAATCATTTGGATTCAGGTTGAGTTTCTTAGATCATTTCTCAACCGAGAAAGAACTTCACGTCTACATCAAACAGCATCAAGATGCTTGCAATTTTTATTCAGTAAAGGAAAGTGTCAGTATCCAGTTGAACATTTGTCTTCAATTGAAAAATGTGCCACCAAACCTCGATGTTCAGCTAACTAAGCTGTGCTGAAGAAGAGTTTAAAGACCTCATAAAATCGGAACTAGTTTGCATTCTCGAGATAATGATCTGTGATAACAAGTGGTTTTGATTTGTGCCTGACAAACACACAACATAGTGGTAGCAGTGAGAAACAATGTACAGCAAAAAAGAAAGAGAAACTAAAGGACCAAAGAAAAACCCAATGAAAAAGCAAAGGAACCGAAACGGTGGTTCCGACTTCCGAGAACAGCTTTGTTGCTTGGGAGTGTCTTTGACGCCAGATGGAGAAACCTGGTGGCATGAGTGACGTGATGATGCAGGCTTTTTATTTTGCAAAATAGTTGATATGGACTAATTTTTTATTTCAAAAAACAATTATTGTTACTATTTTATCAAGCTTCAGATAATTCACAATTCATCAAAATCGTCTGTTTTTTTATTCATTAATCAGTGGTTGACTGAGCGCTGTCTATCAATCATTCATTCCATTTATGAGGATGTATTGCTAGCCCTGTGCTGAATCCTTATTTGCAGTACACCCTTCCAGGTCTCCAGTGGACAGACCCTGGAGCACTCACCATCTGGATATGAACCTTGTGAAGATGATGAAGTTGTTGAACCGAACAAGTTTTTTTGGCATGTCTCAGGTTGCATTACAGATAAGAGAAGCATTGGTAAGTGTACTGGCCGAGAATGTAATCCTGAGGATTTGCCTATACCTCGGATTGACCGAGCCTGCCCCGGCAATGGGCCTTAACCCAAACTCCTCCAAAGCCGAGGACATATCAGTACACTAGGACCGCCGATGATAAATACTCGGACTTATCCTGTCATGGATCAAGGACAAGTACACCTCGGTCCCTTACGGATCCGTCATAAATGACCGATCCGAATATCACTCCGCATAATTAGGAACCTGATCCTAATATCTCTCCGTATATCTCGGAGCCTGATCCTAAAGATCTCTATAAATAGGGGGCTTACCCCCTCATTCAGAACTACGTTTGCTTTGATTCCCATTTGGATACGTAGGAGCAGAATCTCACTTCTGTCAAGCACACTCCAAAACATCCCCCCTAAACCCTTTCCAGCCGAGTATCTCTAATCCGAGATATCTTGGACGGAACATTTGGCGCCGTCTGTGGGAATCGAAGCAAAACTTTCCCATACCACAAATCATGGTGAGAACAAGGAGCGGAAACTGCAGGAGAGAGGAGCCAGAAAATGCTAACAACGGAGATAATGGGGAGCGGTCCATAAACCCGGCTATAACGGCCGACAACCCCCTTATCCAGGAACTTCTTGCACAGATTGCCACGCTGAGAAGGGAGAATGAGGAGATTAGGCGGCAGAACAGCCGTCGCGAACCAGGGCAGAGTAGAGAAAGGTCCGTCTCGTCTCCTCCTGAGAGAGAGCGTCGGACACTTGAGAATGAGGGGTCCAGAAACTCGCACAGAGAAGGAGGCCCACAACTTCGGGCTTCTCATCATATGGACCGGGTAGATGAGGAAGAATTTCTAGCGAAGCCCCGAACCGTCATCATGCGGCAAATAGACTTAACGAAAGGGCCGGCGTGCGGAAGCGAGACATCCCTTCACAAACGCTATCATGGAGGTTCCCCTACCCGATAACTACAAGCCAATTAGCATTGACAAATATGATGGCACCTCGGACCCGAGCGCCACTGGGCGCTTTCACCACTCGATGTACCTCTTTCTGATGACGACAGCCGTCATGTGTAAAGTCTTTCCGACTACTCGAAGGATGTTGCGTTGACCTAGTACACCCGATTCACACTCGCGTTGATTCCTTCGACACATTCATGACTAAGTTCAATGCTCAGTTTGCCACCAGCCGGGCTCACCAAAACACCTCGGCCTCATTGGTAAACTTTAGGCAAGAAAAGAATGAGTCCCTACGTGATTTCATGGCCAGATTCAGCAGGGAGACAGTCCTCATCCGGAATCTCAGTGCCGATGTTGCACTACACACCATCTTGACCGAGTTAAGACCTGGCCCTTTCGCCAGACACTTGGCTCTGAAGCCACCAACCAGTATGGATGAGTTGAGGAGAAAAGCTGCGGGATTCATCAATATGGAGGAGGTTGAGGAGTCGAAGAAAAGGGAGAGAACTGATGATGCTGACAGACGAGAAGGAAGAGAGAAGAGGAGGGCCAGAGGTGATAGACCGAAAGTCAAAGGGCCATCCGAGCATTTCCAGAGGGGACCGAAGTATGAGCATTATACTCCCCTCAACACAAACCGAGCTCGGGTGTTTGAGGAAGCATACAATGCGGAACTTTTGCAGCTCCCTAATCGTGGCCACACCCCCTGAATCGCCGATCGACGTAAACATTGCTCGGTATCATCGTAATTATGGCCATACCACCGAGGAGTCTTTGGGTCCTGCGAGATAAGATTGAAAAGGCGGTGCAAGTCGCCATCTCAATAATTTTGTTCGGAGAAACCACAACAACGGTGAGAGCGTGGCGAAGCGAGAAGGAGAGAAGGTGACCAAAGCCCGAGGAGGGTGGCGGTCAAACGAAACAATGAAAGAACAGAAACCAGAGAGGCCGGAATGAAAGACGAGAGGAGGATAATGTGATCCGAGGCGTGATAAACACCATTTCGTGGATTCGCAGGGGAGGCACAACAAGTTCAGCTCGGAGAAAGCACCTGCGGGCTATTCGGGCTGTCAACTCGGTATACGGCAAACCCCCGAGAATTTCCCCACCTATTATCTTTTCTGATGAAGACTTTGTGGGGGTGGATCCTAACCAAGATGACCCCATGGTGATCACTATGCAGTTGGCCAATTTCTTGGTCAAAAGAACCCTTGTCGACCGGGGAGCTCGGCAGATATATTATATTACTCAACATTTCAGAAGCTCGGTATCCCAGAGAAATCTATCCAACCGTACGACAGTAAGCTCGTCGGCTTTGCAGGGGAACAAGTGGATACGCGAGGATACATCGACCTTCTAACTACTTTCGGGGATGGCAATGCCTCCAAGACTATCATGGTTAGGTATGTGTTAGTCAATGCAGTAACATCATATAATATCCTGATCGGAAGACCATCTTTGAACGAGCTAGGGGATGTGGTCTCTACTCCCCACCTCACGATGAAATTCCCCTCCAACTCGGGGGACATAGTTGCTGTCCGGGCTGATCAGAAGATGGCCAGACAGTGCTATGCTGATAGTTTGCGTGTGAGCAAACTTAAACCTACACCCGCAGAAACCCTAGGCAGGGGGAAAGACAAGTCGGTGAATTCCGTTAACTCTGTTGATCTGGATCCGAGAATGGACATGCAAGAACAACGTCCACAACCTATTGAGGAGTTAGAAAAGTTCCAGCTCGGTTCACAGCCTGATCAGTACACCAAACTCGGAAGTCGCCTTGAGCCGAATTTGAAAGAGGAAATAAAGCAAGTGCTTCGTAGCAACGCCGATTTGTTCGCCTGGACCACATCCGATATGCCGGGAATTGATCCCGACTTCTTATGCCACAAACCGGCAATTTGTCCCGAGGCTAACCGTTGCCCGGAGAGGAAAAGGAGACTGGGGAAGAGAGGAGAAAAGTTGTGGAAAAGGAAACAATGGGTTGGTCGAGGCCAATTTTATCCGAGAAGTAGAGTACACTACTCGGGTCGCCAACGTTGTTCTTGTCAAAAAAGCAAATCGGCAAGTGGCGCATGTGCACCGATTACACGATTTGAATAAAGCTTGCCCAAAGGATTCATATCCTTTGCTGAGTATTGACAGATCGGTGGATGGAGCTTCCGGATACAGAACTCGAAGGTTTCCTGACGCATACTCGGGTACAATCGGGATCCGAATGTACCCCCGGATGAGGAGAAAATGCTTTCATTACTGGGGGCTCGATTATCATTACGGGTGATGCCGTTTGGACCAAAAAATGCGGAGCTACATACCAAAGGCTCATGGACCGGGTATTTGAAAAACAAATCGGAAGAACTATGGAAGTTTATGTGGATGACATGGTGGTGAAATCTGATGACCCCAACAGCCACCCAAAAGATCTGGAGGAAATTTTTCAGCAGCTGAGGAAGTACAACATGAGATTGAATCCGGAGGAGTGTGTTTTCGGTGTCCTGGGTGGAAAATTCCTCGGCTTCATGCTGACGCACCGGGGGATCGAAGCCAATCCTGATAAATGTCGGGCTGTGATTGGATGAGAAGCCCACAGAATGTTAAAGAAGTGCAAAGACTTGCAGGACGGCTCGCATCGTTATCTCGGTTCCTGCCCAAATCTGCAGAGAAAGCTCGGCCTTTCTTTAGATTACTAAAGAGGCCCCAAACCTTCACGTGGACCGAGGAATGCGAGAAGGCCTTTGTCGATTTCAAGGCCTTTTCATCAGCAGGGTACTTCATGATGCCGAAACTCGGTATCAAGTCATTGAAAAGCTGGTTTTGGCCCTGGTAACTGCAGCTCGGCGATTGCGGCCGTACTTCCAAAGTCACCAGGTGATTGTCAAGACTGATCACCCGATTAAGCAGATCCTCAAAAAGCCCGAATTGGCAGGACGTATGATCGCGTGGTCGGTAGAGTTATCCGAGTTCGGTCTAAGATACGAATTGAGAGGCCCGCTAAAAGCTCAATGTCTCTCTGACTTTATAGCCGAGCTCCACCCGCAGCCGATATCCGAGGATATATGGTGGAATTTGTATGTGGATGGGTCCTCGAATGTCAGGGACAGTGGAGCTGGGGTGATTCTGGAAGGCCCGGGAGACCTGATCCTGGAGCAGTCACTAAAGTTTGAGTTCAAGACCTCAAATAATCAAGCCGAATATGAAGCTTTGATTGCAGGATTAATGCTGGCAAAGGAAATGGGGCGAAGGTCATTAGATGCCGGAGTGATTCACAGCTAGTCACTGGGCAAATATCTAGAGGGTATCAAACGAAAGAGCCTCAGCTCACCAGGTATTTATGCAAGGTCAACCAATTAATTTCCAACTTCGAGAAATTTGCTATTGGGCACATTCCCCGAGAAGAAAACACTCGGGCCGACCTGCTGTCCAAATTAGCCAGTACAAAGAAGCCGGGCCACCATAGAACAGTTATTCAAGAAACCATAAATGAACCGAGTGTCACGACTGGGGAGGTGATGGCCAACGAGCTGGTTGACCAGGAATAGATGACACCCATTTGGGAGTATTTATCCTCAGAAACTCTGCCCCCAGATCACGCTAAGGCCAGGAAAATCAGGCTCAGAGCAAGTCACTTTGCTATTATCTCCGGGGAATTGTTTAAGCGGGGATTCTCGGTACCATTGCTAAAATGTCTGACGAAGGCACAATCAAAGTACGTCATGGAAGAGGTTCACCGAGGAATCTGTGGTTTTCATTGTGGGGGCAGATCAATGGCCTCCAAGGTAGTCCGAGCAGGGTACTATTGGCCTACCGTCCGAGCAGATTGCATTGAGTGGACGAGGCAATGTGATGAGTGCCAAAGATTCTCCAATATAAGTCGTACCCCTCCGGAAGGACTTCACACATTAAACTCTGTTGGTGTAAGCCCTAGAGGCCAATGTATTTCTTTAGACTTACATTTGTATCTTGCTATTTCATATATATATATATATGATATGAGGCATTCCAGTTTATTGTGTTACTTGTTTAAACATAATAAAGTCCTTAGAATAGAAATTTCTGTTCAATAGAATATCAAGTATATGACTTGATCGTGAGACACTATTGAACAATGAAATCCTATTCTTAAATATCCGTAGTCAGGTATTTTATTAATAAGGACAATAATAATACAATTGAGACTATTATGTGTGCAGACTGATGACCACATCTCACGGGTCATAGATATGAGATATCGAGTTGCCACATAGGTACGCATTAAGGTAATGATGTACTGGATTGACCCACCATGAGAACACTACATGGAGCGTTATGTGAGTGTCATAAGTAGTTCTCATAGTGACAATGGTGTATGTAATCCTTCGACACGAAATCACTACGATCCCTACATGAGGAGTCGTGTGCTTTAATATCGTCAAACGTCATCTCGTAATAGGATGATTATAAAGACGATCATTGGGCATACCACGAGCCATGCAGAGGATGTGAGTGACCTAGATGGAATTTGTCCCTCCTACATAACAGGAGTAATATCTCTGGGGCCCCCGATAGAGTGAGATCTGTAAAATGCATGGCGTCTTTGAAATGAGTCAATATGAGATATTGACCTCATTTGTTGTTAAGTCTACTCGGGTATCAGGGAACATGATATTGAACCATACAAGGGTGACACATTCTATGCCTTGTGTTCAATATAGATATATGGACAAAGGGATAACAATGCACATGAATATTTGTCACAGAAAGGTTTCATCAAATCACTGACTTTCTCACTACTTAGGTAGCAGTGATGTATTGCTAGATATCACATCGTTTGTAATATTAAATGGGATTTAATATTACTTGCTAACGTATTGGGAACCTATAGGGTCACACACAAAAAGAGAGGATTAAAAGAAGCATTAAAAGAAAGTTGGACTTTCCTATTGGGCCTAGCGCATAGTAGATGGGCTTAGGTCAAATGTTGCTCACTAACTCACTTAAGGAGGTGATACTATAAGTAGACCACTTAAGTTGTTGTGCCCACACGATTTGATAACCTAGCCGCACAAAAGAGAGTAAGTGTGAACAACAAAGTCTCGGTTTTGAAGCTAGCACTTGTGAGACAGAGACGCCTGGTTCGTGACGTTGGACGCTCACGGAATCCGCCGTGTGGATACCTCTCAGAGACACCGTTCATGCGGTGTTCGTGATAGACAATTTCAACAAACAGCCATCGCTTCAAGAGGTAAACTTTCGAATCATGAATCATGACCATTCGCAAGGATCCTTCGATGGGAATTTTTCCGCTGCGTTTCTTTTGTTTTATACGCAAATTCCCAACAAAGGGTATCGGGAGCCAGCTATGAAACCATGATTCTATTACGTGGTTTATCTGTTATGTATGATAACATGTTTGTAATGTGAATCGTTTTTCGGAAAATTGTTTTTGAAAATCGTTTGCATCTGGTTTGCGAAACCTTGTTTCTGTGATTTTCGTATGTATATGATATATATGTCTATTGCATGTTTGTGTATATATGCGATATGTACATTGGTTCTGAATCCTTATTATGTTTTGCGATGGCATCAAATGTTGATGTTAAACATGATTGTTTTCAGTTCTGTGTTGGCGGCATTAAGGGGTTTCAGACATGAAAAGTTCATGTTGTTGCGGCTGAGGTTCCAAGTGTTGAAATCGTAGCCGTCGTTCCTTGCAACGTGAAGTGTTCACGGGCCTTGCGGTTTTAGGGTTGAAAGGTTGACGCCCTAGCCACCAAGGAAACGAGGCACACTTCGGAATTTCGGAATTTCCAGTGGGACCCCCGTGCTACCTCTGCGTAATGTGTAATTTCGAAATTCAAATTTTGAAATTTTATGTCACCATTTAATAATTATATCAATCACAATAAATGTGATTTATAGTAACATCAATTATAATAAATGTGATTTATTATATATATGTTACGGTTTCAAAATTCAGATTTTGAAATGTGATTTATATCAATTACAATAAATGTGATTTGTTACAATAAATGTGATTTATGTTAATTGAATAAATGTGATTTATGTCAATTACAATAAATGTGATTTGTGGTAACAACAATTGCAATAAATGTGATTTATGTCATTTACAATAAATATGATTTATAATAAATGTGATTTGTGGTAACAACAATTGCAATAAATATGATTTATAGTAACATCTATTATAATAAATGTGATTTATTATATATATATATATATATATATATATGTTATGTTTTCAAAATTCAGATTTTGAAATCTCTAATTTATGAAATTAATAATAATAATGATTATGTGTTATTATTGGTTGTTACTATTTATTTGGTGATGTATGGTGAATGGTTATGGTCTTAGTCCTTTTACCTTTTGGTTTATATTTTGAAATACGGCTGCGTCGTGCGCGGCCTTTCTCTTATATTCCATATGTATCTTCTTTTCTCATCTCACTCCCCTCATATGTAAAATGAGGTTTCTGTTTATGTAATGTAATGATGGAGACAAGAAGACGCTATCACGTGGGAGATCTTGCTTGGAGAAGCTTGGACGCTCCTAGGTTTTAGTTTAGATTCTCTCATTGGCTTGGGAGAATCAATGCGTTAGGGGCCATAACCATATCACATTTATTTACCTTATATATGTATGAGATGCATGTATGTATATAGTATGTTAAAAGATGTTTAACTAATATATGTATGAGATGCATGTATGAAAATAGTAAGTTAAAGAGTTTAACAAATGATGAGATCAAGTTTTAATCAAATCCTCAAAAGGAAATATTAAGTCACATTTAAAGGCCTTCCATGCATGGCACTCGTCAAGACTACTATCGATTAAGTGTGGGTCCGCCAAAGCGGGTACCTTTATCTATAATAGTAAGGCGTGATGGGACAAATGTAATGTTCAACTGCTATCCATTGGTTGCGACTTAACTAAGCCAACTTCAATAGGATTGAAAGGCTTAGAGGCTCATAAGTTGGGCTTTAGTCCATGTGATGGATTAGAATAAGAGTTATTCACCCAACTATCCAAGAGTTGCATGAGATGCAATCGGAAAAGTGTTTCCTACCTAAATAACCGAATTTTGGGTGATCACCCAAGTCGACTTAAAGCTAGGTGAAATATGGATCTTGGCCCACTAGAAAATCTTCCAACGGGATTTTCCGAATCAATGATGAGGTCATTGTTTTGAGTAAAATAGTGGGAGGCGTATTTAATTAAAGACCTTATTAAATAACTTCATGGCATGATACTTATACTTTGCATATTTATCTCTCAGAGATTACCATGGCATCAAACACATCAAGTAACTTTGTCATTGCGATCCGTCCCGAGAAGGACAAACTATCCTAACGATTTTTCTGGACTGGTACAGAAACTTGAGGATTGTCCTCAAACATGAGAAAAAGCTGTATGTTCTTGAGGAGCCTATTCCTCGAGAAGCCACCGGCTTCAAGTGCTCCTAAAGGCCGACAGGGATGCTTATAAGAAGCATCGGGATGACGCCTTAGACGTGGGGTCGTCTTATGCTTGCACGCCATGACCTCCGAGCTGCAAAAGCAACATGAGACCATGGAGGCGTACGATATGATCGTGCACCTCAGCTGCTCTACCAAGAGCAAGCAAGCAAGAGGAACTGCCCAAAATACCCGGAAGAAAGCAAGAAGAAGAAGGGAAGTGAGACTTCCACTTCGGGTATGTTTGTTATAGAAGTCAATTTATCTACTTCTGCATCATGGGTATTAGATACCGGATGTGGTTCTCACATTTGTACAAATGTGCAGGATCTAAACAGAGTAGACCATTGGCAAAGGCGAAGCTCGACCTACGAGTTGGAAATGGAGCAAAGGTTGCTGCTTTTAGCCGTAGGGACTTATGTATTGACTTTGCCCACTGGGCTTACTATTGAGTTAGAGAAATGTTATTTTGTGCCTGCAATTAGCAGGAATATCATTTCCATTTCTTGTTTGGACAAGATGGGTGTTTCTTTTATAATAAAGACCAAAAGTTGTTCTAATTATTTGGCTGATATTTTCTATGCTAGTGCACACATGAGGAATGGACTTTAGGTCCTTGATCTTGAAATGCCCATCTATAACGTAAATACTAAGAGGATCAAACCAAATGAGTTGAACCCGTCTTATCTTTGGCATTGTCGTTTAGGCCATATAACTGAGAAGCGCATTTCGAAGCTCCATAAAGATGGACTCTTGGACTCATTTGATGATGTATCATATGAGATATGTGAGTCTTGTTTATTGGGAAAGATGACCAAAGCTCCATTCACCTGAAAAGGTGAAAGAGCCAACGATCTTTTGGGTCTTATACATAGTGATGTATGCGGACCCTAAACACATTAGCTAGAGGTGGTTTTCGGTACTTCATCACATTTCTCGATGATTTCGGTAGATATGGATTTGTGTATCTTATGAAACATAAATCGGAATCCTTTGAAAAGTTCAAGGAATTCAAAAATGAGGTACAAAACCAACTTGGTAAAAAATATTAAAGCTCTTCGATCGGATCGAGGTGGTGAATATTTGAGCCTAGAGTTTGATGATCATCCGAAAGAGTGTGGGATTTTATCTCAACTCACTCCACCGGAACACCACAATGGAATGGTGTTTACGGAGGAGAAATCGAACCTTGTTGGACATGGTTCGGTCTATGATGAGTCATGCAAACCTTCCAAACTCTTTACGGGGACATGCTCTATTAACAGCAGCTTTTACACTTAACCGTGTTCCATCCAAAAGCGGTAGAAAAGACACCATATGAGATATGGACTGGTAGGCGACCCAAGATGTCTTTTATGAAGATTTGGGGTTGTGAAGCATATGTAAAGCGTCAAGTTTCTAATAAGCTTGATCCCAAATCGATAAATGCTTCTTTGTGGGGTATCCCAAAGAAACCAAGGGATACTATTTCTATAATCCTTCCGAAGGCAAAGTGTTTGTCGCACGGATGGTGTATTCCTAGAAAAGGAGTTTATCTCCATAGGAACCAGTGGGAGGAAGATAGAACTTGAAGAAATTCAAGAATCACAGAGTAGTGACCTACAGTTGGTGGAACAGGAGCAACCTTCACGAATCTTTGTGGAGGAACAACCCGCTCCCGTGAGCACAAGACCAGCGTAGGTCTAACAGGGATACGTCACCACTGAGAGATATGGATTTCTCATGACTCCACAAGGTGATGTATTGCTCATGGATCAAGATGAGCCTGTGACCTACCAGGAGGCCATTACTGGCCCGAATCGAGAAGTGGCTTGAGGCCATGAAATCTGAGATGGATTCCATGCACACCAACCAGGTATGGACCTTGGTAGAGCCACCGAAGGGGTAAAACCTATAGGGTGCAAGTGGGTTTTCAAAAAGAAAACTGACATGGATGGTAAGGTACACACCTTTTAAGGCGCGATTGGTCGCTAAGGGTTTCAAGCAAATTCATGGTGTCGACTATGATGAGACCTTTTCACCGTTGCGATGCTTAAATCCGTCCGGATCTTACTTGCTATCGCTGCATACCATGATTATGAGATATGGCGAGATGGATGTCAAAACTGCCTTCCTTAATGGAAAGCTTCTTGAGGATGTGTACATGACACAACTCGAAGGCTTTGACATTTGAGAGGATGCCCAAAGGTATGTAAATTGCAGCGGTCAATCTATGGATTGAAGCAAGCTTCCGAAGTTGGAACCTTCGTTTTGATGATGTTTGTAAGACGATGCGGATTCATCAAAAATGAAGATGAACCTTGTGTCTACAAGAAGGTTAGTGGGAGCATTGTTGTTTTTTCTGGTGTTATATGTAGATGACATATTACTCATTGGAAATGACATCCCTACACTACAAAATGTAAAGACATGGTTGGGAATTGCTTCTACATGAAAGATTTGGGTGAGGCTACCTATGTATTGGGAATCGGGATCTATAGGGATAGATCGCTGAAATTGCTTGGCCTAAGTCGGAGTACATACATAGACAAAGTGTTGAGGCGCTTTAACATGCATGAATCCAAGAAAGGACTCTTTGCCTATGTCACATGGTATATGCCTATCAAAGGCACAATCCCCTTCCACTCAAGAAGAAAGGGATCGCATGAGTAAGATTCCATATGCATCCGCAATTGGATCTATCATGTATGCCATGTTATGTACTCGACCGGATGTATCGTATGCTTTAAGCATAACGAAGCGGTACCGCCTCGATCCGGGTGAAAGTCAGCAGTTCACTGTCAAGAGCATCCTTAAGTACTTGAGAAGAACTAAGGATTCGTTCTTGGTATATGGAGGTGAGGAAGAGCTTGATGTAATAGGTTACACCGATGCTAGCTTCCAGGCCGATAAGGATGATTCCGATCGCAACTGGTTATGTGTTCTGCCCTGAATGGCGGGCCGTGAGCTGGAAAAGTTCGAAGCGAGAGACAGATTGCGATTCTACTACAGAGGCTGAGTATATTGCTGCCTCCAATGCAGCAAAGGAGGCTGTTTGGATCAGGGAAGTTCATTATCGAGCTTGGTATGCAGTTCCTGGTATTGTGGACCCCATTGATCTCTATTGTGATAACAATGGGGCCATTGCACAAGCTAAGGAACCTAGATCTCATCAGCGATCCAAACATATACTTAGGCGCTTCCATCTCATTCGAGACATTATCGATAGAGGAGATGTGAAGATATGCAGAGTACCAACACTTGATCACGTTGCTGACCCACTTACGAAACCTCTTGCTCAACAGAAGCATGAAGGTCACACTAGATCGATGGGCATTAGATTGATGCCTGATTGGCTCTAGTGCTAGTGGGAGATTGTTGGTGTATGCCCTAAAGGCCAATGTATTTCTTTAGACTTACATTTGTATCTTGTTATTTCATATATATATATGATATGAGGCATTCCAGTTTATTGTGTTACTTGTTTAAACATAATAAAGTCCTTAGAATAGAAATTTCTGTTCAATAGAATATCAAGTATATGACTTGATCGTGAGACACTATTGAACAATGAAATCCTATTCTTAAATATCCGTAGTCAAGTATTTTATTAATAAGGACAATAATAATACAATTGAGACTATTATGTGTGCAGACTGATGACCACATCTCACGGGTCATAGATATGAGATATCGAGTTGCCACATAGGTACGCATTAAGGTAATGATGTACTGGATTGACCCACCATGAGAACACTACATGGAGCGTTATGTGAGTGTCATAAGTAGTTCTCATAGTGACAATGGTGTATGTAATCCTTCGACCTGAAATCACTACGATCCCTACATGAGGAGTCGTGGTGCTTTAATATCGTCAAACGTCATCTGTAATAGGATGATTATAAAGACGATCATTGGGCATACCACGAGCCATGCAGAGGGATGTGAGTGACCTAGATGGAATTTGTCCCTCCTACATAACAGGGAGTAATATCGCAGGCCCCCGATAGAGTGAGACCTGTAAAATGCATGGTGCGTCTTTAAATGAGTCACTATGAGATATTGACCTCATTTGTTGTTAAGTCTACTCGGGTATCAGGGAACATGATATTGAACCATACAAGGGTGACACATTCTATGCCTTGTGTTCAATATAGATATATGGACAAAGGGATAACAATGCACATGAATATTTGTCACAGAAAGGTTTCACAAAATCATCGACTTTCTCCTTTACTTAGGTAGCGATGATGTATTGCTAGATACAGCTCCTTTGTTTGTAATATTAAATGGGATTTAATATTACGCTAACGTATTGGGAACCTATAGGGTCACACACAAAAGAGAGGATTAAAAGAAGCATTAAAAGAAAGTTGGACTTTCCTATTGGGCCTAGCGCATAGTAGATGGGCTTAGGTCAAATGTTGCTCACTAACTCACTTAAGGAGGTGATACTATAAGTAGACCACTTAAGTTGTTGTGCCCACACGGTTGATAACCTAGCCGCACAAAAAGAGAGTAAGCGTGAACAACAAAGTCTCGGTTTTGAAGCTAGCATTGTGAGAGATGCAGACGCCGGTTCCGTGACGTTGGACGCTCACGGAATCCGCTCGTGTGGATACCTCTAGAGACACCGTTAGTGCGGTGTTCGTGATAGACGAATTTCAACAAACAGCCATCGCTTCAAGAGGTAAACTTTGAATCATGAATCATGACCATTCGCAAGGATCCTTCGATGGGAATTTTTCCGCTGCGTTTCTTTTGTTTTATACGCAAATTCCCAACAAACTCACCTTGGTCTTTTGCTATGTGGGAATGGACATACTTGGGGCCATTCCCTCGTGCCAAAGGTCAAGTCAAATTTCTCTGGTAGCGAGAGACTACTTCACGAAATGGATTGAAGCGGAGCCTTTGGCGAAGATTACCGCCAGAAAGTGCAAAAATTTGTATGGAAAAGCCTCATCATGAGGCACAGAATTCCCTTTGCAATCGCGTCCCGATAACGGAAGACAGTTTGTAGATAAGACATTACGGGAATTCTATGACAACCTCGGTATTAAACACCACGTTACATCAGTTGAACATCCCCAGACCAATGGGCAAGCCTAAGCAGCCAACAAGGTCATTCTCGGAGAATCAAGAAGAGGGTAGGAAGATCCAAAGGAGCTTGGGCGGAAGAAGTTACCAAGTATCCTCTCGGGCCTACCACCGCACGCCTCAATCTACCACTCAAGAAACACCCTTCAGACTGACATATGGAACAGACGCCATGATCCCGGTGGAGGTTGGTGAACCGTCTTTCCGACGTATGCAACATGAGCCGAATGATAATGAAAGCAATTTAAGGGCCGAACTTGTCTTGGTAGAGGAAATCAGGGAGGAGGCCAAAATCGAGAAGAAGCCTGCAAAACAGAGAGCAACTAGGAGGTATAATTCAAGAGTGAAGCCGAGGAGTTTTCTCTTTGGAGACTTGGTGCCGAGAATAAAAGGAGAAGCAAGGAAAGATCACACGGAAGGCAAGTTGGCAGCAAACCGGGAGGGCCATTCCGGTAGTAGAAAACTTGGGAAACGAGCATATAGGCTAGAAGAATTGTCCGGGAAGCCTATCCCGAGGACTTGGAATGCTTCGCACTTAAAATTTTATTATAGTTGATAGTCAGGTGATGTACTCTTTTTCCTACCTCGGGATTTTGTCCCAAAAAGGGTTTTGACCGAGAAGGTTTTAACGAGGCACACCGTAGACTTCCTTTTTATCCAATAAAAGAATTTATTATGAACGTTGTTTCTTAATTTGCCAATGTTTGAGGCCAAGTTTGAGCCTGAAGGCCGAGTACGAGCCGAATAAATGCTTAAGGCCAAGTTTGAGCCTCAAGGCCGAAATACGAGCAATCAAATTGTATAAGGCCAAGTTTGAGCCTGAAGGCCGAGTACGAGCCATAAAATTGTTAAAAGGCCAAGTTTGAGCCTGAAGGCCGAGTTCGAGCCGATTAAATGTTTAAGGCCAAGTTTTGAGCCTGAAGGCCGAGTACGAGCCATAAAATTGTTTGAGGCCAAGTTTGAGCCTGAGGACCGAGTTCGAGCCAATAAAATTGTTAAAGGCCAAGTTTGAGCCTGAAGACCGAGTTCGAGCCGATTAAATGCTTAAGGCCAAGTTTGAGCCTGAAGGTCGAGTACGAACCATTAAATTGTTTGAGGCCAAATTTGAGCCTGAAGGCCGAGCACGAGCCATTAAGTTTTTAAAAGGTCAAGTCTGAGCCTCCTAGCCGAGTCCGAGCTATTGAGCTATTAAGGCCAAGTTTGAGCCTATTAGCCAAGTTCGAGCTATCAAGTTATTAAGGCCGAGTTCGAGCCGCGAAATTGTTGAAATCGAATACGAGTAGCAATTAAAAAAGAACAAAAGTTCGAATTTAAAGGCCGAAGAATAAGCTCGGTTTCATACTGTTGATGCTGGTTTTTGGTTGGTGTCCAAAATCCTTTTGTCACAAATAATTTAAGATCAGACGAGTGTAGGGACGGACGAGTTATGCGGTAATCTCGTAAGGATGAGTATATTGCATGTCTGCTCAAACAAGAATGGCTTCTTACTTTTACAGAAATACAAGGATTTGACGGGGGAAAAAACGTGATTTGCAGTGAAATTAGAGGAAAGTAAAGAACGTGAAATTTAAAGGAAAGCAATAAACAACGAGGAATTTAAAGGAAAGCATGTAAGTTGCAGGAAATTAATTGAAAGCTTGTAAATGACAAGTAAAGATAAATGGCAGTAAATTAAAGGAAAGAAACAAGTTATTGAAAAGTATTTAAATGAGTGAAGAGTAAAAGAAAGCGTTTAAAGTGCAGGAAATTAAAGGAAAGCGAGTAAAAGGCTTGAAAAATAAATGGGGAGGAATGAAGAACTGAATGACGAACTTAAATGAAGAACATGAAAGGAAATGCTGAAGGTAAAGATGAACATGTAAAATTAAATGAGCAGTACTGTATTATAAATTGAACTGGAAATGAAAAGGGGTGGAGGAAATACTTGAGTCCAATCCTTTAATCTGCTGTGTGATCGAGATATGTAGGATATCGCTTCAAGTACAACCTCCTTGATTACATCGGGATTAATAGTATTTATAAGCATACAAAATAACTGCCTAAAGAAACTTCCTATCTTAAAAATTGACACCTGTATGACAGTTTTGCTATGTTTCAGATTCAAACTATTTGACAAGTAAACTTCTCTAACTGCTCATTCCTTCGAATGGTTTTATGTCCACTTACTTGTCGTCCACAGTTTGGTTATTTGACAACTTATCTTATTGATCATCGTAAACCTTGGAAACTTAGCCATTTCTATACTTTGTTCGATCCGACAATTCTTATTACCAACTTTGTCGAAAGTTGGGTTGTTACTTCTATTCCTCCGTCAATCACTGGATATATTCGTCAGGAATTTGACCGATGACAAATGTGTTTTCCTTTCTTGACGGCTTTATCCTGCCTGGCATACTAATT